>NTMA01000015.1:0-562182 GCA_002917075.1 Hawksworthiomyces lignivorus
CCCAAAAAAAAAAAAAAAAAAAAAAAAAATACAAGAGAAGCAGTGTTATGAGTCCTAAAATCGGGTTTGGCCACGATGAATAAGTTCATGCCGTTTTGCCGCGGATTATGACATCAGTTCGTAAGTGTTCTTCCCCGATTTTCGGTAATGTAGCCAATGAAATAGCAGCACTGTCTTTGGCTCACAGTGCAACCTCTTGTAGCACACTTCGAACAAGATATGAGTGGTATTCCTACCATTTAAGGAAATTTGTCCAACTAATAAACAAATACCATATACAATTGCTTGAACTCTGCTCTAAGAATTTACACTTTTCTTGCCCTCAACGCCAACTCGTCATTTAACCGCCAATAATGACCCGACAACTTATCCCAGGCATTTATGCCCCCACGCAAACATTCTTCTTATCTCCAAGCACAAAATCAAATAAAGAGCCCGAATTACTCGATTCCCTGACCATCGGAAAGCATGCTGTGCGTTTAGCAAGGGCTGGTATAACTGGCTTGGTCGTGAATGGATCCAACGGCGAGGCATCTTTGTTATGCCCACTTGAGCGTGCAAACATTACGAAAACAACTCGCAATGCGCTTGATACAGCAGGCTTCAAATCTGTACCCATTATAGCAGGTGCATCAGCCAATTCAGTGAGCGGAACTCTTAAGCTTTGCCTAGAAGCCGCGGAAGCGGGTGCAGATGCAGTTCTTCTTCTTTCACCTGCCTTTGTAGGTGGAGGAATGGGACCTGCAGGAATAGAGAGATATTTTACACTTGTCGCTGATGAGAGCCCACTGCCTGTAGTCTTGTATAACTACCCTGCAGCAGCTGGAGGCTTTGATCTCGACTCGGACGCCTTGGTCCGGATGGCGAAACATCCGAATATCATTGGGACGAAGTTCACTTGTGGTAGCGCCGGCAAGATGGCAAGAGTGATTGGAGAGATAGGGAAACGAGTCGTCTGTGAAAGCTATTCAGAAAGCGAGAATAGTATAGCAAGGCAAGAAGAAACCGGTGTGCAACTAGGCCCTTATTTCGCTTTTGCGGGCGTGGCGGACTTCATATTGCCGGCAGTTCTTGTAGGCGGGACCGGTGCTATTGTCGGGGCAGCAAACGTCTTTCCCCGAGCATGTGTACATGTGTACAATCTTGCGGTTGAAGGTCGACTCTCTGAGGCAAGAATCGCTCAGCAAGCTCTAGCCAAGGCGGACTGGAGTCTAACGAAACGCGCCATTCCAGGATTTAAGGTGATCTTAGAAAGATTTCATGGATATGGCGGCGCTCCGAGGCTTCCTATGGGCAGCCTTGCAGACGAGAGTGCGAATGAGCTCTGTGAAGAAGTCAAGGAATTTATGACGTTTGAGCAAACTCTGCCAGATATTAGCTATCATACCACCGGGAGCCGAGTTGAAACTTAAATCGAGATGCTCGAAATTTAAATCACCCATTCGTTAGAAATTAGATTTGAATATAATTTCCGTGATAGCGAAACTAAAACTATATAGTGGCATTGTGGTATGCGTTTAACATCACAAGATTGTAATATCCCATAAATCACGTCTACCAAAGACCGTCAAAGTCAACTCGAAAGTGGTTCTAGTCTTTTCAGAACGACGCTGTGCATAAATTTTATGGAATGGGCATGAATGATCCTTCAAAAGGAGCTCATCGGTCTTGAAAAAGTAAGGCGGCCAATAACAGCAACACGAGCACGGTCGTGTAGAAGATAGATTTTTTTTTTGTCGATATTTAATCTTTGTTTTATTTTAACAAGCAATCACATCAATTCTATCGTGAGCAACTCTTTCTTTGTAGTCAAACTTTCCATTTTCTACTTATTACATTCAATTTTTTCCATTATTGAACCATTGTGCAGAACAACTTAGTCTGATGTTGTCATAACACCACCATAAGGAGCTCCTGTCGGTCGTGTAGCGGTCTTGCCCTTAGCCGCCGCCTTAAACGCATCCACAGTTTTATCTGCAGCAGGGTTGACAGCTGCCACCATGCCATTAGCGCAGTGAGCACCAACAGAGCAATAATAATAGATTGGCGACGTGTCATTGACTGTCACGCGAAAGATATTTTTCTAGAGGTGATTGGAAATCAGCAATCAATCATAGAACTTAAGCTGTCAATAAGAGATTGATAATATATTGAAAATGCTTACATTTGTGGCAGATCCCGCTTCTGTGGCTGAGGCAAAACCACCTTCCAGTGGCGTGCAGGGTTTGTCAAAGTCACCCTTGACAGCATCGTGGTAACCTCCAACGAAGTGAAACTCAAGCACATCACCCTTCGCCGCCGTGACTGAATCTGGTGTAAAGGTCAGGCCGCTTTTGCCAACATCGATCTGGATGGTGGCTGCCGTGGCGGCAACGGCCAAGTTAAGTAGTCGTACAACAAACATAGCGCAAAAAAGTGACGATAGGTCTTGCTGCTCTAATGATCAAATAACTAGGTGGAATTGGAGCTGATGAGGGCGTTTGCGCACGTTTCGTTACCTACTGAGCGATCCTCTAGAATATATAAATACAATCTCTAGATAAGAGGAAGAAACAAATAAGCTCTCTCCGACATTTATATTGCTCCAATTAGCCTTTACAAGAGTCGCTTTTCCCCAAAGATCAGTCCGCAAAGTTGTATACGAAGTATAGAGACCGGTTGCGTCTGTATTAGCGATCCGATGATCTGATAATCTTATCAATCTAATCTTGTCTAATCTCGGCTGGTGAAAAGGTACGGCTTTGCCAAACTATCTACTGAAAACTGTTTTCGTGGTCAAACTATAGTTATTTGGAGAACTCGAAATTAATTCCGAAGCCGGGTCATTCACCAAATGAAAGGTGTGAAATAAGCACACCACAGCGGTTTGCAAACGGAATTTAGCCATCTACATGTATTAAGCGACGAAACCAAGGGCTACGGCTAAAAGTGAACAGGTCGGTTCCATATTTCGAACTGTGTAATTGATGTATTGGCAAAAGGAAAATGATATATTTCAGAACCACAGACGTTATTTCCTCGTTTGTTTTACAGGACAGTGTTTACTATATTTGATAAATCCCATCTTCTTCGTCGGTGATTCCTATTCTATGCTTTAATAACTCCACTTGATTACGAACTTCGACTCTCAATATTTGATCACAGTATCTGGAAGCCTATATGTCTTAAACGGCCAATGTAGCGAACGCTGCTAAGCCGTTCCGTTTCTCAGTGTTAACAACTGGCCAAAATTCTTCATTTGAGCAATCTATATTAGACCAAAGTAATTTATATTAGCATTTATGAGACGATTAGCATGCTTTCTCTGTAGTTCATTTGTAGTCGCTCAAGTCCTGGGGTTTGAGGCTTTGCCATCTCAACTTGATTTGAATGTTTCTTTGAGTTTTCAAGATCTAGATCCTCAAGGAAACGAAATATGCCACTTCTAGAGGTTGTCGTGGCTATGCAATTAAACTACTTAGTCTGGATATAATGTATGAGGCAAAAATGTATTGCCGTGGCCAGATTTATATGGCGCAGTCCCCATTTGGCAAAACGAGTCAGTTTTAGTACAATATCAAAGATAAAAGTAATGCCGAGAAATAACTAAAGAAAAAAAATTTCTCGCCCTTCGACACTCTTTGATGTCAAAGAAATACCAAAGAAAATTTTCTATATTGAACACGTCGTGGCCACTATCTATCAACTGCATTGGAAATACGAAAAGCTCAGTGCCGGTGCGAATATTAGATAATATTTATTAAAACTACACAGTAGAAAAGAACAGTATATGAAATTACTGTGACCTCAGTAAACATAAAATACGTCATTCCACTAAACGAAGTAACAAATTGCCATGCTTTACCTTAAGGAATAACAAGTTTAATAAATATATGGCCTATAATACACTCAAAGCAGAGCAGCAGCACCAGCGATCAGTGCCAACCACACGCCAGCCATTTCAATAGCATGGCCCGCACCGGCCGTCACCACTGCAGTAGCAGAGGCAGCAGTGGTATTGTTATGCTGGGCAGAAGACGTGCCAGCCTTAGTAGGAGAAGCTTTGTAGCCACTGGCGGTGTAAGGTGATGCAGCGCCCGTAGCGGCTTCAGTTGTGCCAGTCTTCACGGAAGAACCTTTGCCTCCGTTGGTCTTAATAGCAGCCGGGCTGCTATAGGCCTGGATACCCTTTAGCGTGGTTGTACCAGTCGGTGCCTGGTTCGCAGTCACAGGGCACACAGTCGTGTACAATGCAATAACTTCCGTGGTGACCTTGTTAACAGGGCAGTTGGTCACAGTGGCGGCGCAAGAAGTTATAGTGTAGGTATTGGTGGAATACACAGTCGATGTTGTGTACTCAACTGACGATGTGCTCTCCTCAACGGGGGATGAAGTCTTGCTCGAGGGCGATGAACCGCTTCCAGCGCTGGCAGTAGATGACTGAGGCTGGGAAGTGATAGTGGACGACTGGAACTGGGAAGTAGCAGAGGATTGGGACTGGCTAGCAGCAGTGGAAGACTGAGGCGGGGCACTGGTAGACGACGAAGGCAGGGCGCTGGAAGACGACGACGGAGAGATAGCGCATGTATGCTCTTTGTAAAGTACGGTTGTATCCAGAACACTGTTGTTGTTGCTGGCAACAAATTCATGCTGCAAATGGGTCTGGTTGAAAAAGTGAAAACGAGACCAGCCGTAGGTTGCGTTGTCGTCGGAAAGACCGAATGCTTGCCAGTCGTTCAAGGGGTACGTGAACACATCCATACCGCCCCAGTGGCCAGCAATACCATTAATGACGTACCAAGGTGTGCTTGGGTTGTTGTATCCAGCCGGGTCAATAGTTCCGTTTGTGAAGATCGGCAGGTTGCGCTCATAGATGTGGAAGTGGCCTTGGAGAACAACGTCCACCTTGTACTCTTCGAACATTTCTGCGAAAGCGGCTGAGCAGTTGTCGCAGTTATCGCCAGAAGAGTACCAGGGGCGGTGACCCAGAGCAAAGACCCAGGGAGTCTTGCAGCGGTCAACATTGGCCAGGTCATTCTTCAAGAAGTCAACTTGCTCATTAGGGTATGAGCCAAAAGGACCAGCGAAGTATGGAGACTGTTCGTCGTTGAGGAGACCGTTTCCGAGGTCAGTCTCGGTGTTAAAATAGACGTAGTGAACCATGCCATAGTCAAAGCTGTACCAAAAGTTGCCCACACCACCAGACACATCGGAAGGCATGCGGAAATGATTAATATATCCTAGTGCAACAGATTAGCCGTCAGGACATATATCAAAACGTAGTTTCCCAATCCATTGGAACAAGACTCATAAATATCTCACCTGTGAAGTTGGTCTGTCCAACAACGCAAATAGAAGCATCGTATTTGCCGGTGCCACCGTTGTCACAGTCAGCCTCATGGTTACCAGGGCCAACCATGTAAGGGCGGAAAGCGCTGATAGCTTCCATCTCATCGTAGAATTCGTTGAGAATTCTCTCATAAGCAGCAGGGCCTTCCTCAAGAGTATCTGGGTAGGAGTCGTCAGCTACAATATCCCAACGCAATACCCTGACAGGGATGAGCAACGCAGAGTTGTAAAACTTCCGTCTTACCATTGATATAGCCAGCAAGCTCTTCTTTCAGGAAGTAATCTGAATACGCTAGGTCGCCAGGGTGCACGAGGAAATCGTACGTGTCAAGCATCGAAGCCAAGGACTGAATAGTATTCTGCTCGCCCGGCTTAAGAACCTCGTTCGCATCAGTTTTGGAGTTGGGAATGTCACTGAGACCATCAGGGCCCATTGTGCCGAGATCAGCAACGAAGGCAATTGAATAAGGCTCAAAGTTTCCAGCCGGGCGGGCTGTCTTGAAAGAATAGGGGCCATAGACGGTCTCATTGGCCAGTAGGTCTTGCGGCTGATAGTAGTAGACGGTGTCTGGGAGCAGCCCATCGATCCAAACGTGGTTGTTATAAGTAAGAGACGTGGGATAGGTGACGGAAACATCGCTCGAGGCTTGCAAGCTCAGCGCATCCTTCAGTTCAAAATCATTCAGTTAGGAAACTTCTGCGCAGAATAGCATTCGGAGAGGGGCTCGGTTCTTCCTTGGATGGCAGCATACCGGAGTTAAGCCGTAGTTTACGGTAGGATTAGACAGCTGCTTAAAGGTATTCCAGCTAACAACCATACCCGTCGCACCGTGGTAAGCCACGCGAACCTGGCTGGTGATAGAAGAATTTGTGGAAGCCGCTGCTATGCCCTGACCCATGAGGGTCAGAAGCAGAATAAACGAACGCATTTTGATAATTCGTATGGGACCTTATGCGAAATCTAATCAATTGAATGGAGGGGAAACGAATGAAATTGAATGAGTGACTGTAGAAAATAACGAGCGACTAAAAGAGCGTGCTGAAGAGAAACAATTGACAATGCCCACGCGTAAAGACGAAATGAAGGAATGAATAAAAAACGATGCTCTCGTTCATCCTTTATAATACAAAGCTGAGCAGACGGCCACAACGATTCCAGGTTCCCCACGTTCTCACAACTATGTCGTAGTGGAATGCGTGGATGCAACCCGGTGAGGGAATTGGGTCGTTAGGGTTGGTACCTTACATGCAGCCGTTCTTAGTGTGACAGCACTAGTATATTTTTGGATTAGCTGTATTAAAGTAGCGAATCATTTAGACGCTATTTATTGCAAGGACATCACAGTGACCTTGCAGAATGGGCTTCGGTATCTGTTTCTAGAAGAGCGAAAAGCTTAGTGCTATGGGCGCCCGAACCGTGACGAGGCCGGTAATTTAATGAGAGCACACGTGCTTTAAACTATTCGTTTATTTGGTTCCTTCTCAAATAGGGGCTAACCAACCAGCCTATTACAGTAAACTTATTGTAATTTGTCTAGAAGCGACTATTGAACGAAAGTCATGACTTTGATATTTAGGAATAACATCAATGCATGGGTTTAAGGCTGCCAGCCTAATTGAGGAAATAAATATTGGTTCCCATGCGTTCCCATAGGGCTACACGACTTTCGCATTTACCTAGGCCATATTAGGACACGAAAGCTATCGCTCAGAGAACAATTAGCACGAAGGCACGGGGCACGAGGGCACGGGACACGAGGGCACGGGAGAGAAGAACTTTTAAAAGCAGTTATGCATACCGGGCATGTTGAAAACTAGATATAGTGGAAACTAGAGTCCTTTGGAGACAGAGAAGAAGCCAAGTAGAAACCGGTAAAAGAAGACAATAAGAGAAGAACTGTCTCAGAAACTTCTGGTTTTATCGGAGGGCATCCATCCAAATCAATCGTTGTATGTGTAGTCCATCCAAGTCTGTCTTTAGAGATCATCATCTCCTAGTACAACGTCTAGTTACATGGAGAAGCGGACGGGAAGGTTGCAATCGCACGGATCAGACTTGCGCCATCAAAATCTTTATGGATGCCGGTTACAAATATTTATAGCCCCAGAAGAGCTAGAAAATTTCAGTGACTATTCTAAGACGCGCGGTCATAGAAAACTCCACAATTAGGTACCATCGCCCTACACGTACGAACAAGTAATCGCGAAAATGCAACAAGAGTTGATGCAAGGGGGGAGGGGGGAGGAGTGTGCAACTCCTTATTATTAAGTTTAGTTAGTAACATTTTTTGGTCGTGTGCACTCTGTAGCTGCTTACTGCCAGCCAAAATGTAATCGCTTTTTTTAGTCTTTCTACTCAAACATATGAAGATCCTTTCTCTATTTCTAGCCATATCCTCATAACCAGCTCGCCTACGTACCAAAGCTTTGATAAGCGCGGCCATTCTAGAGATCGATAATGAACTTTCGTGTTACTTAGAATTAGTTTTACTTTTATTTGTGTTTTCAGCAATCTAGAATTTACATGCTATTCACAAACAAGTGTACGGGAAACAATATTAATTATGCTGCAATATGGGTTTCATATTCCAGCGTGTTAAGATTGCACGGAGCTTTATTATATGTAGCGCAAAATTGCTTGAATTTATCGACCATATCTGCAGAGTGCAAAAGCTCGTTTTAGCGTCCATCGCTATTTCTTCACGACCAGTTACTCTTTACTGAGTTGTACTCGGTAGTCGTAATAAGCCTTATTGATAGAAGAAGCCTGGCCATTAATTTACTCTAAAACTGCTGAGAATCTCCAATTCCTGACACAAAATTTTATGTTTGAAAAAGAGAAGAGTTGGCCAAATCAAATGTACCGTTCACGCCTTTTTCGATAGCACCCTTTTCTGTGATGATGACATCTATAAGCTCATGAGGAGTGACATCGAAAGCCGGGTTCCATACACCTATGCGCTGATCCGCGATAGCCACTCTGGTAATTTGCTGCACATCAACTGTTCCATCCGCTCGAACAACAGGACCAGATATCTGCGTTAATTCTTCCTTCTTGCGCTCTTCAATCTTGATTTTGTCTCCTGTTTCCGTATTTAGGTCAATACTTGTAGTTGGAGCCGCCACGATAAATTTGATGCCGTGGAAACGAGCCAGCACAGCAAGAGCGTACGTCCCGATCTTATTGGCCGTATCACCGTTGCGGACAACACGGTCTGCGCCAACAATGACGGCTTGTATGTTCATATGATCTTTTTCGAGCTTAAAGAGTGCGCCAGCCATAGAATCTGTTATCAGCGTGCTTGGAATGCCCTCGAATACAAGCTCAAATGATGTGAGACGGCTGCCTTGATTATAGGGTCGCGTTTCTGTGCAGTATGCATGCTTAAGAGCTTTACGGGTGTGGAGCGAGCGGATGATACCTAGAGCAGTACCATGGCCGGACGTGGCCAGAGAACCAGTGTTGCAGTGGGTGAGAACCGATAGAGGAAGCTGTGTCTTGGCTTGATTTTGTTTTTGCAGCCAATCAGCACCAAAATTTCCAATTGCCAAGTTTGCCTGGAGATCTCTTTTTAATATATCTTCGGCGGTTTCGATGTAAGCTTTAACAACGAGAGTCTTAGCTGCTGAATCCTCGATGCCCTCGACGGGCACCTCGCGCACCGTCACTTTCAGAAGTGCAATGGCGTTGGACAGATCTACGGCAGTGGGGCGGCTTCCAAAGAGATAATCCAGGCGAGAGTCAATATACGCAATCGCTTCCTGCGCAGTCGTGCCAGCTTTGCAAACTCAAGTCAGTCAACCTTCCATTGCATCGTTTATGAAATGTGCCAGCCCCAGCTGTTGACCTGGCACAAAAAACTTACTGCAATTGCCATCATGAAGTTCTACTGCAAGAGCCAGACTGGCGACGATAGCAATAGCTGGAGCTCCGCGGACACGCATCGAGCGGATGCAGTCAAAGGCTGCCTCACTCGTCGAGACAACATCGTAATGGTGCTCATGCGGAAGCCTTAATTGGTCAAGAACTTCCAGCTTCCCACGCGTATAGCGGATGGCCTCTAGATTTCCAGACATTGAGTTTAGAGTGGGAAACGCACGAAATATGTCCTACAAGTTTGGAAACAGGTACGACTTTACTAGGATGTGGTGCTCTCTCTACTCATGTTACTATTCGTGTGCTTCAGGCGAATTTCATCATCCAAGATTCTGCCATGAGCCCCGCCATCAAAACCTTTTACTATTGAATCAATCATAGCCAATCAATCGTCCTCATGTTGCTTCACCGCCTGCTTAATTTGATATTCAACAATCCGGTATAATATTATCCGTTTTACTTCTTATTTGGTCCGTGCGTCATAGGACAACGTTCCTCCATTGTGATGCCTTACATAGCGCTTTAGTCTCGAGCTCTCAACTTTGTGTACGGGGTGCATTATGCTCTCCAATTCAACAGCTATTCGAAACAGAATCAAAGGAAAGGGGAAGCGAAAACGAGCATGTGGCCAAACCAAAAATGGAGCAGCCTTTCTCGACATCTAAAGTAACAGGTGAGCGCCGAGCTTCTTATTCTCAATAATTCGACCTATTTTTCCCCGACACCCCATCCATGGATCGCAAATGCTAGTTCATGCCGTTGAACAGTCGTTCTTTTCTGATATGCTTGTGTCCTGACGCTACGTTTCCCCCTAGTCGAGTATTTTGACCCATACGGCCTCTATAAGCTCATTGCCCCGGGTCTCATATCACGGTTGCCTCTCCGTCACCTTCATTGGCAGTCGCATTCTGGCCCTCTCCGATCCATCGACACACTCCATGTCGAACTTGTTGCAGCTGGCACGAACCCGTCCTCGACTTCGTCTCCATCGCCAGTCTCATCAAGCCAAAAGCACTCCGATGGTGATTTGGCAGTCCACATTGACGATGGCTTTCAAAAAACCCCCGTTGGCGGTCAAACTGGCTCTGCCGAAAACATAGCCTCTGTTGCCACAGCAAAGCCCTCTGGCAAAGAACGACGACACCAGATTCCTGGTCTACGTCGAACACCTTACCTGAAAATCCTTCTTGTGCGGTGCGATGATAATGACAGCTATAAATCCCAAGTACGGTCCGATATTCGAGAATGGATGAAACAGAACACGGCGCAAGGCGGCAAGAAATCGAGCAGCGTCGCGGAAAATCACGATGCGTTTGAGTGGATGATCATCCACGTGGTCCTTCCAAACTCGGCTGCGTTCGCGCAGCCAAGAACAAGCAAATCTGGAGATGGATCAACACCGGAGCTCGTCTCCAAGAGCACCTCCAGATGGGGAAAGAGCTCCTCTACTCTCCTTGAAAAGCTGCGGTCTGATTTCAATGGCAGCAGCAGTGGCAAGGCGGCAATTGATCGCGTTGCCCAGATCCGTGTGGGACTCAGTGACGTCCCCTACGAACTTCTGCCGCGTGTAACTGCTGCCGCGCCAGCCGGATACGTGGAGAGCGAGAAAGATGCGCAGAATGCCTGGGTGGACCTAGTGGATAAATTGAAGACGTTGATTTTATCAAGCTTCGACGTCCGTGTATCACAATACGAAGAGGACATCCGAGAGAAAGACGTGCAGCGAAGTCTTCCCGGCTGGAATTTTTGTACCTTTTTTATTCTTAAAGAAGGCCTTGCACGCGGATTTGAGAGTGTTGGCCTTGTTGAAGATGCTCTTGTTGGATATGACGAGCTTAGCGTCGGCTTGGACACCGTCATTAAGGACCAACAGTCAGCTTCTGGTGTTCCAGGAGCTCACGGGGGTACACTGTTGAGTTTCACCGAAGATCTAAAGACTCTTGCTCTCAGCGCTCTCGCAGCGAGGGAGTCTGATGACCAAGAGTCTGGCGACGAGCCTGTAGATTTACAAGCTAGCAGCGGCGACGATATGGCCAAGCAGCTCGGGGACATTCCCATTAGCTCAACAAAAAAGGCATACCGAGATCTTATTCTCGCCAATAATGTGTCCGTTTTTGATTTTCGCTGTTACATCTTTGCCCGGCAGGTTTCCCTCCTTCTTCGACTCGGTAATGCATGGTCTACGCGTGAAGAGCTTCTCACGAGACTTATGGAACAGCAACAGTCTGGGATGCACGAGATCGCTCCGCATACATTCCCAGTGAAGCCCACAGAAGAGTCTGAGGACCTATCTATGCTCGCCGAGATTTGCAGAAGGACTTTGGAGTTCATTCCGACTGTGTCATTGGTAATGCGTGAGGATCTATTGCACGCTATTTCTCAAACCGGAGAGGGATCGAACCAACAAAACATTGGCCATACTGCTGCAGTGATCGATATTGTCGATAATGTGGTTGCATCATTCGCCTTTTCCATTGCTCAACAAATTCTGGCACAGACATCAACAAAGGCTCTTCCCATCCCGCTACCTGCTGTGTCGACACTAGATAGTCACGAGCCCAAAGCATCAATTCCTGAACCCAAGACAATGATGCACCCGGCTCGCTCTTCATCACTTCAAACGCGGAGCCCACTAGCCGTTCGCGGTGGACCGCCGAGTCCAGGCATATTTCCCGGATCAAGACCTCCAAATGAGGCTGGGGCGAATGCCGAGCCGTCTCAATTTCTGAAATTAGGACTAGAAGAACTCGCTGCGCGTCGGGCAGACCTGTACATGCTATCCAGAAACATCCTCGAAAAAGGCGGGAGGAAATTTGGCTGGCATGATGGCTGGTCATCCATACCAATAGTTGGCGAACCAAGTCTTGAGGATCTTGAAGAAATCGACTTAGATGAAGCTAGCACAAAAGACGGCGTCGGTGCAGACAAAGACACCGAGACAAACTTGGCCAGAACAGCATCTACCACAGGAACACACGAAAGAACACTCGCCGGCATCGAGAATCCACTCTTGTGCACTTCACTTGAAAATGAGACTAATTTCTACAGACTGTATGAACTGCTGACCGACAAAGCTCTCCGCCACTACACAGTTGCTGGTCACTCCCACTCTGTCCATTCCAGTCTTGCTGATTTGGCTGTGCTCAAGTATCACCTTAAAGACTATGTTTCATCGGCATCATATTTCTCCGAAACGACGCCTTTCTTCGAGAAAAGCAGCTGGAGTGTCCTTCAATTTTCCATGCTTGTCATGTATTCACAGTGTCTCAAGGAAATTGGGAAAAAGGACGAATATGCCTGGCGCCTCCTTCAGTTGCTTACAAAGATGGCAGAGGCGGAAAAGGACCGGCTAGAGCTGCAATCTTCCTTACAATTCAAGGGACAGAAACGCGGCTCTATAGACGTCTCGAGAATCCGAGGCTACCTTAATGAGCTCTTAAAAACAGCTTCTGAAATGACCACAGAAGTCCGTATTCCTCTGGTCAATTTTTTCAACGAGGCCGAGATAGATGGGTATCCTACGTATTCAGACGGGCAAGATCACTTTTTTATAGCGCTACGGCTTCACAGCTTGCTTTTGGACAGCCTTCCTGTGGATCGCGTTGAAGTGCACATGGCACAAGATTCCAACGCTGCACAGCCTCGCGATATTTGGCTCCAGACTAATGAACCCACAGTCCTCAGACCTAAAAAAAATACGGTCCAGTTACATAGCAATGTACGTGAAGCCTGACCTGCCCTTTGGATATTTTTTATTTGACATACTAACATTATATCGTATCTCAGACCTTAATTCCCGGCATATACAGGGTTGACCAAATCCGAATTTCGGCAGGAAACTTGAAAATCTTTCACGACGAAGCCCTCACTAACACGCCGAGAATGGATATCAACATACTAAAAGAGCCTCATATTATTATTTACCAGAGGACCAGTGGTCTAGACGTCCGCTTATCGACGTCAAAAGATCTTCAATTAGACAAAAACAACTTTCTGGAACTAGAGTTGATGTCTGGTTGGAACGATATAGATCATTGTGAGCTTCGGGTACGAGCTGCCACGGGAGGCTTGCGGCTGATCATTTCTGAGGCTCGGGTAGTTGGCTCAAGCCACACATTCTCCAAGCCCGTGGAAGGCGGTATCCTGAACCTCCAAACAATCAGACCTGACACTTCCGTCAGGCTTTCTTTTCCATTTTCCATTGAACAGGATGTTCTAGACCTGTGTCTCAAGGTAGAGATCACATACACCACAAAGAATGGCACATTCAAATTCGCCAAATCACCTTCTGTGAGCACATCCCTTGCCTTAGGCGTCAACGTTCAGGATGTATTCAAACACGAAGCTCTTTTCTCTCGCTTCACTGTCTCTACAGCCACTATCAGCCCTTTGCGTGTGTTTCGAAGCGAGCTTCTAGATTCAGAAGTCTTCACATCGCATTTTGGTGCTGCTTCACAGTCTCTGCCAATTATTTTCCCAAAGCAACCAGTCAGTTTGTTGTACAAAATTGTCCGAAAACATGCGCCGACAATCGGAAAGCACACCAAAAAGACAATGTATATCAAACTGTACTACAGCGTTTTGCAAGAAGAAATTGACACAGAGTTACGATTGTCTCTCAGCAAGGCATTCCGTGACGAGGCCGACCTAAATCAGTTTTCCAGGATGGTTGTATCGTGTGTTCTACGATATGTGCGATCTGTTTTATCTTCCTACGACTTGGAGAGGATTGCTCTTGTTGGAGAGCTTCCTACCGCGATTATCACACGTCTAAACTGGGCAAAAGAATTTCCGGGGCTGGGGCGTGACCGTGATGGAACTGACACCGCTGAGAAACTGGCTTTGTTCCTTGCGAAATGGCACAAAGAGCAACCAATTATCCCTATCCCACAGCCTGATCCCGAATTGTGTGAGACAGCACGAACTATTCTTATACCCGTGGATATCCCAAGCATCACCATTGTTCACACGGCCGACATCCAACTTCAGGACCTTCCTACCTCTATAACTGCTACTACAGCGGATGCAGCGGATGGAAATAATATGAAAGTCGCAGAAACGCTAGGCGGATTGGACATGCCGATGTTTTGTGTCAACCAACTTTTACCGGCGACACTACACTTAAAGTGGACTCGGTTATGGGACACTGGTGCCCCCGACAGCACAAGAGGAGCTGGTGGATATGATACGGCCGGCGCCGCTGAGCCGGAGGATTTGGAATTCAGCTTCGAGGTAACAGCACCAACCGACACTTGGCTTATTGGTGGACGTCGCAAGGGCCACTTTATCATTCCTTCTCCCGATAATAGCACGGGTACGGGTTGGAAATCAACACCCGACTGTGAGGCAACCATCCCCTTGATACTCATCCCGTTGCGCGAAGGGTGGCTACCGTACCCGGTCGTAGAAATTCGCGAAGTGGTACAGGCCAGCCATGACGGCGCTTCATCGCAAGCAACGGGCCCTAACTCGACCAACCAAACCAACGCGGCCGACGTGTCGCCCTCCCACAGTCAACACCACTGCGAAACAGACTATCGCAACTTAGGTGAGACGGTGCATGTGGTGGCAGACCGCAGCCGTGTGACGTTGAGCTTAGACGCCAGTGGCCCTGGCGGTGGACCGTTGGTTCTTGAGAGCGATCGTATTCATGTTGAAGGCCGTGTAGTTGTCTAAAGCGGTATGTACAAGTCGAATCACAGCCTGTAATCTTGTCAGAGAGGTTCAGACATTCAGGTTCCCAAAACAGGTTACAATAGCAAAGTATTCCCATGGTTCGTTGCTGTTGTTGTCCTACAAAAGATCAATCACTTAGTTTTCTCGCTCATTTGATGTCCAAAACTATAGAATTTCCTGCTGTGCTTGCTTCCTCCTACTCTTAATCATGCCAATTAGTTTGTGAACATAACTCCTGTCTCGCGATATGCATTATTTGACATATATACGGAATCTCTAGAAGCTGTGTCGTGCTGCGATTGTAGCACTAACAGTGGCACAGTTCTCTTCCCATCTCTCTGCTATGTTTCATCTCCATCAAAAGGAAAATTAAAAGATCAAGGGGAGATATGCTTTGCATCTATCTGCAAATATTAATTTAAAAAAAAAATAGCAAAGAAGAATGAAAAATTAAAAATTAAAATGAAAAATTACAGAGGACTTGATTGCATTACTAGTATGTCAATGAGACTTATTAATATACATACCAGTAGGAGTACTCCGTACTTCAAGCCTAATGGGCGGGGGTTAGTGGGCACAGTTCTCAATAAAGTGGTATGATCGGACCAATTTAATTCGTCCTTTCTCCCTTCTCAGGGGTGGTCCAGCTCCCAAGTAAGCGGCGCCATCGCGTTATGTTATGCCCAAGGCCAGTAAGCATAAGGGCGGGTTGTTTGTCATTTTTCGGCCCCTATTGACGCAGTAGCCAAATACCAACAGCGAAATACCAGACGCAGGAAAAAGCCAGACCAACACGATGAAGACAACACCGTAGCTGGGATCATTAATCAGAAGGAATCGATCTACTTTCCAGTTTACAAGAACATCTGCTAGCCACCATGACGCGACGGTTACGCCTCGGCCTGCTTGTATCAGGTGTGCTCGTCTTGTTCACGATCCTTTATCTTTCCGTGGCCCGCAGCAACCCCGACGATGGGTATGTGCAACGTTCGACCTTGTCGCCGCCGCAGTCTCAGGTAGGCTCCGGAGGTGATCTGTCGGCCGACTTTGCTCTGCCAGCATCAGTGTTGACGGGCGGAGCCATTGCACCTAAGCTTGAAAATGCAACAGCAAAGTAAGCTGAAGATAGCACATTGGCATGATTCACCACCTACCATCTTGATCGCCGCTGACCTCGCCCTTGTTCCTAGGCAAGAACTCGGCCGTGCTTCGTGGCGCCTACTCCATACTATGATGGCCCGCTTCCCCGAAAAGCCCACCGCGGACGACAGCCTCGCGCTCCAGACGTACGTACAGCTCTTCGCCCGACTGTACCCATGCGGCGACTGCGCTGCGCATTTTCAGAAACTGCTTGCAGAATACCCCCCGCAGACGTCAAGTCGCAATGCAGCGGCCGGCTGGGCCTGCTTTGTACACAACGAAGTCAACAAGCGACTCAGGAAGGATCTGTTCGACTGCAACAAGATTGGTGACTTCTATGACTGCGGATGTGGTGACGAAGACAAGAACGGGAAGAAGAGCTCTGCAGGCTCTGACAACACGGCCGACAAGGGTGAAGAAAGTGGGAATGACATCGGCGAGGAAACGCCAGCGACGGAGGTTGTCCTGGACGAGAAAGATGTGGCTGCCGACGCAGATGTGCCCATCAAGCTAGAGAAAGAAGGGTGAAGTATTCGAGAGATTTCTAGAAGCATCATGTTTTCTCAACTCTACATAATCGCTAACCTTGCATCCCTTATCATAGACTGTCACGCGGCGGTTAATTCTACTACCTTCGGCTCTCTATTTCGAACTGGTCTGTTTTTGCCGACTGAGCGCGAGTCTGCTTCGAATTCTTCTACAGGCTCTAATGTGTTATTTTGTTTCCTTAATCAAGATGCGCCTAAATATTCTCACGTCTTTCCTGTCTCCGACTGTACGATACTATGATTGTTAGCTCTAAACACACTTGTATAGACTTTGAGATGCCAATACAAAATATAAATTTTGATGTTAATCTCCACCTATTGCATTATGACGATTTTCCTCCCTTTCGTTCAGAAGTGCCCCGTGTACGGAGTAACACGTAGTGAATTTGCCAAGCGTGTATTGTGGGTCAAGCCTCGCCTGGCTGCCGCACGTGATATCGTCCCTTGACATTCTGCCAGGCGGTCAGCAGCCGCAGACAACGCGTTGCTGCGAGCTGCCTGGAGCTATGGTTTCGAGAGCTTTCGTTCAGCAAACGTCAAACGGCAAACTGGGCGCGTCTATCAAAGTTTCCTTTTAACAGTGCAGTTACAACGATCAGCCTTTTTTTTATTTTTGCTTTCGCCTTATTTTCCTTTCAAGCCTCTTTTTGTCTATCATCATTCGTCACTGTTCAAAGATCTTTCAAATCTACGTCAAGACAACATGGAGTACAGCACGTCTGGCCAGTTGAGTGAAGGTCAGCTTTCTCTGAACCTCTTGGAAGTGTGATGTTTTCTCTGGTGGGTGCTGGATAGAGAAATATCTTCTGACGATTTCTTGCGCATATTCAGATGGCATCCATGTTGACATGGACCGATTAAAGAAGGGCGAGGTTAAGTGAGTTTCACGTTCCTTGCTTGCCTCTTCTTAGACGAGTCATAACTAATATTCTATTCTATAGCCTAGGAACTTCAATGTGAGGCTCTTTATTTAGTCCTTACTCCGTACATGTCGCTTGGGTAATAATGATTCTCTGACATTGTCTTGGTTAGCATGGCTGTCACATTCAAAGACGGCGTGATTCTCGGTACGCAAGCACTGGCGAGGACGTCAGAATTGGCGGGGATAAATGAAGACAAGTCACTTCTTTCTAACTTGCCACTACTCTTTTCCAGGAGCCGACTCTCGAACAACGACCGGCGCATACATTGCAAACCGCGTCACAGACAAGCTAACCCGCGTGCACGACACTATATGGTGCTGTCGGTCTGGCTCGGCCGCCGATACACAGGCGGTGGCTGACATCGTCCAATACCAGCTCGGTCTTTTCGCCATGTTGAACCGCAAGCCCCCGACAACACAGACGGCGGCGTCGATTTTCCAAGAGATCTGCTATGCTAACAAAGATCAATTAAGGTGGGCCACTTCTTGGCGGCGGACGCTCTGTGCAGAGAAGCGGAAAGGAGCCAGCTGCTAACGTACATCAGTGCGGGTCTTATCATCGCTGGCTGGGATGAGCGGTACGGCGGTCAGGTCTACTCGATTCCACTCGGAGGCTCGCTACACAAGCAATCGTATGCGATTGGCGGGTCTGGTTCGACATACATCTACGGATATTGCGATGCAAACTGGCGCGAAGGCATGGAAGAGGCTGAGGCAGTGGAGTTCGTCAAGGGCGCCCTGAGGGAAGCAATTCGCTGGGATGGCAGCTCAGGCGGCGTGATCCGCATGGTTGTGCTGACCCAAAACGGGGCAGACCGGCATCTGTATCTCCCTGACACGGATTACAGTGTGCGGCATCAATAAATCGGTCGTGCTGTGAAACGGCCGTGTTTTGTTGGTCTCTCGGGCTTGTTGGAAGAGGAGGGCATAAGTAGAAATGGTTGGGACGAGAGGCGGAGCACACAAAAGGAGCAGACGCTCGAGATGACAGCGTGGCGAGACCTGTGTTGGCGACACTCCCAACCAAAAGCTGCATAGACCACGCCATCTGTCCTGAAGCTTGACCTTCCCTCTTGCCTGGCACATAGTTACCTTGACTCTATCACTTATGCATGTATACTACCGGAAAGTGCATCTTAAGTAAAGAATATGTAAAATATTGAAGACGCAATCGAGCTATTTTTTTCCTTAACACTTTCCGTATCGCAGAAACGAAGGCACAGCAATGCCCTCTATACTCCTCTAAGAGCGAGGCATGGCCCGAAAGAATACATGCCGTAGGATGTTTAGAAGAAGGATAGAAAAGAAAAGAAAGAAAAAAAAAAGGCGGTGAACACTCAACACTCTGCTCATACATGGTAAAGGCATATGGCCGCTGCTCTCTTAGCCTCAAGCCTCAAAGTAGAAGCTCCATTCTGCAACCGGTGCAGCGGTCATTGGACCGCTGTGGCCCGGTATGCGTAATACTTGTTTCGTTGGCTCTCAATCCCGTGGTCGCCTCTCGGTCTCGCATTGGTGCAAAATAGAGTGTACCCCCAAAGGACTAGTCATTCTCTGCATGAAAAGTTAGAACAAAGAAAAATAACCATAACAAGTGTCAAAAGTTTTAGTGTAAGAAATATTTTCTTTTTGTACTAAGAACCGGACCGCTCTGAAAGTTCAGGCGAGTAAGCTGTAACAACTGCGAGGCATTTCCCAAGCTCTTCATTTTATTCAGTCTACGCTCCCTTCCGACCCACAGGCTCACACCCACATTCCCTAGCTGTGCCGCTCCAGCCCTCACAGGAGACAATAGCTAGGTGTCTCGAAGTACGTTCAGAATGCCGCGGAAAGCAAACCTGGCACAGCGTGTGATGTTCCATTGTTAAACCAGTTCATTCACCACAATACGGAGTAATACACCGTAGTTCAAGTAAACTGGATAGCGAACCGGCGTATTGCGATTACCGCCACCAATCAGCTCGGCTCGCCGACCTGGGTGCGCGGTTGTTAGGAAGAGACTGCGTTGCTCGGGTCTGAAGCAGAGATTCGCAAAAGACAACGAGATAGCGATTGCAAGGCGCCATCTGCCCGCCCCTGTCCCCTGCATGGGGGGAACAGATTCCGATATAGAAGATTAAATGAAGTAAAGTTAGAGATGCCCTTTTGTGAGCGGCTGCTTTGGAGTTTGCTGCCGTCGCTTGGATCACCACTGGCCCCTACTGCACGTTGTACCAGAGAAGCATCAGCTCCTCCCCCCCAAAGACCTGATTGCTTTCCGTGCATTCCCAGATGTGCAATTCTGGCATTCTTTGGGCACCCCCGTTCTGTCGTCGCCTTTTAATTCGTCAGGAGTAGTACAGCACCTCGAATCTCCATTCCTCCTATTCCTTCTCTTCTCTTCCTACTTCTTTCTACCTTTTTTTTTCCTTCCCTTTTATTCTTATTTTTATTCTCCTCCCCTCTCCTCTACTCTTTCGTCTCCCCTCTCCTCTCGGCTTTCTTCTTGGCTTCTTCTACGTTTCCTTTGACCAACCCCATCCTTTTGCCTAGCAGCCTAAGCTACAGACCTGTTTGCGAGGAGAGTCGAGCGAGGGGCTAGGGGTTGTTCAGTTGAACTGTAGGGGTGGTCCCCTCAGTACCGGGCCACCGAGGAAGACAAAAAGTGCTGAGTCGCCGATTCCGCTTTGCATGTGCCCAGGGCTGCAACCGATCGGATCCTCCGTCTTTTCTGTACCCACTAAGCGTGCCGGTGTCTACAGCTCCGTAGGCCGGACGAGTCGCGAACTGTGCTCCCTGAGACGGTTGGCGTCAAGGAGGATTGTTCAACAAATTTAGTCTTTCCATCTTGTTACTTCCTCTCTTCCTTGTTGATGCAATTTCTATCGTTCCATCCTCTGCAGATGTAATCTTCCAGTCAGACACTTGACTCCTCGTTGTTTCACACAAGCACTTTCACGCAAGCAAGCATTCCCACCCCATTCTTTCTGACATTCTCGACCTTATTTTCAGTAGCTCATTATAAATCTTGTGCCATTCGACACCCGAGCTATCAATTTGCCACAAGACATGCTATCCCAGAGGCGGCGTCGTTGATATCTTTTCTTTACTACTGCCTCAAAGCACACTGACCTGATACTGTATTTCATGAAGATCTCTTAATTAGTAAGTTTCCATATCCTTTTGTCTTGTCTCTGTCGGCCTCTCTCATATCACTCCTGCGGCGAATCCCATCCACAGACCTGCTCTGTGTTGGGTGATGGAAGTCGCCTACCAATATATCGCACGCAGAACACGCGGGGTTACCCTGACCAGTGTTGGGGGCGAGTCTAGGTCTTATCTAGGAATTTCTGTCACGCTGATTACAGCGTCTCCGATTACCTCTTCTGATTCCGTTACCGTTTCGTCCTTCTCATTTCTTTCTCAGCATGTTTCTTGTTCCCTCATCGGTCAATGCAGATACCTCATCTACACTATTTTGCTTTTTTGCCTTTCTGCATTTCTCCCCTTCAGCGCTTGCCCCTTCTCTTGCCCTATCTCTCTCCCTCCCATTGGCGGTCAACTGTATTCCTGCGCTGTTAGGTTCCGGCGCTTTATCGCGGGGCAGCGATAAGGGAGCAGATGCAGGGGAACAAACAGCCAACCAACGCGCTAATCACGTTATTTCGCCTTCTAGGAGCAGTATCCCCCTCCTTCTTCCTGAGCCTCTCTAGTCATCGGCAGAATCAAACAGACTTTGTCTTCTGTCCGAGGCTCCCCTCTTCGTCTTCACTCCCAATCCCGATAAAGAGTATGCCAGCCTACAACAAAATGACCATGATACCATGGCTGCTCTGATCGGTGATTTTACCGGTGCGGATTATACTCATTTTTGTAGCAAAGTGGTTTCTTCAGACATCGTGCTGCAGCGTCAAGATCAACAGTCGCAACCACAGCCGCAATCGCAATATTCCACGTCTCATACAGTGCGCCCTTCTCCTTCTCTCGAAAATCAAACACAGCATTCACTTCGGTCAGCGGCGGCTTCATCTCAGGCCGCAGGCGCAGACGCAGGCGCATCTACTATGCACCCACATTCCCCACCTCTATCTTCCTCCAACAGCTTTTCCAGCAAAGGCGAGGCTGCTTCTGTAGCAGCTGGCATCGACGCCAGCGGCAGCGGTGTCTCGCACATTCCCACCCCCCCATCTTCTTCCTCACCCGGCAGCCGAAGTTCGAACTTGACGGTTGTACGCAGTCCCCAGACCGGGGATGGCTGCGTAGTACACATGGCGCCCATTGAAGCCGATAACGTCCAAGCAGCCTCCGCTACGCCTTCTTCTACATCCGCCTCAGCTATTATCGCCGATACGGCACCACCTAACCCCAGCGCAGCGAGGCCGCCACCGCCAACAAATGCCATTCCTTCGCCCAGCAGCGACAGCAGCGGCAACTACAATGCCTATGCCCAGTGGATGCAGACATCTTCCTCTGCCCCTGTTCTCGCCTCACAATCCCTCTCGAGCCTCCCACACCACCTCTCACCCCCGCAGCTGCCCCCACCACCTCCGGAGCGTGTCCAAAAGACCATTATGATTCGCGATCTACATCACATCCAGACTCTCACGCAACTAGACGGCCTCACAGGAAACGGGCCTGGCCTTTTAAACAGCGACCCTCCCCTTCAGGATCTAAAGTTTGAGATCAGCGCCATGCCCATCAGTGACATCATTGAGATGGTCGCTGCCCTTTTAACCAAAATCACCACGACCAACGACCACCAACACGACGCCCTCAACCGCAACGCAACGCAGCAGCGACAGGTCCAGGCCCACAGTGAGAGCTCTCCATCGGATTTACACACGACGAGCCCCTTTTCTGCGTCTGTGCTAGCATTCCACGGCAAGAATGTCCCTGCAATAACCATTCTGAGCTACCTCTCGCGAATTCACAAATACTGCCCGACCACATACGAGGTGTTCTTAAGTCTGCTGGTTTACTTTGACCGCATGACAGAGAAGGTAAACGATTTGGTAATGAGCCAGCAGAACCAGCAGGAGAGGCAAGGCCAGCAAAGGCAACGGCACCGAGAGAGGTCAGAAACACAAACACAGCAGGCCGACACATCAGTACCCCGGCCGACCGAAATGGACGCGGAGATGCGTGACGCCGACGCTGCGGAAGAAGACGATGACGACTCATCCAGCGACGATGCAGAGACGGACGAGGGGCTCGCAGACAGTGACGATGAGGACGAAGCAGCTGATAATGCGAATGGCAGGAGCAGCAACCAGCATAACAGCAGCAGAGAGAGTGGTAGATCCTCTGTCACCGATGCCGGGGCATTATCCCCTGCCGCGACATATTTTGTGGTCGACAGTTATAACATTCACCGCTTGATCATCGCGGGCGTGACTTGTGCCAGCAAGTTTTTCTCTGATGTCTTTTACACAAATTCAAGATACGCAAAGGTAACCTCTTTCTGAGTCTTGGCGCTCTTCTTTTTCATATACTGACAGACTAGGTTGGCGGCCTTCCTCTTGCCGAATTGAACCACCTCGAGCTGCAATTTCTCATCCTCAATGACTTCCGCCTCGCCATTCCGATCGAAGATCTAGAAGCCTATGCGACCATGCTTGTCGAGTTCTACGCCCGCGACGTCGTTGGACAGCGGCCGCGGCCTTCAGCGAGCAGCACATAGCGGCTGTACCGACGAGAGGTGAACTGAAATTGGACGACACTGGTTTACATTCGGAACAGGCTCTGCGGCTCGAGGATAGCAGTGACAACAGCACGAGAAGGGGAAATGGCATATACTACAGGCAAAACGAATTTAAAGAATACGAGCTACGAGCATTAGAATCTGCGACGGTATGCCACGTCGCTGCTAGGCTGCTTCAGGACGGGGATGAGGTGATACAACTTTACCTTTAGAGGAATCCTGTTTCCTATATACTATGATATCAGCATTACGACTTAGACGAAGACGGAACACGATGGCCAAGCTTCCCTCCATACATAGGATTAAGACGGTTTTGTCAGAACAGAGAGTGGGAATCTTGGGGAGTGAGGAGGTCTAGGATGAGAGCTGAGACGACGGTATGTTGGTTTTATCTACGTGGTTGCCACGGTCATGGAAGGATAGATGGATGGGGACTATAATGCATGGCTCTGTTACTCTGCTTGTGTATGTTGGGTCAGCATGGAGCGCAGTCAATGTTGTTGGCCGTGCTCCTGTCTGCTAGGTTTTATTTGATAGTCCCTTTGTATTTTAGAATCCGCTTGTACAAGCCTTCTTTCTTAGGCGTTCGACGTTCTTTTCTTATATTGCTACTTTACCTCTAATACACCGCGCAATTTCATTCTACAGCTTTCTTTGGGTTGGTTATATTCATACGCAGACATTTACTCGTTGCGATTTGTCATAAACTATGCCTGAGAGGCTGTGCATGCCATGCCGAGTATCTTTTAGCGCCCCTGGCCAGAGCCTCACGTTGACAGAGTCACTTTGAGAAAATCAAACGCGTCCTCTTCCGCTCCTGTGTACCGCAGCTCTGCTGTGGTCCAGTTAATGATCTTCCAGATGTTGTCCACATATGACTGTTTGCCATTTTTGTACTTTAGGTGCGGGTAGAACTGTCAGCCTGAAAATCCATACGCCCAATGAAAGTTTCGCTCTGGGTATGCTGGTTCATCCTACCTGAAGATAGTACGCATGCTCCCACATGTCAATACCCAAGATGGGCACGACGCCATCCTCGACAATCGGATCCTGGTCCTTGGTCTTGACGATGCGGAGGACCGGGTCAGCCTTGCTATCAGCTTGCGCAGACCGCACCAGCCAGCCCCAGCCAGAGCCCTGGATCGACAGGAGCGCGCTGGAAAATGCCGCCATGAAACCGTCCAGGCTGCCAAATGCAGCCTGCAGGCCCTTCATGAGCTGTGGCGCTTTTGTTTCTGGCTGACTTGCGTCTGTGCTGGCGGCAGGGGCAAGCGACGGCCAGAAGAGTGCGTGGTTTATGTGGCCGCCTCCATTAAAACGGATGGCCGGCTGCAGCGCAATCTGCTGGCCGATGTGGCCAGTAGATGTGGCGACGGAATAATTAGCCAGCACCTTATTCAGGTTTGTTACGTACGCCTGGTGGTGCTTGTCGTGGTGGAGCGTCATGATCTCAGCGGAAATATGAGGCTCCAAAGCCTGGAAAATGTCAGTTGATATCGCAGAGGAATTCACCGTGCAAGTACTCACGTCATACGCATACGGGAGAGGAGGTAAAGCGTATGTTTGCACCGATGGGAGAGCAGCGTTCTATGAAGCGTCAGGAAATTCGATGAACACCCGTACAGATGTAAATCGTGAGAATTATACCATCTCGCCAAACACCATCTGGCCGGGAACTGCGACACTCGCCATGTCGGCCATTTCAGACGAATAGGGACTGGATTATAACTGATTCCTGCAGATCGTTTACTGATGCAAAGAAAACAGAGATACCTCGTGAGCTTCGTCGGCAACTTATTAGATACCGTAACTTTGTTGAGAGTAGAGGAGCTGGAGCTGCAAGCACAGAGCTCGAAGCACAGGATGTGCCTAAAAACGTAATTACTAATACCTGCAAGCTGGCTAGTTTCAGGGGTGACGTTGCTGCAGACGGCTCTCCGCTTCTTCCCATCTGCTAACTCCGGCCGCTGAGGAGCGCCAATGAGCCAACAAGACGAGTCGTTTTCCTTCGTATTCAACGCCTGACGCGCCGTGTTAGAGCAGTGGTCCACTCTCCAAAACAATATTACCTCGTTGTGGCATTCTTACAAGTAGTCTACGGAGTACACTCACCTTCTCTTTTGTTGACTGGCAACACTTTCCTCCCACGGTCAATCTTACAGGCTGCTGAAGAAAATATGAACATAATCAAGCGAAATAGTTGACATCATAGATTCGCACATTAGACTAGGACATTTGTTTTGAATCCTATGAACGGCTTTAGAATATTAACGCCTAATGACGTCACAAGAACTGCAGCAAAGTGCGGCGATCAAATCCATGGCTATGCCGTGCAGCATTAAGTGCATCCAAAATCTAGCAACAGTCATATATCATGGCTAGTTTCCCGTTCCCGAAGAAGGTAGCAATAGCTTCTATTTAGACATTCTCAGAGAGCCAATATTTTTCAGCCCAACTTCCACATCGTTAACTCTTCTGTCATATTAACAATTGCTCCCAATATGCCTTCTCTTTCCGCTGCCGTTACTGACCTATTCCAGTCTGTTCATGAGGCCATATGCACGGCGGTTAGACTGTTCTTTCGTCTTATATGCGGCGCTTTTGCAGCCGTAGCCCACCTTGCGGAGGCAGTCTTCTACCTTTGCATTGATGTTCTACGAAGCGTTGTTACTTTGATTGGCGGTCTAGGGGCGTTCATTACCGGTAAGACTTCACAATTTCGCATTCTGTACAGCGAGTTTCGCTTACGCATGTCCAGGAAACTTCGTCCTATTAGGTATTGTGGCCGTGGCCGCATTCTTCTACGTTCAGCGGCGGGAACAGCAGCAACAAAGACCAGTCCAGACTCCCATAGTCCAGAAAACATTGCGTGGCACTGAGAGTTCCAAGGCAAACAAAGTGAAAACCCCCAACTTTTAAATAGATATCTGAAATAAGAAAGCTATGAAGTAATTTTTTTTTTCTCGAAAGGGAACGTTCGTTCCTTGTGGTTTTAATATGCCCTCGAAGGCGGAAATCAATTCGCTGTTCATGCTGCCCTGCAGAAAAAGAACTAGTCAACAAATGTGTTGATGAATAGAAATTGAGGTTAACTTTTAGTATATAGTTTCATTTGTTTCCCATTCTCTAGATTTCGCATCCGGTGTCATCGACACAAGCTAGTACTTACACAGAGTGCTGTACCTGTCTCGCTTAGTCTACTGTAATAGCCTGGATATCTCAAGTCACTTTCACCCTCACATTGCCTCATGAGTTCTCCAATCTCTCAACCTCTGTCAGCCGTGTGCTACGTATATTATTCAGTTGCATTCGGCCTTGTACAGTAGCATATGTATGCACAGCGCATTGCAACACTAATGCCTACCTCTAATTTATGCTTCCCAGCTCAATAGGAGCTGGTCTGCGTAATTACATCAGCCCCTCACATCGTTGTCCTGTGTGTTTGTCCCATAACGGCTAATATCCAAATGGAAGGTAGGAGAGCGATGAGCACAGCATCTTCAAGGATATATGTGACAAATTTCATATTAAGGCAGGTTCCATTGCAAAATGTAGCAAGGAGAAAAGAGAAAAGAGGTGAGAAGGTCGGAGAATTTGTCTTCTTGGTGCCAAGCAACCAAAGTGGTAGAAAGCATTCTAGATCGCCAATCATAGACCATTCAATCGTTAGTTGTACCTAGATAGCGCAGATGAGTGTGCTAAGTTGCATTGAGTAATTAGAAAAACAACCTCGGCCACCATGCCAGTTCCGCGCATTGTCGCACTGGTTTGTACGGTCTGCATTACATACCGCGCAGAATGGAGCCGAGAAATCGCCCTTACCGGCGCACAAGACTATCGGAAGCGATTGGTGCGTTGATGTTATCATACTTTGCTTTAAGCAACACATTTAGAGCTTGGGATGCATCTCTTTTCTCCTGCATGGGGTCTGGATGGGCGGAGTTGATTTCAGGCTGTGTACTTGCGGGAAATAAAGGGCAGGCCAAGCGGGAGCATTAAATTAATATACAAAAGCCGCCCTCATATATATCGTCGGATACTGGGTTTCTGTATGTGCTTACGTTTCCAAATGATTTAGCTCTCGCCTAGCTCTCCTCGTCGCAGTACTTTGCCATCATTGGATGCCAATATCTAGGGAGCTCAAAATGCCATCGAAGCCAAGAGGAAAAGGCTCACTAACGGACGCCGGTAACTTTCAATTTAATCGTAATCTACGACGTGTATACCTTGTCGCTCACAAAGCTCCTTCCTTTTTCTCCGTCAGCGGTTCCCTCACAAGCCAAGAAATGCAGGTCCCCTTAGCGCTCCGCTGCAAGCCTACCCGAAGTTTCCTAAACGGGTAATGGACCACAGAAGTCGTCATTTGCGCCTGCCGCTCATCTGTACATTGCCCGCTTTCAGAGATATAGATGAGCAATGGCAAATGCTACTTTTGCTTTTACTCCCTCACTTCGACTTTCTCTTGGCTGCCGGAGGCTATGCCAGCGGCATGTAAAGTATCTGGACTTGGCCGTAAAGATCGGAGGCACGCGCAAAAAGAGCATGAGAAAGGAAGGTCCAAGGCATCCTGGCGACTGCGACCGGCAGTATCAGGCGCTAGCTTTCATGTATCCGTATCTTACATTGCTTCTGGTGAACCCACGGCCCAGATATTGATTGCGGAGAGAACCTGAATCGAAGATGGGTTTGCAATTGGTATATGAAGACGGCATACGCCCCCTCAAGAAAGGAGCAGGGAAGAAGGCAGAACCCTAGGCAGCTCTGTGAGATGCTCAGTTACATTCATCCGTGATTTTGAGCATCTTGGTTCGCTGCTTTCTCACCCATTCCATCAACCCGTCTATCTAGTCCACCTATTTCATTTCCGTGGCTTGCAGCCTCATGTAATTGTCACTCGTTTCCCATTTTTTAAGTTGGCCTTCCTCATTGATATTCTGTCTGGCATATTGACTATTACCTGCCATCTGTTTATCATCGCACATTATTTACACCAGAATTATTTGCAATCATCATGATTGCGCCCCTTCTCTTGTTTGCCTCCGTGGCTGCGGCAAAGGTCCTTCACAGCCTACCCGCAGTACCACAGGGTTGGAGTTTTGCACGTAGTGCCAGCCCCTCGGATGTTCTGTCGTTAAAGATTGCGCTCCGCCAGAGAAGTGCTGACGAACTCGAGAAAATTGTGCTTGAAGTGTCGACGCCAGGCCATCCCAACTATGGCATGCACTTGACACGCGACCAGTTACGGTCATATACGGCACCTTCTGCCACGGCTGTGAATGCGGCCTCTGCTTGGCTGCAGCAGCACGGGATTTCGGGGCCCAGTGTGGTTATCGACAACGACTGGATCTCATTCACTACCACAGTGGACCGCGCGAACTCCCTGCTCAGTACGCAGTTCCATTGGTACCAGAAAGGGGACAGCCGCACTCCTGTTCTGCGCACGCTTGCGTATAGCGTCCCAGACGAGCTGCTCGACCATGTCGACCTCGTGCAGCCTACTACGCGCTTCGGGCAGCTCGGTCCACGCCGGTCAGCCGTCTTTGACATGCAGTATGTGCCCGAGGTTGAAGCCCACAACCTGGTCGCTTCTGCAGCTGCCGCGGGATCGGCCGCCGCCACCCCGGATGCGGTGTGTGGCAACCAAGTCACACCTGCCTGCCTCAAGAGCCTCTATGGCATCAATTACACTGTCACAGACCCCGCAAAAAACCTCGTCGGCTTCGCATCGTACCTGGAGGAGTACGCCCGGTACAATGACCTGACGTCCTTTGCCAACAACCTGGTTCCCGCCGCTAAGGGCCAGAACTTTTCTGTCTCTCTCGTCAATAAAGGTCTAAATGACCAAAATTCAGATGCCGATAGTGGTACGTGCATCAAAACACATCTGGTGTAGGGCTAAAAAAAATGCTTTCATATCTCATTCTTACATTTGCTTGCAGGCGAGGCGAATCTCGATCTCCAGTATATTCTCGGCGTCAGCAATCCCATTCCTATTATCGAATACAGCACCGGCGGTAGAGGGTGAGTAGTCTTCCTGCTTATTTATCTATGAGTCTATATCAGGCTCCTAAATGACTGTCGATATTATTTGTTTTTGTCACTTCTAACATTGATCGCCTTCTAGACCACTTGTTCCTACCCCCGAGGAACCTACGCAGCCGGGCAGCAACGAGCCGTATCTGGAGTTCCTGACATATATCTTGGCCCTCAATGACTCTGAACTACCTCAAACACTGTCTACATCTTACGGCGAAGAGGAGCAGTCTGTTCCAGCTGACTTTGCTTTGAAAGTGTGCAACATGTTCATGCAGCTGGGCGCCCGCGGAGTCAGCGTATTGTTCAGCTCTGGCGACTCCGGCCCAGGTGACACCTGTATGCGAATTAGTGACAACAAGCCATACTTCCAACCGACGTTCCCGGCTGGCTGCCCCTATGTCACCGCCGTGGGCGCAACCTACCAGACGTCGCCTGAATTGGCGGTGGCATTCAGCTCCGGCGGCTTCAGCTCGCTGCACCCTCGCCCGGCTTGGCAAGATGGTGCTGTGAGCACATACCTCAAGTCGATCGGAAACACCTATTCAGACTTCTTCAATGCGTCCGGCCGCGGCATTCCAGACGTGGCGGCGCAAGGAAATGACTTTTTGGTCTACGACAAAGGCCGCCTCGCCAGGCTGTCTGGAACAAGTGCATCCTCTCCGGTTTTCACCGGCGTCGTGGCCCTTCTCAACGCCGCACGTCGCAGCAAGGGACAGCCGCCGCTGGGTTTCTTGAACCCGTGGCTCTACAACAATACAGCTGCTCTGAACGACATCACTGGTGGCTCAGGCCAGGGATGCACGAACAGGACTTACTTCAAGTCCTACGCTTCCTGGAATGCAACCAAGGGCTGGGATCCTGTGACGGGTCTTGGTACGCCTAACTTCCCTCTATTGCTGGCAGCTGCTGCACCAGGTGTCGCAAATCAATAAAACGGATAAACGCGGAGGTGCATATGGCAGATGGTCTGTAAAGGTAGAAGAGTGAAATAAAATAAGAAGCAGCGGCAGCGCAAGTATTACAATGCTTGATAATGTAAATAAATGATACGAGACAAAAGAAAGCTCCTGAGCATTCTCGGCGAAATATGAATTTTTGCAGTGTAAGCCTTTACAAACATTTTCTATCAAGTGACACACTCGCCCTTCATAGAATACTTTACAGGAAGGCTACTTTCCTCCAGACAGAAGTCTATGGTCATAGCAACGGTGCCGAGAGTATCATTCAGGTGCCGAGTTCGGCGGCGACGTCAGCTGTGCCCACGTCGCCAGCTAGATTCTCGTGTCATTGCTACCAGAATAACAGAAGAAGGCTGTGTCGTACAGCCGCAAATATTGCACAGTTCTCGTTATTCCAAGCGTCCTCTACCTGTTTTGAAGATTTCTTTTATCGAAAGGCCTCCAGGCATTTTGCTGTAACAAGATACCTCGAAAACAACGCAAGCGACCAGAGTAGCAAAAAAAAAAAAAAGAAAAGAAAAGAGACTCTATTTTAGTGACCAGTGTGGAATGGCCATAATATCAGCAACCTCTCATCAGAGCAATGTGCATGTGCTAATTGGCAGAGTGCACTTCTAAGCCCATCGGGCACCGTCGACACAAACTAAGGCAAAATAACTGCCCAGTCCGCAGTGAAATTTGTATTACTGTGGTAGACCTATTGAACTATTTGTGTGATGCGCCACGAAACACTCTTTGCTAAATTAACGAATCAAGAAAAACAAAACTTCATAGAGAACATCAATGATCCTGTTCTTGACTTGTAGGGCATTACAAGTAGGGGGTCTGTGGCCAGGAAAGACCTCATAGCTAGAATACAAAAATTCTTGTATTTACTTTACGTAAATGCCATGCTTGCACAGTGATATTCTTGGGAGGCTTGGTGCTGGATTTTGCTTGCTTTCTACGGACATCCACGACGTACTTCCCCCAATTACTTGATCTGGTAGTAATTCAGGTTTGGAAGCTGAGAAAGATGTATGAAAATAAGAAAAACGGTTGCTGTGATTATGCAGTCATTCAAACATAAATTAAGAATATGAAGGCAATCTTTTAATAGCCGTGAGGACAGACACCAAGTAAGCGATCCCACTCCCCAGCCTCAAGAGGTGTCGAGGCAGTTGACAAAGTGCAGCCTTATTTTAGCTTACTAGCCCTTAGGGGGGGGGAGGCATTATATTAGAACAAAAATAAATAAAATAATCTAGGTGAGAGAAACGAGAAGCTACAAAGGAATAATGTTTTACAAATGATTAAAAAAAGTAGAAGAGGATGAAAATCACTTTGTTGAGGCCAGGAAAATGCGCCGAGAAGACAGGCCCATGTAGACCTTGGTGGCACCAGTAAAATAGGAGAAGAGACAGGGGAATGAGTACGAAGTATTAAAGAGTACCTCCCCAATACCCCTCAATGAATATAGGGGCAGAAATAGCATTATTGACGAAAAGGTACATGAAAAAGAAAAGCAGTGCAAAAGAGACGCCAGCCAACCACAGCCAACGCGACTTGGCTCTTATTCAAGTAACGATACTGTATTTCGTAACGGTTTCTGTTTTCTTTTCTTGTCACCGATAAAAATTAAGCAAGGAGTAGGCTCCCTTTGCTCATAGAGCCAGCAAGGAATTTCGCCCTGTGCAATCACAAAAGAGGCGTTGATCTTCGCCAATCCTAGTCGTCATCTGGAGCCTGCATGTCGAGCACAATCTGCGCAGGACAGCCCGCTGGGCACACCGCAAACCAAAAAAAAAAAAAAAAAAAAAAAAAAAAAAAAAAAAAATCGTCGCCTCCCAGGCGGAAGACTCGGTAGGAGTTTCGATAAGGGAGTATTGTGCGTGTATATACTTGTACCGAAATGCTTTCGGAATAAAACGCACAATTGTCCAGCGCATGCTGTTGACCAAGCAGCTGCCACGCGGCAAACCTGGTGTTGTTTCTATGCAAGCATAGAACCTCGGTCTCAACACAAAGACATTTGTGGGAAACGGAGCTACGGGCAAGATGGATTCCAGATACTGGGCAAAATAGGCGCTGTCCACTTTGCCGACGTCGCTAAACAGAAGACAAAGAGCGATTTTGATGCCTGAAAAAAGACAAGTTCTTTTAGATGAATCAGGCAAGCTCCCCGACGACAAATCTCTCAGGCATCTTTCGCCATACGCCCTCGATGCCCTCGAAAGAACTGAGCCGATGGCCAGGCAGCACTGGCGTATTCCCGGGGTGCCGACCTAATCCCGAAAACTGGCGGATGTTTTAACCGAGCCGCCATCGTGCGCGACGGCGTGTCTAGATCGAGGAATGGGCTGTCTGCGTTTCTTTGTTCTCGATCGCGAAACCCTGACGGTTCGTTCGGAGCTTGATCCAAGTGTGAAAACTTTGCACCCAAGGAAAGGGTCGGCAGTGGTTCGCCTGAAAGATTTTTACAGAGTCTTTTTAGCGGGTGGAGCGGTGGTATGGTCCCAGTAACAGAATAGGAAGCCGAAGACAAAGAAATAGCCCCTGTGGCCCGTGCAGGACCACGTTTGCGCTGTGGGTCATGCTCAGCCTAGCGTCAGGCACAGCCCAATAGCAGCACACCAACAGAGCGTAGCAGCTGCAGCGTAGCTCCGTACAAAACCCTGGGACACCTTTCCGCCCCCTCCTTCCGGCACCGTGCTGACCCACAATTTATTGCGCTTCCTTCTGCTATTTGTAGGCCTGAGGTAAGAGCTAACCGTAAGAGGAAGAAACAGCAGAAGTGCAAGGGGCAAAGAAACAAAGAAGCGAGTGAAACAAAGAAACAGCAGACGAGCCGCCGAGCGGACGCAAAAAAAGAAAGTACGACTAACTACGTGTATGTGGAGGCCACGATCTTGCTTAGGGGGAAACCATAATAGATGCAAAAAGTCACTCAACCACGCCCCCGGCACCCTGGCCGTTGGACGGACTGTCTCCACTTCGCTTGTCAGGCAGACTTTTCCTCGTTCCCTGCATCTTGACCAGACTACCAATGCTCCCCGTAGTACATTTAAGGACGGGACCCCGTCTCCCGTTGTCGCCATGGAATGGAGAAGTGATGATGGATCTCTATTCTCTCTCTACCCACTCCTTCGAAACCGTCCTTTAGATCCTCGAGGTTGTAAATACACACTCTTTTGTTTTGCATCTTCACCACACAGCCGCATCCCGGTGGCAGGCCACTCTTTGAGTATCGCAAATATCTCTACTTGCAACCTGAGAACCTTCTCTTTCGTATCGACAGCCATCTAGTGCTCGAGTTCATTCTTTCCTACCTACTGGTCCGGGTAGCTTTTCTTCAACCGTCTCTTCGATATCAGATCGCATTCAAGTCCAACGTGAAGCTTCACGACAACTTTGCCAACCGCAACATTATACCCGTCTTCGAAAGACTCAAACAGATTCTTACTCTCCTTTCGTGAACTTATTTATATCTAGCTTCATTTCTTTCATCACAATGTTCAACGCTGCAGCTGTCTCGTTCCTTGTCGCTGCCGTCGCACGCACGGCTGTCGCTGGCACCGGCGTTTCTTGCACGCCGCACGACAGCTACTCTTCGTCCGTCGGCGTCTTGGGCTGCAAAATCGACACCAACCGTGTTGCCTACTGGCCTGGCTCTGTCGACTGCACCAACGTGTGCGTCAAGCTGACGTACGGCGACCGCTCCGTTCACCTGCTGCGCATTGACCAGTCCGGCGGCGCTCACGACATCAGCTACGATGCCTGGAACTACCTGCAGACCGGCCAGTCTGCTACCGCGGATCCCATCTCTGGCGGCGGTGTCGCTATGGAGTACGAGGACGTCGACGCCTCTGAGTGCGCCAGCTTGATCCGCACCGAAGGCAACAAGCTGCCTCTGAGTGCTTCGAACAGCATGAACTTCCTGGCCAGCTGCCTGGGCGATAGCAGCAGCTGGGTCGCCCAGAACCACGTCTTGTACAACATTGACGACCCCCTCTGCACCCTGGGCTACGACGAGGTGTGCTCTCTGAACCTGGACGTCAGCAACCAGCCGAGCTGCCCGCACACGCTTGGTTTGTCGACAGCACTCACCACGACACCCGTCTACAACATCGAGTACCCCTCGGGCAAATGCGTGGACGCAACTTCCGGCAAAGAGGTCTCCGCCAGCGTAGCCTTGGCCAGTGACGGCAGCGAAAGTGGCAGCGATAGCAGCGCTGCTGCTGGCGCTGGTGCTGCTGCCGGTGCTAGTGCCTCTGCTGGTGCTTCTGCTGCTGCTACTGCCGGCGCTAGCGCGTATGCTTATGCTAGTGCCGGTACCGGTACTACTGCAGGTAGCAACTCTCCCACTACGACTACAGTTCCGGCAACAACCTCCACCACGGTTCCTGCTCCAGCTACCACCAGCACTTCGACGAAGCCCCAGGCCAACTCTCCTGGCATCTTCGTCGAGACGAGCCAGACGACGGCTGCGACCAGCAGCCCACAGGTAAGCAGCAAAACTTTTTCTACGTCGTCATCCTCTACGTCGTCATCCTCCTCGTCGGTGGACAGCACCGATATCACGTCTACGACCACCCAAACCTTGACCGGCACGGAGACGGTGACTTGGACAATCAGCAGTGTGACTGCTGTTACCAGCGCCGCCCCTGTGAAAGCGTCAACGTCGGTTCGGTCGTCGTCGCAAACTATATCCACTACGTCCACCATGTCCTATACGCCCACCACGTACACTCTCCCTTCTACGCCCACGACGTCTAGCACGTCGACCTCATCCACTTCGTGGACCTCATCTCACACTACGTCCTCGTCCCAGACTACGTCTCACACTACGTCCTCGTCCCAGACTACGTCTCCCACTACGTCCTCGTCCCAGGCTACGTCCCAGACTACGTCCTCATCCCAGACTACGTCTCACACTACGTCCTCGTCCCAGGCTACGTCCCAGACTACGTCCTCATCCCGCACTCTTTCCTCTACCTCGTCCCACACACCGTCTACGTCCCACACGCTCTCACTGGTTAGTCCCTCTTTACCCCCGGCTCTGTTCCGTTGCTCCTAACCTTTGGATGTCCTTCTATGGAACACTATTCATTCGCTTTCCTTTTCTACTATAACATTTTTTTTCTGACCTCACAGCAGACCACCTCCAAGACTTCGACCAGTACTACTGCTACTGTCGCTCCGACCACGCTGTCTAAGTCTACCAAAGTGTCGACTGCAACAACGCTCTCTCGCACGACGGTGTCGCCGACTACCTCATCCTCCTCCACTAAGAAGGCCAGCACAAGCACCGCTACGCACTCCAGCATCGCTGTTGTCGCGGCCTCCACTGGCGTCGCTGGCTCCAGCAGCACGGCGCCGGCAAAGGTGACCGTGTCTGGTGCTATGTCTTCTGACTTTGGGTCTCTCCGCTTGGCAGTGGTTCTGACCGGTGCTTGGATCGCCGGATGGATGCTGCTGTAAGGTGGCATTGGGCATACCGCCAGGCTTTTTGCGGCTTTATGACTCTGTGAATGACATTACAAGCTCTTTCTCTCTTTTTTTTTCAGACTTCTCTGTATATATTTGAACACATTCTTTTCTCTGCACTCTTCAATCAAGAGCTGCCCTGCTTTGAAAGACACTTTCCGATCCCGCTAGGGAATAAATGGAACATCCAAGATTTGAAACCAATTTAGAACTCGAATAAATAAGTCCTCTAAATATGTCTGGCAGCTGGAATGTCGATTCCTTGTCAATTTTCAGCGCCACCGTGTGAATGGCGCTGATTTGCGCCAGAGGTACTCGATTGAATAGTCGATCGTGAATCTTGAACTGATACATTCAAGGGCAGCAGAAAACGTCCTGTCGAGAGCTAACATCGCGAAATAACCTCCTAACCAATAATGGTGCTTATTGGTTCACTTCATACTTGTGCCATAGGGTGGCTGTCAACTTTCACCGCACGTCGCGGCATTGCGTGGCTCTTTGCCCCATTCCTGTAGATTTGGCTAGCCTGACCAGTAGAGATCCTTTGTTGTAATTCGCAGAAGGCCCAGCCCGCACCATGCATTAGTAGAGTGACGTCACGGAATTAAAGATTCTAGGCTCAACCTCCAGCCCACGCGTCTTCGCCAGAGGGATATGCTTCCTCTAATGATATATCTTCAAAGTCTTGTTGTTGGTCGTCTTATGAAGAGAGAAATGAAGCCAGGTATCGATTTACTGGTGTGGACAAAATAATAATCTTGGCCTCCTCCGCTCACTCTGTTATATAGAGCTGTTTGCCAACACACGTGCTCACGAACAGCTCTGATTCAGAGCCCCCACGACTTTAGCAGGCCAAGCCGACAGCGCTGGGTTCTTCTCTTTTCCCGAGGGCATATCCGAGTAGTGATATCTTACGGCTGCCGCAGCTCTACCAATCGAAGAAAAACCAATGACGGCGGGGATGCAGAATACACTCGCTACGCGCAACGCTTCAAACGCGACACACGATGAACCGCAACCGCAGACAAACGGTGACGCAAATGCTCAGTCAAAGAAACAAGAATCACCTACGAGCGGACGAGAGGTTGCGAATGAGCAAGAAAGTTTCGGAAATGCCGATGGCATCACAAAACATCGCCGCGCCACCGAGCTGAAAGACAAGCTCGTCATGGAACGAGACAAGCTCGCCGAAAAGACAGAGCGCATCCGTGACAAGACGAAGCCCCCAGGCGGCTACGATAGGACACCGCTACCCCACAGCGAGCCGGGCTACACTCTGAAATTCACCTTTCACCGCGCCACCAATCTGCCTGCAGCAGACCTCAGCAGCACCTCTGCCGACCCCTTTGTCCGGGCGACGCTGACGGCCGACCTCCCTACCCGCCACAAAGAGGACCCAGAAATGGTCCATCGCACACGAACGATCCACCGGTCGACAGCGCCCGTCTGGGACGAAGACTGGATCGTCGCCAACATCCCAGCGACCGGGTTTCGTCTCAAATGCCGACTGTACGACGAGGACTCGGCTGATCTCGACGACCGGCTAGGAAATGTAACCTACGAAGCGGGTGATATCAGCGAAAAGTGGCCTGGTCTCGACCACGCGCAGTTCGATGTCAAAAAGCGCATGGGCAGCAAGCGCGCGTACTTTTTCAAAACGGCCAGCTCGCTCATGCACGGAGGGACAAGCATCACACCACTACTCGAGTTAAGCATTCAAGTTCTCGGCCGCTCCGACCCGCCAGGAGGCAGGATGTATACCGTGGGGCCAACCCAGTGGGTGCGGCATTTCTCGCCGATGATCGGGCGGCTCACGGGAACCCGCGTCAATAAGGACGAGCGCGAGGACGAAAACTCTCTAGACGCCGCCCATCAGCCCGTCACCGACAAGAAGCAAGGCAAGCATCTGAAGAAATATGAGTCAGTAGCCGGGCCGTCTTCTCAATGTGCAATGATTCCCATGCTAATTCCTGCAGCTTCCAAGCCTGTGAGATTCAGCTCCAGGGGCCAGTTCCCGAGAAGCTGTACCACCGCTACGTCGAGTTCCGGCCCATTATCGGCCGCATGTTCTCGGCCCACGGGCTGCGGGGCCGCATCCTCAACACCGCCCTCCACAAGCAGCACAACCGCGTCTACAACTTCAGCGGATCTACAGAGTACGGATCGTTTGAAGCATGTTCTGAGCAAGCCTCTCTGCAGTTTCTGAAGATGGTGCATTTCGACGAAGGGGGCCGCATCTTCACCTACGCACTCTCGCTAGACAGCGTCCTGCGGTTCACGGAGACCGGCAGAGAATTCGGCATCGATCTTCTGTCCAAGCACACGATGCACTCGAACGTCGAGACGTACATTGCTTTTTCCGGCGAGTTCTTCATCCGCCGCCTCTCCAAGCCGACGCACGAGTCCTCCCAGCAGATGCCTGCTGCGCCAACTCCCCTCCAAGAGCACAATCCCGCTGGTCCACCCACGGAAGCACCGCCTCATCAGCCGGGCTACTACGAGCTAATCATCGACAACGACTCGGGCACATACCGCCCAGACAAGTCGCTGCTGCCCCTCTTGAAGCAATTTTTGGAGCACAACTTTCCTGGACTGGGGGTGGTGGCCATGCACTGGGAAAACGAGACGCTCCAGGAGATGAAAAATGCCCAGCTGAAGATCAAGAAGAAGGAGGGTCACGTTGTGCACATGGTGCTCAACCGCCGCCCAAGTGCCAGCTCACTAGGCTCGTCGGATGAGAGCCGACTCAATGCGATGGACGGGCCCGACGGCGAGGATGGCCTATCGGGGAAACACAAAAAGACCAAGATGGAGCTGGCCTGGGATCTCTTGGAGGACCCGAGTCGCATCAAGGACCTGCATAGCGCCATAGGCTGGAATCGTGCATCCGGCGAAGGATCGGGGCAAGCGAAGTAGCTGAGCAAATGTGGCCGAGTACTCACGATCGTGAGCTCTTAATTAGCGAGCATGGCAGGTTCCATTACGTTAACAAAGCTTTACATACAATTTTGTGATTTTTATTCCCCCGATTATTAGTATATATCCTATTTGACAGGCCCAAAATCCAATATTGGTGGTAGGAGTTGGTCGATTTTCGAGCGTTTTTAAGACAAACCTGACCAGCAAGAGACTTCAGAAGTACAGCTTTTTGCTCAAAATGTTCTCGACGTAGAAGGTGGTAGCAGCTGACTAAGCACGGGTGATTTGCCAGAACACAGGTTATCTTATCGCCACAGCCGAAGCAGCCCACCTTACTTGGAAATTTACGACTGCAAAGAAAACTTCCATAGCTTCGTTGGATCCTCCGCAGTTGTATTAGAGAAAGCTGATCTCTAACAGAATGGCCGGTGAAGCAAGAGTTGAATCGGGCAAGGACGAAGAAAAGGACAGTGGGAGTCCAGCTGCGACGTGGACGCCTCAGGTCCGGGAAAAATTTGAAACGTACGGTGACGAACAGCTTCAGTTTAAAGTCCATTCACCACGTCTTCTCTAGCAGATACTTATCCCTTAACTTCAGGAAAAGCAAGAGCGAGTATCTCGACCCCTGCCAGGAGACCGCAGCCAAAAGTATTCGGTGCTTGCACCGCAACGGCGGCGACCGGTCAATGTGCCAGGATTACTTCCAGTATGTTGAAGCTAATAGAAACACGGACAGATGGGGGATTCTTCTTCACCAATACTAACATTTCGTCAGGGCCTACCGAGAGTGCAAGAAAAATTGGGTATGTCTTTGACTCCGAGGACGACTTGGGAAGATTTCCAGGTTCCTAACCAACCTACAGTTAGACAAACGGAAAGAAGAACGGAAGAAAGCCGGATCGTTCTTCTGAGAGCAGCCTCTTTTCACAAAGGAGACACAATAACCCGTGGCCGCCTTGCTAGCAATGACGTTGATAACCAGAGATGTAGATGTAACAAAACATGTATAATAATACGGCGTGATTACACTAGGGATGTTAATTCAGGAATGCTAAACGTCCTTTGATGTTGGGCGGTGACATGTACATATGAAAATAGCAAAACAGAACTGAGTATTCACTGCATATTGAACAAGCCAAAAGCTTTCCACGCAACTAGTCATGTGGCTGACGTTGCGTTCGGAGGATAGGGAGTAGGGGACAAAGGTGATGCTCCAAAACATCGTGACGCCACGGAGCGCTCTATTTACCAAGCAAGGTCCGGCCAACTGCACGTAAACAAATAGAAGGCACAGTTTAATCCAAGTCACACCTCTCGACAGCAAGCCAGCAAAAAAGAAAGCTCAAAAAGAACAAGAACAAAAGACCACCGAATGGGCTCAGTCGGGGATCGAACCCGAGACCTCACGCATTTTACAGTTAGTTTCTGCAAAGGGGAAAATGACCCGAAGCATGAATCATACCACTAGACCACTGAGCCGGTTGTCTATTCCAATGATGGCTGATGCCGGAGCGGATCCGCTTCTTTGGTTCATAACGGCGCGCAAAGTTAGCTTGCAACCTCGCAACCCTCCGGCTTCCAGCTTATTTTTGTTTCTTCATATAATTTTGAAGAGAGGGTTCCTGAGAAGAAGTGCAAAGTTCCTCATTTCTTTTTTTTCTTTTTCTTTTTCTTTTTTTTTTTTTTAAAAAAAAATCCTTTTACCTATATGACTGTTGCTGTAAGTGCTTTTCAGAAGACAGGACAATCCGGCAACAAATGCATCCAGAAGTCATCGCCATTACATGTATCCCATCATTATTTGTACCAATATGGCAGACCTCCTGGGAGGTGCATCTAAACAATACTACAGCATTAGAAAAAGATATAGAATTACAACTAGTCATAAACATTGCACCTAATTCAATTCTTAAATGTGAATAATAAATATAGTATATCCCACCTGCCATGTCTGTCAGCCTCCTTCTTGCCTGCAAAAAGATATCCGTCAAGATCACGTATCGATTTCTCTTCGACTTCTTTCCATCTTTATCATTCCCGGCTAAACGAAGAAGACTTGGAATTGGTTTATCCCAAGAAATTTTCACAATATTTTCTTGCTGGCTTTATCTGCAAGACATCCCAAATACCAGCGCCTCTGGAACAAACCTGTAGTTTGCGCCATATGCCCATGGAAACGGGTCAACGATATATAATCAACTTTCCGGATAATTGAAATTTAAAGAACCGCCGCGACTAGATATATCTTCGGCCAATTTCAGCCAGGAAGAACGAAAGAGTCACTAAACTATTAGGCGTGATTGGCTTAGCCCATTTCATATCTCTTTTGCCCCGTCCTTTGAAAATACTAGCCGTTTATCTTGTGTTGTCATCCAAGATAGATTAATTACTCGGGCATGAGGGCGCTCTTACCTGGGCAACGGCAATTAGGAATACAATTCCCTTGGAGACAAACACGATGTTCCTGGTACAGTGGGCTTTTCGTTTTGCTTTCGGATGTCACGGCCATCAATAGGGGAGAGGGGTTAGATGGGCCAGTTATCAATCAAGTTTATATGTCCGCTTCCTATATTGAAAAAGGTTGACCGACAGACGTTGGAGAGGACCCCGGTGCTCTAATTTTTACTCTTCTATCGTCAGTCTTGCAACATCTTTCTACGTGTTGCCGTTTCTGCTTGTATCTCTTGTCAGCTCGGCGTAGTTAGCATCAGCCATTTCCCAATTCTAGGTGACCAGACATAGTTAAAGATAGCAAGTCAAGGTATCCAACATGCAGTTGACGACTGTTACCGCTGCGGCGGCATTCTTCTTGGCTAGGGAAGCCCTGGCCCAGCAAATGATGCGCTTCTCCTGCTCTCAGCTGGTTATTGAGCGCCTGGACCCCCTGGTGAATCCTGGCGTCCTGGAGTCACCGCACATGCACCAGGTTGTCGGTGGCAACTCGTTCGCCGCCAACATGGACCCATCGATTAACGATCCTGCAAAGAATTCTACTTGCACGAGCTGCACCTTCTCTGAGGACTTCTCCAACTACTGGACAGCCAACCTCTATTTCCGAGCGCGCAATGGTACATTCAAGCGCGTGCCTCAGATGGCCAACCAAGGGCTGCGGGCTGACGGCGGCGTGACGGTTTACTACATTCCGCCGTACGATGGCCACACGAATGTGACGGCCTTTAAGCCGGTATGCCTAGCTTGGGGAAGATACAGCCCTCGGTGATCGAGCAATGCATAGCGTAGGTGAGGCTAACTTTGGCTGCACAGGGCTTCCGCATGCTTGTCGGCGACGCTATGCTCCGCTCTCCTCGCGGTCAGCAGCGCCAGATCTGCCATCGCTGCTTCAGCACGATCGAGCAGGTTCCGTTTGGTGGCGCACCTTGCACGGGAGCAGACACGCAGGCTCTCCCCAGCGGCTTCTGCCAAGGAGGTATTCGCACAACGATCACGTTCCCCACCTGCTGGGACGGCAAAAACACAGACAGCCCAGACCACAAGAGCCACGTCGCATACCCGGCGACCGGCACGTTCGAATCGACGGGCATCTGCCCAGCAAGCCACCCTATCCGTCTCCCCCAACTCATGTATGAAGTCATGTGGGATACCCGGCCGTTCAACGACAAGAGTCTGTGGCCTGAGGACGGCTCGCAGCCATTCGTCTACAGCACGGGTGACAAGTACGTTCACCCCGATTGAGCTCTGGCCTGGCTTTAACTTCTACTCTGCATCTCTGTCTATATTTTCTTTTGTCCCATGATTAACACTAATGCATCTTGTATAGGAACGGCTACTCCCAGCACGGTGACTACATTTTTGGCTGGAAGGGCGATGCCTTGCAGCGTGCCCTGGATCACCGCTGCGGTAACGACCGGTGCAGCGTGCTTCAGACACAGTCGTCAGAGGAGGCGATGAAGTGCACCAAGGCCCAGACAGCCAAGGATCCCGTCGATGACTGTAAGAAAATCATTTCTATCATAAATAAAACTCAACTCGCCAGCGCGTCAACATCTATACTAACATTGGTGTGTAGGGATCGAGAGACTTCCCGGAGACGCTGAGCTGTTTTAATCCATACGGACGGCTTCACAATTTCTAGTTCTTTCATGGTTATGCCGGCTTGGACAGCCTGCCACTCTTACATTTATTTCATATTACATTCACAATTGTTTATTCTCGTATAAAACATTTAAGAAAATAATACACATTCTCCAAGACACCGAGCTCTTTCCAGTCGTGGATTTTTGATCAAAATGTAGAAAAAAAAAAAAAAAAAGTAATCACATGGTATGTAATAAATCACGAACAACTGTACGATTTCAAGCAGAAATGCAAATTCTTTCAATTGGCGCCGAGAGCGAGAAATATGCCATGATTTTCATTAATCTGCGGCGAGCCGTCGCCGCCGCGGAGTGAGACCAGACCGCATTGTCTACACATACCACTCACGCGTAGATTCCCGTCTTTATTAGAGGGGCATTTGATTTGAACAGCTTCCAGCGAGAAAAACATGAGAGATCCAAAACAAAAATCTATCTCAGCACTGTAAACTCACAAGCTATAGTACTTGAGTGCCATTTTGCGTCGCTGTAGAGGACAGAATACAAACTCAAAAGACGGAACAGGCGTAAAGGCCAAGCACTAACTCGTAATATTTACCCCAGAATTTTGCATAATGAATTGTTGCCTCCCGCTTTTCTGTCAATTCATTTCGAGACCGGCACCACTTCCGTATTTCTCTTCCTTCTGCGTGGACGATGTATCAGAAGATGGCTCGAATAAAAAGGGCTAAAAAAATACCACCAAAGAAAAGATAGAATAAGGTAGAAGAGAGAGCATGTGTATCATTCCGTTGCACGGTGTGTGCAATACTTTTACTTGAGCTGCATCCTTTTCTTGGCATTTATCACCTCTCAACTTCTTTGGCACTGACAGCACTCGTTTTTTGGCCGCTGCTTCTTCTCACTACGATGCAGGCGGCATGGTCATCCCTCGACTCAGTTTCCAGCGAGGGCGTCTTGCGTTGGTGCTTGCCGTGTTCTTCGGCCTGTGTTTCTTCGGGCTGAACCGGACCTTTGGCGGATCGAGAGGTGAGAGGCAAGCATACGCATTAGTCAAGGCGGCCAAGGAAGCGTCTCCTTCTGTTGCGGAAAGCGCCAGCGCGCAGAATGCCAAAGATGGCTGCCCGTCCGAAATCGCCCATCTGCAGGACAGCGACTTTGATCTCACAGAGAGCGTCCGCTACAGCCGGCGGTGTGTGAGACCAAAGTTTGGAAAGCGCAGCAGCGCCCACGCGACAGTCCGGCGGCAAGTTCCCAAGCTGCCGGGGCCGCTCATTCCGGAGACGATCGTCGTGAACCTGACGAGATGCACGGATGCGGGGCAAGAGGCACCAGCATTCTCTGCTCTGCCAGTGGTTCTTCCTCCCTGCGAGCCTCTCGTGCTATCCGTGACGCAGCCGTACCCCCGGCCTGCGGCCTACCCGCACCTGCTGTTCGGCGTATCCTCGACGTACAGCCGCCTGGAGAGGGCGCTGGACAGCTTTGCGCACTGGCTCGGCGACACCGGGGTGCAGCTGGTGGCCATCGTACACGACGCAGACGACGAGAGGGCGGTGGAAGGCAGCGGGCGGGCCAAACACGACCTCAACGCGCTGGAGATGGCCTACCGCGCGCGGGCGGTCAGCCTGCAGGCGGTGGCGCCGCAGAACCGGTCGCGTACGATTGTGCAGAACCACTTTGCGGTGGTTGAGGCCCTGCTGGCGGCGGCGGTGCCGGGGACGACGCGGTGGCTGGGCATCCTGGACGACGACACGTTCTTCCCGTCGCTGTACAAGCTGGACCAGACGCTGCGGGGCTACGACCACGCGCAGCCGGCGTGGCTGGGGGCGCTGTCGGAGGACTTTGACTCGATCGCGGTGTGGGGGTACATGGCCTACGGGGGCGCGGGGGTGTTTCTGAGCGTGCCGCTGGCGCGGCAGCTGGCGCCGCACATTGGGGCGTGCCTGGACAGCACGGCGCTGCTGGCGACGGACACGATCGCGGCCAAGGCGGCGGGCGGTGGCGCGGCGACGGGCGACGGGATCATGCGCGACTGCATCTACCAGCACACGACGACGAAGCTGACGGTGGTGCCCGGGCTGTACCAGCACGACCTGTACGGCGACCTCAGCGGGTTCTACGAGTCCGGGGCGCTGCCGCTGTCGGTGCACCACTGGCGCAGCTGGTACAAGGAGCCGCTGCCGCAGATGGCGGCCGTAGGGCGGCTGTGCGGCGACTGCTTTTTGCAGCGCTGGCAGTTTGGCGCCGACACGGTCCTGGCCAACGGCTACTCGGTGGCGCGGTACGCGGGCGCCGCGGGCGCCGCCGCCCACGACCTCGCCCAGATGGAGGCGACGTGGTCGCACGCCGGGCGCGAGTTCGACTTCAGCCTTGGGCCGCTGCGGCGGCCGCTGGGCGCGGACGAGAAGAAGAGCTACCGCCTGCGCGGCGTCGTCAACGCGACCGGCGGCGCGCTCCGGCAGATCTACGTGTACAAGGGCGACTTCTCGGCCGACGAGATGGACGAGGTGTTTGAGCTCGTGTGGGACGAGGCAGGCTGACGTGGGAGAGGCGCAAGAGGACGCAGAAGACGCAGAGCACCAAGCAGATAAACACGTGCCAGCGTTGACAGTCTCGTCGGGCGTGCCCAGGCGAATCCAAAAAGGGTTGTTTACAGAGAGCAAAAAAAAAAAAAAAAAAAACATAGATAACGCGGTGGACTCCCGTATGAATACACTTGCATAGGCTTACTTCTGCCAAGATCGAATTGCGTATGCCGCCCGAGTACGGGTCTTGATAACCTAGAACGAACACTCTGCATGCACACAGCCTTGCTGGAGCAGCTGTACACGGAAAAGAGATGCTTATCTGTGCATCAATAATAAGCTCTGTGTGTGTGCATTTCGATCCCCCACCTATTATTGGGTGTGGGTGATAAGACGCTGTTTTTCGCTCCGTCTGCTGAAATTGTCCCAATGCCATGCGTAGTCGTACTCCATAGCCGGAATGAAAGGAAGAAAAAGAATAATATTACCCGCGAGAGAAAAATAAGACAGAAGAAAGAGGATTTGGCTAGAAGGGCGCAGCTGGTGGATACTTCATTTCACGGCATCCTCCGCTGCTCCATGGAAGTGCAATGCGAACGGGGCCAGGCCATGGGCGATCCATTTTTGCATTTGCTCTGTAAATTTATTATGGAGAATGTCGCGCTGGGAGGACCAGCGTGTAGAATTGGTCTTGTCAATGGACGCGGATACACGTATACATGCCCTTGCTACAACACATGTACCGCACAAGTATGCATTGTGCAAAGGTGCTCCGAGTCTTGCGTGACCATTCGTGCCTACGCCGAAATTGTGCGAGATAACAGCCAGCTCGTTGCCATGTACAGTACATATGTATTGATGCTCGCTCGAAGACTGTTGTTATCTTACAACATCCTGCAGACGGGTGCGCTCGGTAATGAAGCGACAGAGCTTTTCGACCGATTGGTGTTTGGCATGCGGCTGTAGTTTTTCTAGAGCTGGGCTGACTATTTTTGACCAAAAATGCGCTATTGCGTTTGGTTTAGCTGGGGCTGATTGCTTTTTTCTGTGAGGTGTCTCACGCACAGTCAGAAGCCGTGTGTGTGCATTCGATAGATAATACGCATGCAACCCTACAGGATTTTTGCTTGAGTAATCTTTGCAACCGTCCATACCAGGAACAGACTGGCTCTGACCGGAAATGGGACTGGGACAAAATAGATAACGCAATCATAAGCCTACCCATTTCCCTCGGAGGAGAGTCGATGTCCTGGTCTGTCAGCTGCGTCTAAACAAAGCAGCAATCTTTTGGCGCAAGTGGCCACGACGCCAAGCAAATACAGAGAGGGTCGGATTGTGCAGTTGTTCTTGACGATGTACTCCACTTGCGCACGTCGTACCTATGAGAGCGGTGCTTACTCTACAAAACACCAGTAGTACATATGTACAGTTTATCGTCTTACGGTGAAGCTTAGTTATGTTTACATTAAGCTTGCCAGCTAGGCTTGGAGGCTCGCCACGGAGTATGTATGTACTTGTAGTACAACGTAGGAGGGAGATTCGCTAATGGCAAGCAAGTTTATCGTCTTGCTTTTCAGGTACTCCATAATCTGATCGCAGCACTACGACGCTGGCCATGGGTGCGAGCTACCCGTACTTTTGCGTTGTCACAGCTCCAAGGAACTATTTTCAGGCGAACTATTTTGTTTTTTGCCCCCGCCAGCGACTTTTTGGTGGAGGAACCAGCTGGTTGGCAGCACCTGATTCGCTGCTGCCGAGACACCACCATCTTGACAGACAGCGGGTCCACCAGTCACCCCTGATTAAATATACGTAAAATGCTGATCTTCGGCCGGTGCATTTTGCGAGATGCTCTCGATGCTCTTCCAACTCTTTCAGAGGGAACCGTCTGTTCTAACTACATCGGGCAGTTCGTCTATGACGACACGCTGGGCATTTCCCTCTGTTTTCGTTTTTCTATTTGATTTTATAGGGCTTTTATTTTATTTTTATTTTACCGTTGTATGTAGTCTGCTTGAAGTATATTTCTCTCATGCTGGTTTCTTTTCACCAGATTGAGAAAGAAATAAGCTATATACTACAGTAAATGTACGTAGCATTTGTGTACGAATACCTCTTTTAAGCTCCTTGTCCAACATAAACAAGAGAGATTGAGAAAATAAAGATGCCTGTACAAAGGATGCTGGGTTTCAGACGACGGTCTACCCTAGCACGGAGTGAACGACGTACTGAAGTATATTACTCAGGATTTGTACTGTAGGCATGTTTGTACATACTCCGTGCTGTTTAGGGATTTTTGCAGCGCACCTGAACAAGGGTACGATACATGGAGCAACGCAGGAGAGGCCTGGAATTATGTTAGTACCTGTCTCGATGCGGCTAGTCTTTGTTTCCAATTTTACTGCGCCCAAAGAATAAGAAACGCGCCAGATTAACGATCACCCCTTTTTCCTTCAAGGAGGAGCGTCAAATCACCTCTCTAGACTGCCCGATATGCGTTTTATTGCATGTATTATTTTATTATTATCTTCTTATGAAGGGGGGGAACTGTGTTTCTCCCCCCCGGTCGTTCTTCCTTCGTCCGTCTTTGCCTTCTATGTAGATCGAGGCCCTCGCCCTGTTCTTCTTCTCGATTTCCCCCCCCAAATCCTCCGTGTAGACTTCTCTGACCTCATACATTCGCTTTCGGTCACAATACCTGTTTTTCTTCTTTCGTTTAATCTTCTCGGCTTCTCTTCGTCAGCTTTCTGCTGCTCATATTGTGCTGTACATTCGCTTTTCTTCGCATCAACCATTGCTGTGATTACCAGCCTCCTCCATCCTACGCCGACTCCTCTTTTCAGACTTCCTGTTAGACGCCATCCTTTCGCTATCTGAACATTGCTCTACGCTCACTGTGTAGTTCTGCAGCATCGTATACTTTCGTTTCCTACCTTCTGCGTTTACATTTCTATCCACTCTCTCGTTTACCTGTTCTGCAACCTCCATTTTTGTTTTTGGATCGACAAAACTTTAATTCTCCCGTACTCTCGGTTCTCTACTCTATTTTTGTCAACTCTCGCCTTCCTCGACTGGCGTTTGACGCGGATCATCCAGCATCCTGAGACACTTAGTCGTCGCATCAGGGGTTGCCCGCAGAGACATCGTCCCAGGTTGGCCCTTTCGTCTCTACCAGGAAACTACAACGCTGCCCGCAACAAAAAAATAATATCGTCCTTGTACAAACCCATTGACTTGCGGCCAGACCGTTCGCACATATTTTCTTCTACATATTCTTGTCCTATTCGACGACTACGCGGTTGCCAGACCAGCCGCAACGCAAAACATTTATCGCAACTTAATATCCACCTTTGGCACGACCTCTTCTATTCCGACCTCTTCTTTGACTTCGTCTTCGGACTACGTATCAAAGCGCAGCATCCTCACTGTTTCGGACACGCGAATCGCCCTTGTGAAAAGAATCAATATCTGAGAAGGGTAGAAGCCGGTCGGTTGACATAATGCTATCAAGATGATGATCTATGAACAAGCCGTCGTGGACTCGGTCCTGCCAAGTCCCAGCTCTCCGCCGGGCCTGACCGCGTCCAAATCTTCAAAATCATCCTCTTTCAACTCTATCAGCTCCGACGACAACAGCGTCCTCTCCGACATCAACCACTTCGAGGACATTGGTCTTGATGACGATACTCACCCCCCTCACCACGACCGTGACACCGATATCAAAACTCTCCCCAATCGCTTCTCCCCCTCCTTCTCCGCAGATCTCCGCGCCGCCTCTCTGCAGTACAAGACGCCTCGTACCCATGGCGCCCATGCGCAGAGGGAATTGGCGCGTACGCGCCCACAAAATCGTGATATTCTTCCTCAGGGCCGCCCTGCGTTCCCGAGCCTGCAGACGCACGTGCGGTCTGCCAATATGAGGAGCACGAGCACCAGCGCTCTGGTGCCTGACATGTTGGCGCCAAGAAAGAGGATGCCGAACCGATCATCATCATCTCTCTCATTTCGCCACCGGAGCCCGAGCCCGAACCTCGTCAACGTGCCGCACGGCTTGAAAGATCCGGCCGTCGTCGTCAAGCCGAGGAGAAGCAGCTGGCAGTCAACGCGTGAGCGAAAGACAAGCCTGGAGCTGGAACTGGAATGCGATGAAGATGATGGAGACGACATTCCCGAAGGGCTCATTCTGGACAATGTCCCCATTTCTCCTCGGCCACCCTCGGAGCGCTCACAACCCATGAGCCCCGCTAGCTCCAAGTCTGGATCTCCCGACAGAACGCGCAAGGAAAAGACACGAAGCGTAGGCAACGGCACCCCCGCGATTGCAGCTGCGCAAGGCTCCCTGCGGTCTCCCTCTTGGAAATCCGACCATGGAAAGTCCCTCAGCGAGGTGTCAAGTCCGGTGAAGATGCGTGCGAAGAGCTGGACCGCTGCCCTGTCCGAGCTGAGCGTGGAGGCGAAGGCTCTCACCGAAAAGCTGGAGGAGCATGCGGATGAACTTGAGCTCAAGGCACAGCAGCGGTCAAGCACCGGCTCCATGCCGGTTCGTCGCGCAACCACCGACTCTCTTGGCAGCAAGCCCCGGCACAAGTCTGCCCTCCCTGAACTGCCACCTCTTCGGCGCAGCGAGATTATGGTCGACCCGCTTCCGGTTTCCAAAGAGAAGGAGGCTGTTCTGTCCCGGACCCGGCCCTCTTGGCTGCCACCAAAGGACCCGGCCGAGGAAAAGCGACACCTAAAGGAGTACCAAAAGATGATGGCCTACAGCCTAGAAGCGGAACGTCGCCGCGAGGCAGACAAGCAGGTGCGGTCTGAATGCCGAGACACCGCCGCTAAGAGCATCATGCAGATCTGGGAGAACGATATTCTTCCTCGCTGGCCAGATGCGATAAGAGAGCGCAGAACTCGCGACCTGTGGTGGCGCGGCATCGCTCCCCGGAGCCGAGGAGCAGTGTGGGCAAGGGCCATCGGAAACGAGCTGGGCCTCACAGAAACATCTTTCCATGCCGCGCTTGGACGGGCGCAGGAGGTGGAAGAGCGGACAGCAGTAGGGAACGGAACAGCTGGGGACGAGCACCACGTTGCTTGCTTCAACGCGATCCGCAAAGACGTTCAAGAACGGACGTGGCAGGATCTGAAGATTTTCCAAGTCGGCGCACCGCTCCACCAAGGCCTGATGGACGTTCTGAGGGCGTACTCCATGTATCGCAGCGATATTGGATACGTCTCGGGCTGCAACACCATTGCGGCGCTGCTCCTTCTCAATCTTCCTGGTCCTGCCTCTGCCTTTGTGGCGCTGGCTAACATCTTGAACCGACCGTTGCCGCTCAGCTTCTACGCGTCAGACCCTGGAGCAAAGGCGTCCGCATACAACCTACTGCTTCAGACACTCTCCCAAAAGTCGCCGGCCCTATACTATCACATCACCCAACTCCCCGACCATGATCCCGACTACTATCTCAACCACCTGTTCACATCGCTCTTTACTAGCCATCTTGCCCTAGACCAGGCCGCTCGTCTCTGGGACGTGTATGTCTTTGAAGGCGATGCAGTTCTCGTGCGCGCCGGCGTCGCCTTCCTGATGGACCGCGAAGTCGCCCTCCTCGGCGCAAAGAGCTTGGACGAGATCCGCAGAGCTCTCGACTGCAACGAAGACGGCTCAGCAAGGAAACAAGTTGTCGTCGCGCAGGTTGGAGAGGAGGACCGGTGGATGAAGTCGGTCAGAGAGGCTGGCAAGGTTTCGGCGAAATGAGTTGGGCCTCGACGCAGCAAACACGAAACTACAAAACGCGCACCTTCCTTTTCCGGGACGCTCTTTATGATCAACACTTACGGCCAAAGCATCACCACATCAGTGCGAGCGTAATCACATTCGCTTTTTTTCTTCTCTTTTCAAGCATATTACTCTTCGTTTTCTTCCTGTTGCATCTATACTATTGGTCGCATCTTACTTTTTTGTGTATAACTTAATCTTCATGTCATGGGGCATGCTAGTCGTGCGCCGTATTATTATTCACAAAGGGGACGTTTGCTTGGTGGGTATACGGTTAGGTTTGTTTATAATTTTGGGTATGGCTACTCTAGAGATGAATAAACAAGAGTAGGAAAAGAAACACCTCCAAGCTAATGAAGGTAACTTACTTAATACTCAAACTTCAGTGCAATGTTGTTAAGTTGCGTCTTATTCTGTGATGGGAAGAGAGAAGGAAAAGCTGAAGTATACTTTTACCTAATTTTCTCTTTTACTTTTTTGGCCTCATTTAATGAGTCAAATGCAGTTGATCATAACTTTAATCGAACTTCAACTTTTTCTGAATACGAGATAGTTGTTAAGGCACTCAGGATTGTTTACTCTAGGTCTTCCAGAAAAAAAAAAAAATCAAATGCCGTTTCACGCCACAGCTTAAGCATTCTCCAGCCTCCAACATAACAAGAATTTCTTCTGCTCTCTTTTAGGTATATTTTTGGTCCTTCTCCGAAAGACAACGCCAGCAGCGAGCAGAAGGCAAATAGTGAACAGCCGATAGAACTGGCAGTGAGCAATTTTTGTTTCGTTGATCAGCCGCCCCCTGTTTTCTGTTTCTGCGATATTTACTCTAAGTTATAGTGCCTTTCAACATTATCCGCCAGGCTCTCATTGGAGGCATCACTGGAGAAAGTGTTCACACAAATCACGATCTGCTTTGAGCCGAGAACTAGCTAGTTTGCTTTTTTAAGGTTTCCTTTTGCCTTGTCTTGGTGTATTGTCTATATATCTCGTTCCCTCCACATCTCAGTGCCGGTTCATGATGTACTAGGCCCCCCTCAATCAATAAATCATCCGTCCTTTATCACGCCGTTGACCTGTATCCAACGAGGAGACTCGTCTCTCGATATTGTTAATTAGGCAAAGCAAGTCTCAACTACACTAGCAATAGATTGCAATGCTTGCTCTCTCATGTCGCCCTCTGTTTTTCAGCGAGTGACCTGACCCGCCCAAGTCTGGGGAGCGTCTGCCGAAGCGGTGCACAGATGGGGGAATTCTGGGAGAGGCCTCATATAAGTAGTAGAAGAGGCGTGTGCCAAGGAGGTCAAGTTGGAGTCTTGACTACTTCCTCTCTTTTTGCGTCTCTTGTGTGCCCAGTGTTTTGTCCGTGTAGCGATCGTTTAGGTGATCTTGATTTTGAACCGGTTCGACGCTGTTTGTCTTGTCTCGCTTGATACCCTACATTCCCAAACGAAGATGAAGTGGTCCCTTCTCGGCCTGGCGGTCGCCGCGCCCGGCGCCCAGGCCATCTTGCGCTTCTCGTGCTCGCAGCTCGTTGTGGAGCGTCTCGATCCGCTGGTGAACCCGGGCCAGCTCCCGTCTCCTCACACCCACCAGGTCGTCGGCGGCAATGCCTTCAACGTAAGCATGGAGAACGACATCCCCAGCACGGCGACGTGCACGACGTGCACCTTCTCGGAGGACTTCTCCAACTACTGGACGGCCAGCATCTACTTCCACGCGCGCAACGGATCCTTCCGCCGCGTGAAGCAGATAGGCAACGTCGGCTTCGAGCAGGCCACCGCCGGCATGACGGTGTACTACACCGCGACCATCAGCGGCAAATCGACCGTGACGGCATTCAAGAAGGTGCGGCACTAATCCAAACCCCCTCCCAAAAAAGGCCCCCCCCCCCAGCTCCTGAAAGAGCAGGATGAGAAACCGCTGTGACTCTACCCGCGAGCGAGACTTTTTGCTAACCCGAGCCTTGCCATGCGTCTATAGGGCTTCCGCATGCTTGTCGGCGACCCGAGCTTCCGCACGGAGGCGCAGGCCAAGAAGTACCGGCAGCTCACGTACACGTGCCTGCAGACGGCCATGACGCGCACCGGCGAGACGCTGGCGTTCCCGACGAAGCCGTGCCCGGCGGGCCTCATGGTCAACACGCGGTTCCCGACCTGCTGGGACGGCGTCAACCTGGACAGCGCCGACCACCAGAGCCACGTGGCGTACCCGACCAGCGGCACCTTTGAGAGTGGCGGCCCCTGTCCGTCGACGCACCCGGTCAAGGTGCCGCAGGTGTTCTACGAGGCCGTCTTCGACACGCGCCCCTTCAACGACAAGAGCCTGTGGCCCGCCGACGGCTCGCAGCCCTTCGTCTGGAGCTTCGGCGACAAGACCGGCTACGGCAACCACGGCGACTACGTCTTCGGCTGGAAGGGCGACGCCCTGCAGCGCGCCATGGACGCCAACTGCAACGTCAACTGCCCCACGCTCAAGACCCAGTCGATCGCGCAGGGCAACAAGTGCACCAAGTCCATGTCGGTGAACGAGGAGATCGACGGCTGTAAGTACTCCGCTGCCATTTTTTTTTTCGGTGTTATCAAAACCTCCCAAAAAATGGATATATTCCTCCGCTCCTCCGCTCTGTTTCCCCCCTCCTCCGCCCTATTTCCCGCTCTTCTGTCTCTCTCTCTCCTACTGACAGCCAGCAGGGCTCGAATCTCTTCCTGGCGGCATGCAGGTGAACTAAAGCAAACCGAGGTTAGAAAGTGTTCATAGGGTGGTTTTGATACAGATTCGTTCATATGCTCTACATATGGAACCCTGCCCGCTTTCCAGGGTAGTTTAATTCATTGATATGCCGCTTTCGGCGCTAGAATGCTCCCCAGCTCCCTTGCAAGAGCCATCTTGAAGTGCTCCTACGTACTCCGTAAAACCCGCCTCTGAAGCAACCCGTCTCTGAAGCAACTTCAGAGGTTTCACTCTGCCCTTTGGAATCGACTACAGCGTAGCGAGCAACCCCTTCTCCAGAAGACCGAGCTGCAGGGGGGGGGGGGTTGGAAGTCATCGAGCCCACCAATTTACTCAACAGAACACTGTGCTGACCTCACATTGCTGCAATTTATCCTGCGGCGGGATATGGTAGGCTGGCTGAAACCTACAGGAAGAATCCTTGGAGCAGGATTGATATGATGACCAAAAAGAGAAAACTTGATGCCATGTTCTTTTTCACATGCAAACCCGCCTCCGCCTGGTGCAGGAAGAAAACTTCCCGGAGGCGTTCAAGACAATGGTCTCTGCTTTGTCCTAAACAGGGAGCGACGTTAGAGCTTTATCTCTTTATCGATTAGCAGTAAAAAAAAGCAAGTTACAGCGCTCCACACGGGTCTGCATCTGTACTTTTGATTGTCTCGCTTTGGGCCAGTCTTGGACATCATATAATAAGCAAAGGCGGCGTGCTAAAAGGGAGGCGGAACATAGGCTCAAAAAAAAAAAAAAAGAAATACCAACATTAGTCATTGGGAAGAAGATGCACTTCGCAAAAACAAGGGAGGTTGGATTGCAATGCTAACTCTGATGCCAACTCTAGGTGCTGGAGGCTCGGAGGAAAAAAAAACATCTGAAACGGAACACAGTCTTTCGGCCATCCTTTGGGCAGAACAACAGTTCGCGTATGATTATCTCACGTCGGCAATTGTCACATGCGTGATTTGGATTTTGAAGGCTCATTTTTGAGTGTGGCAGCCTTCACAGAAAACCACACAGAGCCCGAGACAATCGCCTAGAAAAGACGTGGAAACCTTTACCGGGAGGCACATGTTATACAGAGAATCTTGGAAGCTCTGCTCTAGACAGAGCTGGATTATTCCTATTTTGGAATATTTGTTGCACAAAGAATAAGCTTACTCGGTAGAAAAGCCAACGATGCGTGATACTGCACATAAGAACAAAGAACTGCCTTGCATTGCCAACGTTGCCAGTACAGCCAGCTTTCTCCCTTGGCCCAAGGATAACAAGGCGGTAGCGGCGGTCGACTGAAATAAAGTACAGGCACAGTTTTGGCAGTGTGCTGTTTCCGGCGGTCAGAAGCCGAGTGTAAGTGCGGTGCTCACACGTGGAGACCAGGAAGAGAATTGAGCAAACCCCCCCGACATCAGACTGGCCCGTGCTGTATCTCAACAAAATCTGAAGCTACCCCAACGGAAAAAAGCGGGCCTTTTTCCTTTCCCCTACTACAGGGGTCCCCCTCGTAGCGGGATCTCTCCTGTTCGCGACTTTGCCATGCACAAGTGTACCTGTATACGACTACTCCGTACATTCGCATGTGATCCCGCCGTGGTTTCGGCAACAGAACGACCTGTGGGTTAAAAACTCGTTCCTGCCACGGGCGTATTCGTCCTGTCAGGAGTCCCCTCGGTCCCACATTGACGCCGCTATCATGAAGCCAAAGGAAGCAACTTTAAGCTTTTCGCTTCGTGTCTTGCGTTCAACATACGACTGCTAGAGGCAGACAGAGCCGGGCACGCAGGGACGAGTGAAATACACGCAAACAATGTCCAACAAGGGAAGCGAAAAGTCTCGCGACGACCACCAGACGCCAGTCTGTCGCGCCACTTCCTGTAATCTTTTTTCCTTGTGTGGATATTGTCATGTTCCGATAAGTGTTGACAACGTAAGATAAACCCCAAAGATACGCGTTTGCACGGCTATCGGGTCTATTCGGTGCAGGCGGTGAATGGCAAAATAAGGTGAGGCAGAGAGGCGAGTTAGCGATCACAAAGATGGAGCTAGAAATGTCCTGCCAGTCATACCCTGTACCTACAGTAGGCGCTGGAGAACGAGGGATTGACCAAAAAAAAATCTTTTTTGGGGCGAACTGGTCCCCCAAAATGTTTTGGGACATTCTTAGTGGCCAATTCCTATCCTACGTTCCGTCCTTTGTACCACGACGGTCGAGGCACTTGGCAGAAAAAAATAGAAAATAAGACAAAAAAATAAAAATAAAAAATAAAAAACAAAAAACAAAATGGGTCAATGGAAGACGGGAAAACGACCAGTTGGCTTCCCCCTAAGCCATTTGAAATTTTGCCGTGGCTTGCCCCCCACCAGCGCCAGGCCAGTTGGAAGTCGAGTCGCAGCATTCGTCTAACAGATACTTTTCCTCGGTCTTTCCGTCTAGGATAAGGGGAAGGCTTCAATGCTTTCTTTGGTACATTGTTGGTACCTCCTCGAATGTGGCTGAAGGGATGACAAGGTAACAAAGACAGGGATTGGCGTAGACAATGTGCTGTAGCTATTCCTCATTACGTCTCTGAGGAAGGTCTGGGAAACATGTGCGGCAGCATAGGCCTAATAATAAGACCCGGCGGTCAACTGTTGCCCATATGGGCACCCGCCAATTTCGCAAGACGCACTATCGCCCGTATCGAATTGACACTAGAACCCACCTAAGATATACGCATATTGTACATCCGCAGCAAAGGCTGCTCCGTACGAGTATGTACTCCTTGATTCGCCAAGCCTTTGAGCTCGGCTGATACCCGCCGTTGAGCGGTACGAAGTATACTTTCCGTACTAGAATTTTTCTCTTGATTTTAACTTTATTGGATTTTCTCCACAGTTTTGGTTTGGTTTTGGTGGCCTCTCGTCTCCTGTCCAGCAGGGGGAGAAAAAAAAAAGCAGAACCCTCGTCTTTTGCTTGGGAATGGACTTTCTGTTACCTTAACCCCCCCCTTTATTATATATATTTTTTATAACTCTTCTTTGACGTCCCACCCTGGCCTCTTCGTCTTGTTCTCTATTTTACTCCCCTTTTCCCCTTTTGAGAACGGGTTCAATTCTTCAATCCCTTCTTTTCTCTCTCTTCTCTTTCTTTGATAGTGCGAAGCCATTTGCTGGTAGGAAGAGAGATACTTCAGTCTCTCCCGACTAATACCAGTCACAAGCAAATCAAAGGAGAGGCATTAGGATAGGAGAAAAGGACTCTTCCTAGTTCACCAACCCCAACACCTACCTGTTCATACTCGCTAGGTAATTCACCATGTCCGCCACCACATCTAGCAGCGCTGCAAAGCACCCTGCAGTCCGCCGTACCAAGACTTCGGCAACAGCAGAATCCGACATGTCCTCTCCTTCCACGGCCGTGCAGTCTCCGGTCGATTCGCCCCGGCCGTCGGCTTCTTCCACCTCGCTCTCTTCTCTGTCGTCTATGGACGACATCGCCAAGTCGAGCGATTCATACGGCAAGCTGCTCGACACATACGGCAACGAGTTCAAGGTCCCTGACTTCACTATCAAGGAGATTCGTGATGCCATCCCAAAGCACTGCTTTGAGCGGTCTGGCCTCCGCGGCCTGGCGTATGTCTTCCGGGATATGATCTACCTCGCCACTACCTTCTACGTCTTCCACAACTTCAACACCCCCGAATACGTCCCGTCCGTCATCGTGCGTGGTGCTCTCTGGGGCGTGTACAGCTTCATGCAGGGTCTGTTCGGCACTGGCCTGTGGGTCCTTGCCCACGAGTGCGGCCACGGTGCCTTCTCCCCGTCGAGGACGTACAACGACATTGTCGGCTGGATCCTCCACTCTTCCCTCCTCGTCCCGTACTTTAGCTGGCAGCTGTCCCACAGCAAGCACCACAAGGCCACTGGCCACATGGAGCGCGATATGGTTTTCCTGCCCCGCACGCGGGAGGAGCAGGCTACTCGCCTGGGCAAGATGGTCCACGAGCTCTCTGAGCTGACCGAAGAGACCCCCATCACCACTTTGATCCACCTGATTGGACAGCAGCTTATCGGCTGGCCCAACTACCTGATCACCAACGTCACCGGCCACAACTACCACGAGCGCCAGCGCGAGGGTCGTGGCAAGGGCAAGCACAATGGTCTGGGCCACGGCGTGAACCACTTCGATCCTCGCAGCCCGCTGTATGACAACCGGGATGCATTTTCGATCGTGATGAGCGACATTGGTCTGGTCCTTGCCGTCTCGGGTCTCGTGTACCTCGGCCGCACGTTCGGCTGGAGCAACCTTGCTGTCTGGTACTTCCTGCCGTACCTCTGGGTGAACCACTGGCTGGGTATGTCTCCGTCCATGATGTTTTTTTGCCTGTTCCTTCTTCCAACGCGCATACGCTAACAATCGATCCTTTTTTTTTTTTTTTAGTTGCGATCACTTTCCTCCAGCACACCGACCCCTCGCTGCCGCATTACACTGCCGACGAGTGGAACTTTGTCCGCGGCGCTGCTGCGACCATTGACCGCGAGTTCGGTTTCATCGGCCGCCATCTGCTGCACGGCATCATCGAGACCCACGTCCTCCACCACTATGTCAGCACCATCCCCTTCTACAAGGCTGATGAGGCCACGGAGGCGATCAAGCCCATCATGGGCAACCACTACCGCTCCGACGTCAAGGACGGATCGATTGGCTTCGTCAAGGCCCTTTATAAGAGTGCTCGTTGGTGCCAGTGGGTCGAGCCGAGCGCCGAGGCGACGGAAAAGGGCAAGGGCGTCTTGTTCTTCCGGAATCAAAATGGCCTTGGCACCAAGCCGATCAAGATGGCCCCGCCAACGGCTGCTTGAGATGTGTCCTAGCAACCGGCCATGGACGTCTGTTGATAAAAAACCTGCCTCTCAGAAGAACCCTTTTCGTTTTAACGATGCGAATTTAAGATGTCACGTTCACGGCCGAAGGAGTTTTGGGTCAGATTATAAAGAGCATGAAAAAGAGCCACTGTGTTGGTCAAAGAGAAGAAGACAAAAGACGATAGACGCCTCATATTAGTTGATGTATTTTTCGCCTTTTGCTTAGCTATTTTGCTCGTCAGAAATATTTTTGCATAGAAATAATGAAGTTCTCCACGTCACGACACATCATGCTCTTCTCAGCGAACCACTGTAGAAATGAAATTGCAGACGTGATCTAAGAGAGAGATGAGACTGGCAAGAAGAGAAAAGGGAAAAACGAAGACGATAGAGGAAGAGCAAGAAGAGAAAAGTGATACAAGAAGAGGGGAAAGTCGGGCGAATTTGCTGACACGGCGGTGTTCACTCATTCGGATGAATGCTACTGGTGGTTGGTACCTTCCCGACTTGTCCGGTGCCATACAAAAATTGCGGGGAAAATACAGGAGGGTAGAATCGTACGTATACGCACACGAATACGACAGAATACCTGCTCCAGAGCCAGGCAAAATTGACACGCCACAATATCTTGTTGCATGTTATCTGATAAAGAGGCTGTTGGCTCACCGCAGAGAAAGAAAATGCTCACGCTCATCTCTCATATTTTAAATTGGAACCGAAAAGGACTTACCTGTTGGGGGATTGCTAGCATTTCTTGCTTCTGCTTATGATGCTCACCGGATTGGACGGGTAGTGATAATAAGGGCTTATGGTACGACCCTGCTAGTGGCATCTTCGTGGTTCATCGTGGTTCTGCTGGTCGTTAAGTTGCTGCCTTGAGTAGAGCAGGCCATTGCTTCACTGTCTTAGAACCGAGATATTCACCAACCAATTGGAAGGTGAAATATTGACACCTTCCTATCGTAAACAATCATGCTGTCCGTAGAACTAACAGGCGGCTCGGCGGTGCCATCTGACACGTACCTGGGCCTATGGTACGTGCGTATTTTCCCTTTGTCGAGCAGCCAAACATAAAAAGGCTGCGGATTACGCACATCATTTTTCATTCCCGTAACATATTTACTGAATGCACGACTCTCAGGAGGTGCCTTAGAGATTCCATACTCTACAATGCAGCCAGCCACCATGACGGCGCCTGACGATTATGTTGAAGATCCGCGCTTTAGCCGCACATTTGTGCTGCCGGCGGATCCAGCCAATGGCCGGCCACTTCCCTTCAAGGTCTGTTATGCCGACTACGGCTACCACGACGCAGCTCGCCCCGGGCAGGAATCGGTCTTGTTCTTCTTCGGCCCGATGTTTAGCTCTCGCCTGCTCCATATTGCCAAGGATGCGCTCGCCAAGAAGCACAAGGTTCGGATCATCCAGGCTGATCGACCGGGTATTGGAGGCACGGATGCAGTTGAGCCGCTGCGTCTGATGTCGGTGTGGCTCGGTGCGTCTTTCTTCATTGGAGGCTCTGCTTGTGTGCCGGCGCTGCCATACAGCAGACTAGCAGCTCCTATCTAATATTCTGCGCAGAAGCCATCCCAGCCCTGCTGCGACACCTCGGCATCCAGCACGTGTCGGTCGCGAGCCACAGCGGCGGGGCGGTTTTTGCACTGGACCTGCTGCTGCACCACCCTGAAATCCTGAGCCCGAGCAAGCCGTACCTGGCCATGGGCGCCCCGTGGATTCTGCCGGCCCATACCGGCTCCAAGCTGATGGGTGTCGTGCAGGCGCTTCCGGCAAGCGCAGTCGCCCAAGTGGACAAGCTCGTCCGCCTCGTCAACAACCACCTCGCCCCTATGCTCGGCGTCTGCTTGGGGGTGAGCCAGGCTGTGGTGAAGAAGCTGACACCCAAGACACCACGGGAGACCGACGACGAGGCACTCAGCGAAGAGGCTCAGCTAGAGGAGTCCATCTTTCCCAAGATCATCGCGCGCACGTTTGCCGAGGGCATCCACGGCATCTCGACCGACGCCACGCTCCTGACGCAAAAGGTCAGAGGCATGGACGGATGGAGCGACTGGGGCGACTACGACGTGCTGGTGCCGCGCCTGGCAGAGGCGCTGCGGGTGGCGGGGCGGCGGCTTACTGTGGATGTCTTGTACGCGGAGCATGACCTTCTCGTCGGCGATGGCGGCTCGAAAGGTCCTCTGGTAAGTTGCATCTAGGCGTCGACAAGTTTTTCCATAACGAGATGATTCCGCGAGACAAATTACTGAGTCTGCTGCAGTGGTTCGATCAGTGCTGGAGTCCACAGAACTGTGGTGATGTGATTGAGTACCGGAGCAGAATCGTAAAAGGCACAGACCACGATGATATCTGGCTTTTACAATGGGGTGCAGCACAAATATTACTGGAAACCATTGGCGAGCCGTTGGAAGAAGTTGGAGCACCGACTGGTGTGCCGACAGACACTACGGTGGTGCCGCTTTGATGCCGAATTCGTAGTCTGCATCCTTTTTTTTCGCCGTCATTTATCCCCTCATTGCGGTCATTCTTACGGCGAATGCAGTGTGAAGTGCCTACCTATGTGGATAGTTATTACTAGAAGACATTTTGTTTTTAGTTCACATTATATAGCGACGCTCAAATACCCTCAGTTTTACGCCTTCAATCGATAAAAATTCAAAGACATGAAAAAATAATTTTAAAATAAAGGTTAAATCAGTATTTTCCTTTTGCACAGGACACTTAAGCGGGTTCAATATGATCGGTGATGTCGGAACACTCAGATTGTTTACAGCATCTTAAGCTGCAGATGCGGCTCTACTTCTGTAATTTGGAGTGGGGTCTGGAAACCGACTTCACCGTACCTTCCGCACACGATCCACGCCGTGGCGAGCTTTCTTCCGCGCCCACGACTTTGTTACTGAAGGTTGCTGCATTTGGGATATTTGTAGCACCCATTGGAGAATAAATATATATTTTTTCTGACGGCCCTGAAGCGTCTGCGATGCAGCGTAGAAACAACCACCAATTCGACCCCTTCAGCGGGAGTGCGGACGACTACCGCGACCTGCCTGACATTGACTTCAGCAACCCAACTGCCCTCCTCGAGGCCATAACTGTCGTGCCACCGAAAATGGCGAAGCCAGCCGAGGTACGCCAAGAGGCCAAGGAAAGACGTGACAGCCTGTTCGATAGCTTCCGTAAGCTTCAGCAGATCCTCGAGCGGCATGAGGCCACCGTCCAGAAGCGCTGGCTCAAAAAGACGCGGCAACAGAGGCTCCAGATCCTCCTCCAGGCGTGGCCCAACATGGCAGCCTCACATCGGCCTGATTTTAACGCCTTTCGCAAAGGATATAGAAACGGTAGGTATGATGACGCCGCGAGATACAGCGAACAATTCATCTGGCCCTATATCAACCAGGAGGATCTCGTCAAGCCAAGGACCTTGCCTTTGCTGCTCAATTCTCGGGGCCGCTGTCACCCCTCTGATTTCGCAGCCGCCGACGGAGAGGCAATGCATCTCGGCAAAGTTACCTCAGCAATCGTACCAATCTTCCTCAACGAATACATCATGGTCATGAATGGTGTCGTGGCTCCGGCGGAATACGGAAAGCTTGTGGCTTGGGAAGACCATCCGGATGCCTTCGAATGGATGTACACAAGGTCCCAGTTTTTGCCCGGCGAGGGTCTGCTGATTCTGGAGGCCCAAGAACGGCTGCTCGCCTTCCTGGTGGATTGCTGCCAGCAGATACTCCACGAAATCGCGCCGTCGAAGCTGGTGGGCGATGCGTACCCTATGCAGCCAGAGCCCCAGCTGAAGACGGAGGCAGAAGTATCCGGGTTCAACTCTCTGGCCATCATGGCGGCAGAAGCGCCCTACCGGCTGCCCGCCAAGCTGGACCTCAATCGCATCGTTTCGCTCCTGGCCGCAAGGGCGTCTGCCGCTACGGACCACGTATGGGCGTTGCGTGAGGACCCCAGCTACTTTGCCGACCGGCTGCTCGAGGTGAGGGACCATCGCCTCGAGTCGCTCAAGGATACAGACGGCAAAGACCACCCCACCACGGCTCCGCTGCGACAGCACATCTTGTGGGCCCGCGTCATCGGGAGCGCTGTCTCGGAGGCCTATCTATCCAACGAGGTGTTTGCCGAGCTTTGCCTCCAGGCCAGCCAACTGCAGACACTTCAGCAAAAGCACGTCGCTGGCATCTTCCCAGCAAAGCCGCTGCCTGAGGAGTACCTCGCAGCAATCCTCCGGTTCCGTTACTACCTGAATCAGGCCGCCAAGGGGCCCATGACAGTGCTCAAAACGGCGGTTGTTGCATCACCACCGCTTCGTAATTTCTATGCCCGTAAGCCCCCGCCGGATATGACTACATCTAAGATCATCGCTATCGCAAAACCAGGCGTGAAGGGTGACCCTATCAGGGACCAGTTGGTGTGGCTTCTGCAGATGCTATGGGAGGACGAGAAGCCGCTCTTCTTTCTCGGACTGACAAACGTCATCGACGAAGTGGAGCGGCTGCTGGGGTCGGTGCGGCAGGCCAAGGACCTCGTCTCTGCCTACGTCGCGAACGTGATCGGCGACCTCTCTATCCTTTCCCAGTGCCTTCACCAGCTCGATCTTTACCAGCCTTGGGCTAACGGCTTTGAAAACAAATTGGCCGAGCGTCACAAAGAAATTGAAGAGGAGTTTGGTCGCCACACAGCTTCCTGGGGCAAGTTTCTGACTGCCATGGCCGAACCCAATCTGATGGAAGCAGCCAAACTGGGGGCGCCGACAGAGGGGAGGTTCACGTATCCATTCGAGAAGCGTCGCACCAAAGAAAACACCGAAGTTCTGCAGCGAGCCGAGCGAAATCTCGACGCTTTTTGGGCCAGTATCGACCGGATTCTGTATGTTAAGGCCGACAACTTGCAAGGCACTGCTACTCGCCGACTGCTGACGCAGCCCAAAATCTTGCAACGCACACGCAACTGGGTTGACAAGCAACCGGCTCAAACGTCTGGCAAGGCCAGCTCCGGAGATGCCAATGCCTTCGTCCAGCCACTTTCGCCGTTCTATTTTCACCTCAGCAGCGACAAGCCGACCTCCAGCCGCAGCGACGCCAAATCCCCGCCCAGGTCCAAGACGAAGACGAGAGGTCGACCTAACCAAATCAGACATGAGACTATTTCAGATGCCGCAGAAGCTACATCAGCCGAGCAGGCTGACAGACAACCCACATTTTCAGTTGATGCACGGGCCCTTAAGGTCTTCCGAACTCTCTTCTTCAATCCTGACATGACCTCAACACCGGGTGAGGTGCCATGGAACGATTTCCTCCATGCTATGACGTCTACGGGTTTCAGCGCTGAGAAGCTGTATGGGTCTGTCTGGCAGTTTCGTCCAACTAAGCTGGACGTAGAACGAAGCATTCAGATTCATGAACCGCATCCACACAGTAAGTTACCGTTTGTGACGGCCAGGTGCATCGGTCGTCGTCTATACCGAGCGTATGGATGGTTTGGGGGAATGTTTGTCTTAGCAGAAAGGTGATATAAAGAATATTAAAAGAAGAGAACTCCTACTCGTGCCACGCCCCATTTTTGGGTCCGCGATAGGATCATTAGCTAGACCCGCAAAAATAACCCAGGAGCTATGAAATAACAATAAATCTCGTCGAGATATGAAAATTATTGCTAGATTTTCTTCCCCTTACTTCTAGCTTCTTCATGAATCTGCAGAACACATCTTTTCCTTTTATTCTGTCCTTAACATCACATTCCAATTCCACCTTGGCATGACAACGTACCATTCGAATTGCTGATACCGTCGTCTAGAGATGCAAATCGCCAATTAGCTTTGCTGGATTTGCCTCGATTAGAAGTCTCTTTCCATATGCCTACCAAGATTGATGGTCGAATTGTTCTGCACACCGCTGAGCGTAGCACACGTGCAGCCGAGTGTTGTACCGTTGGCTATATGGCAGGTCTTGCAGTAGTTGGAGAACTTGCCGCTGCATGCTCATTAGCTTGTCTGTCATCTTGTGTGAATGCAGCTGAAAGGCTTACTAGATGGACCAAACCAGAGCGGCTGTTGTGTAGTCGATTCCCAAGCAGAGATTCAAGTCGAGAGTAGAGTTGTGGGCGGCGGCTTGGGCGGTATGTGTAGCCCCGCCGGAAACCAGACACGACGCGCTCAGCTTGTCTAGGTGGCCCGTTGCGCTTAAGTGTAGATCATAATGGGAGCAGGTGCTGGTGAAGTTTCCAGCGGCAGCTTGGCTCGCGCGAGCGAGCCCTACCAGAGCGACCAACCAGATGTGCAACAGAAACATCATGACCCTGAGATGTTGTTGTTTGTGTTGTAGAAAACTCGTCGGGCACAGCAAGATGATAAGACAGAAGGCCGAGGTGAGCTCAATATGGGCGGATGAACCAGCAAATTGAGCCAGCGTATTAGTGACTGTAATTGTCGTGAGATATAGCAAGGCCCCAAAACAGACTTTACTTGCTAAGAGCCAAGATATTGGTTTAGCCTGAACCACCTTTTTTTAATAGAGGGTATTACCAGCAAAGTGCCTGGACGAGACTGTTCAAATCAAAATTTAGTAATAGCCAAATTTGTGAGACATGCGGCTGCTGCCATTTTCAGCTCGTAAGATATGGCATTCGTGGAACGCCACTTTGCTTGTCCATTGGTTGCCACTTTAGATATGTTTGGAGGAATAAGGAAGGTGCGACAGAAGGGTGAAGAAAGATTCATGATCTATTATCTCGTCACTGTATATATTTTTGCCCTCAAAAGTAGGAAGCCACAAAAAAACGGTTCTTTCCCAAAGAGCTTGTATTGGTTGATGTTATATCCATTCAAAATACCACAAAAAAAAGAAACTGGTAAAACATAAAGACGAGAATCCATGCCGACCATCAGCGATGCCGCAAAACTTTTCTTTCGCCTTGCGATAGCATTCATGCGCCTTACCGCCCTTGTTCTCCCTTACTGCACAATTTCTTCCGTCTCCTCGAGGACCTCCTCTACGATCTCCTCGATGACCTTCTCCTCCTCCTTGCCCGCGGTCAGAGCAGCCGTCTTGGCCTCGATGAGCTGCTCCACCAGGTTCTCTGGCACGTGAAGAATTGACCGCTCCTCGCGCAGCTCCTCCTCCATAGACTCCCGGAAAGAGTACCAATCCGCAAGTTGCTGCCGGCGGCGGTCGATGACCTCTTGGTCGGCGCCGGCAATCCGCTCGGCGTCCTCTTGCTCGAAGATGCGCGAATACTCGCGAAGATTCTTGCGGATCGTCTTCTGCTCTTCCTTGCTCAGCAGGCTCGCTGGGCGAGGGCGCCACTGCCACTGCTTGAACTTGTCAATGTGCTCCTCCCGCAGCAGCTCGCCCTTGAAGTCGTACAGGTGGTAGCCGTTTTCCATCTAGGGTACGTTAGCAAACAATGCAGAAATATGATAAGAGTTGAGGAAAGCTGCACTGGAAGAGTGCGCAAAAGGCTGGGTAAATACGTACGCTGTGCTTCCAGGCGGAAGCCCATGTGGCCACATAGCGGCCAGAAGGATCCCACTCGACATCTGTCACGCCGTAGTGCTCGGCGGTGTTCATAAGCTGCAGGTTGGCTGTCAGGTCCTTGTCGGACTCGGGCTTCTCGCCTTCGAAGTCGACGTCGAAGAACTCGAGCTCCGAGCTCTGCTGGTTGTGCACGGTTGCCACGACCACAAACCGGCCCTTTGGCGACCAGTAGATGGCGTTGCTGTTCTTCTTCTCCAGTGTGCGCAGGAGCTTGAAGTTGCCAACGGCATTGCCCTTTGCCTTTTCTGGGCAGTAGAAAGACACAGACGTCTTGGGCGGCGTGGCGGTCGCGCCCACAGGCTCCGACGTGGTGATAATGACGAAGCGGTCGCCCTTTGGCTCCCAGGCGAAGTTGATCACGGTGTCCTTAATCGTGTCCAGCACTTCGACAGGCACGCCCTTCTCCTTCACGCGGAAGATTTCAAGCGTCGTGGCCTGCGACTTCTTGGACTTGGAGTGCCGGTCCACCTTGACGCACAGGTAGGCCGCATCAGACTGCCAGTGCAGCTTGGCGTCGGTGACGCTGAACAGGTTCAGCGTGCGTACAATCTGCTTCGATGGGATGCTCATCAGGCCGACCTTGGCGGGGTTGCTGCCGATCTCGGGCGTCCAGTAGCAGAACAGCTGCTCGTAGGTCTTGACGCCGTCGCGCTGGGGCTTGGCGGGCGCCCAGTCAAAGTCCATGACGCCCTCGATCTTGATCGAGGTCTTGTCCAGCAGGTTCATTCGTGGCAGCTCGTAGACGGAGATGGACGAGCCCTGTGTTAACCGCGCGACATATTTGTCGTCGGAGGACCACTTGAAAGCGGGCCAGGGGAACTTACGCTGCTGCTGCTGCTTGCCGCCGGGTCCGCCGGGGCCCTCCTCTGGAGCGTTGGGCACGTCAATGTTGGCAAACGACCGGAGCGGCTTTGCCGTGGCGATGTCCCAGATGACGTAGTTCTTGCCGTCGTCGTCCAGGGAGAGGGCCGGGTGGCCCTCGTCGGAGATGGAGATGGGCCGGGCAGACCACGTAACAAGGTAGTTTTCGAGGGGCGAGAAGGCGACGAGGTTGACAAAGGGATGGGGGAACCGCCCAAGACGGTCCCACTTGGGGCCGCCCCATAGCTGCACACCTTGGATGTGCACGGATGTGAGGAAAGTGCCGAGCGGGGACCACTGCACAAAGCTCTCGGTCCAGTTGGGCCGGTCGACAATGTTCTCCTGGTTTTCCCGCTCGTTGTTCCAGAAGACACCGACGTGATCGCCGCGGTACATGACAAACTGGTCGCGGCCGCGGCCGCTGGGGTCTGCCAGGAACCAGCGGAGGTGGTCGCGGGCCTCGAAATCGTCAATGTGCGGGGGGTGGTATTCGTCGTCGATGCGGCCTTCGCGGCCGTACCGCTCGATATCCGTCAGCTTGTTGACGCGGAGATTGTGTCTGCGGTCGAGGGGCACGTTGTCGAGCTGCCGCACGGCGGCGGCGGCCTCGCCCGCAGACGAATACTCGACGAATGCGAATCTGTTGTGCGTTCCAAAGTTAGTACCAAGGGGCTCCTTATTGCATGAATCGGCGGTTGCGGGACACAGATGCGTACCTTAGCGACTTGCCATCCGGGCCCATGGGCATCTCAATCATGTCCTCCCGTGTCCGGCCCACCGAGTTGAGCTTCTTCAGCAGAAACTTGACCAGTTTGGGCTTCTGCTCCTCGTTCACCTCCGGCAGCCCATCGATGACAACGAATGTGTCAAACCCCTGCTCGAGCTGAACTTCGTACTTGGCGCGCAGGTCGGAAATATCGACATCATCCTCGTCGAACTCATCCTCATCCAAGTCTGCATCACGCAGATGGTCGAAAGACGGTGCCGGCGCCATATTGGTCGGTCGATGGCAATCAGAATCCTCAGAAAGAACGGTCCGCGATACTATGAATTTTTGGCTGTTTATCTATATAGGTTATCAAAGGGGGGTTGGTCTATGATCTGGGCTGGGTCGTGATGGGATTCGTCGCGTGGGAGGCGCTCGCTTTCGAGAAGTGATGGTCGATGAAGGGATTTGGCTACGGTGATATTTTTTTTCGCCCTCTGCTGTGGGGCCTAGTTTTCTGTGTGCCCCGCAGCCAATGTGCTGTGAGTTTGCGCGCAAAGGCCCTCAATATTTGTGCCAGAGGTTTGTGTAAGCAGGCAGCCGGACAAATATTGTTCCTTGTCGGAGGGGTCGTCAAAAAAAAGTTCAGGCTGCAGAATAGGAGAAGCACCAGATGGGAGCTAAGTTGGAAGTCCCATATCTACTGTTTCTGCGCAGACCGTCTGGGAGGCAACATCGACAACGCTTCTTCTGATCCCATATTTTGGAGCTTTGCCACTGAAAAGAGGACTGCACCAGTACATCTTCCTTCTTTTCTTTTTACAAATTTTCTCATTAATCTACAGACGATGGTGAGTACTGAGCAGAGAAAGCTCTATCTAGCTTTGAACTCGTTATTGTTTACTAACTATAGCTCTCTAGGCTTCGTTCAGTCCAACGCAGATCTTCGACGAGGGGACGACAGAAGAGAAGGGCGAGAATGCCCGTCTCTCCGCATTTGTCGGTGCTATAGCTGTGGGCGACTTGGTCAAGAGCACCCTGGGACCAAAGGGCATGGACAAGATCCTGCAGTCTGCGTAAGTAGCAAGAGCGATGCAGCCTTCGGCTTGCCAACCCGCAAGAGTGCACATGCTGATACTCTAGGTATACTCCCCGGTGCAGATCAACCGGCGACATTATTGTTACGAACGACGGCGCCACAATATTGAAGTCGATCGCCCTGGACAACGCCGCCGCGAAGGTGCTAGTGAACATTTCTAAGGTGCAGGACGACGAAGTCGGCGATGGCACGACGTCGGTGGCGGTGCTGGCGGCCGAGCTGCTGCGCGAGGCCGAGAAGCTCGTCGACAAGAAGATCCACCCCCAAACCATCATCGAAGGCTACAGAATAGCAAGCCAGGCGGCCCTGAAGGCGCTCGAGCAGTCCGCCGTCGACCACAGCAAGATCCCAGAGGCCTTCCGAAAAGACCTGGTGGCGATTGCCCGCACGACCCTGAGCTCCAAGGTGCTCGCCCAAGACCGCGACCACTTCTCGGAGCTTGCCTGCGAGGCCATCCTGCGGCTGGGCTCGCAGGTGGACCTGAGCCACATCCAGATCATCAAGAAGGCCGGCGGCAAGCTGAGCGACTCGTACCTGGACGAGGGGTTCATCCTGGACAAGAAGATCGGCGTGAACCAGCCCAAGCGGCTGGAGAAGGCCAAGATCCTGGTGGCGAACACGTCCATGGACACGGACAAGGTCAAGATCTTTGGCGCGCGCGTCAAGGTCAGCTCGACGGCCAAGCTGGCCGAGCTGGAGAAGGCCGAGAAGGAGAAGATGAAGGCCAAGGTCGACAAGATCAAGGCGCACGGCATCAACTGCTTCATCAACCGCCAGCTGATCTACAACTGGCCCGAGCAGCTGTTTGCGGACGCCGGCATCATGTCCATCGAGCACGCCGACTTTGACGGCATCGAGCGCCTGGCCCTGGTCACGGGCGGCGAGATCGCCTCCACCTTTGACCACCCGGAGCTCGTCAAGCTGGGCCGCTGCGACCTGATCGAGGAGGTCATCATCGGCGAGGACACGCTGATCAAGTTCTCGGGCGTCGCCGCCGGCCAGGCCTGCACCATCGTGCTGCGCGGCGCCACCGAGCAGCTGCTGGACGAGGCGGAGCGGAGTCTGCACGACGCGCTGGCCGTGCTGTCGCAGACGGTCAAGGAGCCGCGCACCACCCTGGGCGGCGGCTGCGCCGAGATGCTCATGGCCAAGGCCGTCGAGAGCGCCGCCACCCGCGTCGAGGGCAAGCGGCAGCTGGCCGTCGGCGCCTTCGCCGTGGCCCTGCGCCAGCTGCCCACCATTCTGGCCGACAACGCTGGCCTCGACTCGGGCGACCTGGTCGCCCGGCTCCGCAAGGCCATCTACGACGGCATGGTCACCTACGGCCTCGACCTGACGACGCCCGGCGGCGGCATCGCCGACATGCGCGACCTGGGCGTGATTGAGAGCTACAAGCTGAAGAAGGCTGTGGTGTCCTCGGCGAGCGAGGCAGCAGAGGTGCGTTGAGACTCCCCCCACCCTCCCCTTTGGAGTGTGTTTCCCTTTCTGCTTGGAACTGTTCAGCTGACAATATCTAGTTGCTTCTGCGGGTGGACGATATCATACGCGCGGCCCCACGGCGGCGCGAGCGGATGTAGAGAGGGCAGTGCCTTGTTGGCTGCGATTAGCTGGGCAGCTGTCGTAATGCGGGCAGTGTCCTGGACGTTGGAGGCCGTCTTTTGGAACTCCTGGTCTGGGAGTTCTATTTTGAAGGAAGCAGGAGTTTTTATGTTACAGAACGCGCCGTCATCTATTTGTACAAAATAAAGGGCAGGTAAAGAAAAAAATGTGTGTTTTTGGTCATTCTCACGACAGTTAATTGTTGCATCGCCATATCCCAGAAGAATAGCACGCCAGACGAGGAATACAAAAAAAGTACAAAAAGAAGCCAAACATCCCAAAGAGGCAATTCTTATACGTTTGTTGAAATATTAATCTACTTGAAGCCAAACTATACCGCAGGTTTAAGCAGGCCGCTTTACAGGACAGGCCCTGTTGCTACAACCGTGTTCAACCGGTTAAGTGTTGAATTGCCTCTATCTTTCGAGGCGATTTTTTTCATTTCGCAATTGCTTCTGACCGGAAACTTACTTTTCTCTGTTGCTGCTGACTCTAGCCTACTGCTTTTGGAGTCTAAACATTTAGAGCTCGCCTGCAGTAAGCACTGCATCTAGGATGACTCCTCTGGCGCTGGTGATGCAGAGACAGTGGCGGAAGGCCTTCCTTCTCTTCGGCGCGACTCTGCTGCTTCTCGCCTACTGGCACGTATATGTCGTGTCCGCGCCGAAGAGCGCAAATATTGGTCTCAAGAGCGGCTTTTCGTACAACCGCCAGGCGCAGCGAAAGTTTGACAATCTGCACTACACCGAGTCGCAATGCACACGCATCTTCCCCGGCCTCACTGCCGACATCGATGCTATGGTGGCTCTAGGACCATTTCCGGTGAAGCAAGCCCGGGACATGGGGCCGATGCAGCTTCGGCTCGAGGGCGGCCAGGTTGGCAAGATCACCACCGAATGTGCCTGCATTCTTGTTGCTGACAAAAAATTACAGCTTCACATCCTCCATAAGGAGAGCGATGACATGCTCTCACGCGGATATCACGGCGTAGGGAAAAACAAGAAACCGTCCCCTTTTTTGAAAAAAAGCGAAAGCTCGATTCTCTGACTAGGTGACAGGTGAGAATGGCGGCGCTGCACCAGATCCACCGGGCACTGCTGACGGCGCCGGCGCCGCTGCCGGACACGATCCTGTCGGTCAACGTGTTGGACAGCCCGGCCAACGAGACGTGGTCGTACGGGCGGCCGGCGTTTGCGGCGCGGGAGCCGGGGACGCTGACGGTGACGCGGGCGTTTCTGATGCCGCACTTTGGCTTCTGGGGCTGGCCACAGCTGTCGTTTGTGGGGTCGTTTGCGCGGGCGGCGGCGGCGGTCGACGCCATCGAGGCTGCGACGCCGTTTGCGCGCAAGGACCCGCGGCCCGTCTGGCGCGGCACCGCGCGCTACAACAGCGCGCACTACCCGCGCATGCGCACGGAGCTGCTGCGGGTGGCGGGCAACGCGTCGTGGGCCGACGTGCAGGAGCTGCGGTGGGGTGCGGAAGAAGACGACGGAAAGAAGAAGGAGTCGGCGGCGGTGGTGCCGGGCGGCGGCGCCGGCAAGGGCCCCCAGGGCGGCAAAGGTGACCAGAGGACCAAGCGCCCAGGCGGCGGCGATGGCGGCGGCGCGCCGCCCAAGCCGGTGAACGCGCTCCCCATCGAGGACTTCTGCCGGTCCAAGTACATTGTGCACACGGAGGGCATCACGTACAGCGGGCGGTTCCAGTTCCACCAGCTGTGCGCGAGCGTGCTGCTGACGCCGCCGCTGGCCTGGCTGCAGCACACCTCGCACCTCGTCCGGCCGCTGTACACGCGGGACGTCCCCGAGATCCAGCAGCAGGCGCGCAGGATGAGGGCGGCGCAGGGCGGCGCAGACGCGCAGGAGGAGACCGCCGTCGAGAACGTGTGGCGGCACTATTCCCCAGAGAAGGCCAATATCGTGTTTGTAGCGCCGGACTGGTCGGATCTGGAAGCCACGGTGGCATGGCTCGAGCGCCACCAGACGATCGCCGGCGGGATCGCCCAGCGGCAGAGGGACCTGTTCGTGGGCGGCGGCTACTTCAGCCCGGCGGCGGAGGCGTGCTACTGGCGGGCATTGATTCGGGGGTGGAGCAAGGTCGCGCGGACGGAAGGGCAAGGATGGGAAAACCAGACGGGCGTGAAATGGGAAATGTTCGCCATGGGATATGAAGAATAAAAGGAGGCCATAGGCAACAACGGTAGGCTACATATACTCTACGGCTATGTGCGATGAGTCTATGATGAGAGATGCGCATAAGAAAATAGGATAGGATCATGATAAGGTCTAATATTATGCATATGTAATTTTCCCCAATGGAGATGCCCCAACAAAGAAAGCCGATACGTAATTTTGAGTTACACACGGAGTCTTAAGCGGTGACGCCTCTGGCGCTTTTTTGGCTGGTCGCCGAGCTACTACCCGCTGTTCGGCAGGCTGCCTGCGCCATCTGCAGCAGAGCCGCTCGTCGAGCCGTACCGCCTTGGCCGGCGCCGCGCGACAAGGCTTGCCGCGCAGCCTCGATTTTCTTGACCGTGTTGGCGCTGACGCAAAAGGCAGGGTCAAACTCCTTCAGCGTTGGCTCTCTCTGGGTGGCTAGCGCGGCCAGGCCGAGGTACGAGTGGTATATGTCTGGCGGGTTACCGGGCGACTTGGAGAAGCCGCCGATGATGTGCTGCATCTTCTCGATCAGAAAGCTGCGGCTGGGCTCCCACAGTGTTTCTATCTGGCTGCCGCCTTCCTTGATGAGGCCGTGGCGCGCAAGAATGGCTAGCGCCCCGACTGTCCACCATGTATAGCATGTGTCGGCGTGCTTGTTGCAGCGCCCATTGAAGCCGAGCAGCGGATGAGCGTCGGGCAGCAGGAGGGTGTCCGGTGTAACTTGCATGGCGACGCTCACTTCTTCTTCCTCGTCCTCGTCCTCGTCCTCGTCCTCGTCCTCATTCTCTCCGTCGGCTTCGTCTTCCGTGCTGGCGGGTGGGTATATGAAGCTGCGCAATTCCAGCCAGCGCAGGAGGCCCGGCAGATCGGCAATGCCCTGGGAGAAGATGGATTCCTCAGGCGTAGAAGGGGACGGCCGACCGGGTGAGCGCTCGAGAAGCGACAGCGCTGCTATGGCGCAGAATGCGTAACCACCTGCATAAGAGGAAAAAAGAGCGAGTCAGCAGGCAAAAAAAAGTTGATAAGATGGGTAAAAAAGGCAGGTGGACGTACCGTGGCTCTCGTGCGTCAGGCTCTGTGCGAACCCGCCGTCGTAAGCCTGGCCCTGCCGGATGTAGCGCACCAGCGCGTCCACGTTGATGTCCTCGACCCAGGTGGGGTCGGTCGGCGCGGCGCCGTCGTCGCCGCGCAGCATCCAGCGGATCATGGCGGCGATGTAGCAGTAGCGCATGTCGCTGCCGCCGGCGATGAGGAGGCGCCGCCCGCCGGGGCTGTCGATGTCCACGATGTCCGCGAGGATCTCGCCGAAGCTGCCGTCGTCGCGCTGCAGGCGGCGCAGCCACCGGAGCGTCGCGGCGCGGTCGACGCCGGCAAAGGCAGAGTCGCCGGCCGCGCGGCTGCCCGCCTGTGCCGTCGTGTGCGCCCCGTCACTGCTGTCTTCGTCGTCCGACAGGAGCGCCAGCAGCTGCAGCGCAAACAGCGTCGCCGCGATGTTCGCCTCGCCGCGCGCGCCGATGGCCGGCTGGCCAGCGCCAAAGTCGAAGCCGTCGTACGCCCCCCGCGGGTAGACGTGGCTGGGTCCGCCGGCAAAGCCGCCGCCGGGGTGCTGGCAGGACAGGACCCATGCGCGCAGGTTTCGTCGGCCCTCCGGGGAGAGGGCAGGAGGTGGGGCGACTGTCGAAGAAGAGGAGGACGGCGGTGCCAGGAGGTCGACGGCGGCCACAATAAAGCAGCCCAGGGTCATGCGCGTGCTGTCGTTGCCGGTGTACTGGTGAGGCAGGAGGGTGCGCAGGCAGCGCTGCCAGTAACGCAGGTGGAGGGCGTTGTCGAGCGGCGGATCCATTGGGGGAAGGGTTGGGTCTTCAGAGCACTCGGCATGCCTGTCAGGAACGTACGTGCTATATCATCTACGAGACAGAGCTTGGGCGAGGCAGGACGGAGCTCTGCTCTCGTGTGCAGCTTGAGGCTTACTCCTGCGTTCAGGGCGGGTCTTGGGCGGCATTGTCAGCCTCGCTCGTGGGGAAACAGTTTGCACTACTTGGTCCAGCCCAATCAGAACCATCAACTTTCCCGACCCAAGGATCGGCACCACCGTGTCACCCTGCTCCCCTATCCACCCTCCACTCCCAACGATATCTAATAAGCCTATACCCACCATGCCACCATCCTGCGCAGCATTCACCCTCCCTATTCATCCTCCCTCCACAGGCTATCATTTCTATCAGCAGCCCGCAAGCGCACGTGAGGTCTCGGGGGACATTTTGCATAACGCACAACCCCGTAGCTACTTGGCAAGCGTGTTTCACATTCTGGGGACCAGCGATGGCGTCGTGAACCCTAATACGCCATGCATTCGCCTAGTTTCTCCTTCGAGACCCTTGCAGCGTTTAGGCACCCGGAATCTTGCTGAATCTCGGTCCATTCTTCTCCAGTGCGCCAGGCAGAGAGCACAGAACAAGGAGGGAGGGCCAGCAGAGATCGTCGGCTAACGAACTGGTGACACGTCGCGACCATCCCGTGTTCCCCAGCAAAAAAAAAAAAAAAAAAACTCAACAGTTACAAGACAACAGCAAAGACACTCTGTGCAGACTGCATACAGCCATCCCTGGCGAACACTCGTTATTACCATTGCCTGCAAATCGCTTCATAAGAGGGATCGCTGTGCTGCAAGCCTTCCCGTCCCGCATCCTTCCCTTTCATTAATATATTCTCTATTCTTTTGCTGTTGTCCTTCATTCTTCATTCTGATTTCATTTCTCTCTCTTGCATCTGTTACCGACCCTTTGTCTGCCGCTGTCTGCCTTTTTGCCTTCTTTCACTGTGCTTTCGATCTCTCTTCCCACCGCGATAAGGAGGTTTCATTCATTCGCCGTTGCTTTTCCATCCCTGGCTTTCATCGCTACCAAAAGCCCTCCAGCGCTAAGGGACAGTCTCGTGGCTCTGTGCAATCGAAATCTTACCGAAAACGGAAAGGCAGGAGTCTCTCTCTCAACGTTTCATCGGCACACATATCGACATCATAGGCTTCTTGAGACAATCTCCACTGGAATGTGCTCCAGCCTGAGCATCGCGACAGGGACAAATTTCCATTTTGAAAGTCTTTCAAAGGCTCCCCAGCGGCGTGTGTCGTCCGTCTTTTTTCTCTTTCACAGCAACGAGCTTTGGCTACGTAGTACTTTAGCGTTTATACCAACCGTGAAGAGGGTGCCTCCAGCCAACTAGCCGCCATGGCGCTGATCTCGGCAAAGACGATCATCACGTCGCTCTCCCTGTTCCACATCACACTGGGGTTCTTCTTCTTGACTAGTCCCATTACTGTGGCAGACCAAGCTATTGTCTACGTGCTTGGTGAGGCCATGGGCATGGTGCGTGCATCTCTTATCACATTCATATTTATGCAAATGGGGATGAGATTGCACATTGGCTAACACTTCCTGCGACCACAGCCGCATTCGCGCAGCTTTGACACCCCGTCAGCAGCCCTGGCCTTTCTTGCTGCCATACTAGCAATCTTTGGCATCACAGATCTTGTCACTCTGAGTCTCCCCGACGAGGTTTGCCTCGTTCACTACTGGGGCATGCAAGGTACGATTCGTCTTCCCCCCTCGCTGCCACATCCCAATATGCAGGCCTGCTGCCTTTTTCTCGTTTGGCCAGCACTCTAATTTATCACAGCTCCGTTGCGCGTGCTCCTGTCTATGATATTTCTCTTATATTCCTTTTTCTTCAGCGCGTCTTCGCCGCTCTACGGCGGCAGCGGACCTCGCTCTTTCCACGCGCACCATCCGCCGAGCCACCTGCCGGCTTCTGCCGGCGATGGGCTCAAAAACCGCGTATTCTTCGCCTTCATGTTCATCGAGACCATGTCCTGGTTCTGGATCTGGGTGACGCTGCGAGAAGAGCGGGTGCAGCTGCTCGCCCGCAAAGCGAGCCGCAGGCGGAGCCACAGCTACTCCGACTGAGCGGCTCAAGGGACAGTGTGCGATGCACACGAGGACAACGGCGACAGGCACAGCCGCCGGGAGTTTTTCAACGGATGGGCGGTTTCAGCTTGAGAGAAAGGGCTTTTTGGGTTTTGTCTTGTCATTGCATAGAGTTTAGGATATACCCTTTAGTTAACTATGCGATCTTTGAATTTCATATTTTTTTATACATGATGCTATCAGATTTTTGGCCAGACGTTCTGGTTGTGAATTTCTTTTTACTTCCTTCTAATAACTTCCACTCAAAATGAAATTGATAAATACGTCTTGTCGACAGCACGTGCTGCGCTGCTACTCAAACTGCACCATCCCCCAGCCCTTGATGTTGTCGCGCCAGCCGTCCAGCAGACTGCCGGCCCAGTCTTCCACGGCGGCAGACCCTCCGACGGCATCGATCACCGCGCGCGACAGGGCGTCGTCTTTGCCGCTGGCGCTGCCGCTCGCTACGGCATCGGCAATGCGGTCGAGCCAGCCGCCGGTGGCGAGGCGTTCCTTGAGCGTCTTGATGTGGGTGCGAACGTCGGCCAGCGCATCGCCGGCGAGCGTGCGGTGCGTGCGAAGCGCGGCCAGTGCCTCTTTGCCGAGGCCCGAGCGGCCAGTGCGGTCGCGGGCCGTCTCGCGGTCGTGCCAAGCAGCCAGGAAGGCGGCCGTCTGTTTGGTGGCCACGGCGGCGTCGCGCAGCATGGCGGCGCTGTGCAGGTTGGTGACGGCGTGCAGCAGAGTGGCGGTCTGGGCGGCGGCGTCGCTGGCGTCGCTGTCATCGCCAGAAGAAGAAGAGGACGGGGCGGTGAGGGACGCGCGCAGCACGTCCAGCATCGTGGTCAGCGACGGCGTCACCAGGCCCACCACGGCTGCCGGCAAGCCCGGCTCGGCCGGCTCGGTCGGGTCCAGCAGGGCAAAGGCGGCAAAGGCGGCCAGCGTCGCCACGACTGTGTAGTAGGCGTACTCGGCGGGCGTCAGGCTCGCGCGCGCGCGCGGGGCGTGCAGGAAATCCTGCAGCGACGACGCCAGCGCGTCCAGCGACTCGGCTAGGAAGCCGCGCTCGCGCGCCGCCGCCTCGCCTGGCCGGGCTGGCTTGTACTCCTTGGCGGGCTTAAAGTTGATCAGGTCTAGGTAGCGCTCGGCTAGCAGGCCGAGGTGCATACGGATGTTCTGGAAAGAGGTAGACATGTTAGAAAAAAAAAATTGCTGCCTGTCCGCTGCACAAAGACACAGTTCTGGGCAGGGGAGAAGAAAAAGAAAGATCAGAGGGCCACGACATACCGAGAGCTCTGGCCCGAGCGACACAATCTGGGCCAAGCTGGCGCTGCTCGAATTCTCGAGGTTTGGGATGGAGCCGTAGTCAGTGGCATTGACCAGCTCGACGTCGTTTGTGATTTCGGCTATGCTGGTCAGCTAGGAAGGGGAGAGGAAGAGGAGAGTCATGAAGAGAGAGCAACGTACCAAAGAGGGGCAGGTCCTCGACGTCCTCGAGGCGGGCGCCGAAGGCGCGGGCGGCACGGCGCTCCTCGACGGCGGCCATGGCGCGGGTGCAGCTGCGCTGGAGGCGGGCGTGGAAGGCGGCCATGTCGAGGATGCTGCTGTAGCTGCCGGCGGCGAAGGCGTCCCAGACCTTGACGGGGGAGGGGTGGCGGAGGACGGTGGCGTAGTAGTCGCGCAGGGGCTCGAGCAGGGGGCGGCCGGGGGCGGCAAAGAGGCCCGGGGCGACGGAGGCGAGGCGGTCGTAGAGCAGCGGGCCGAGGGCGTCGAGGATGGTGCGCTTGACGCCCAGCGGCTGCCACAGGCGCGCGAGCACGTTGGAGGCGGCGCAGCAGCCCAGCAGCAGCGACAGGCGCAGCAGCAGCAGGCGCAGGGGCACGTCGTGGGGCGCGGCCTGCTGCTGGGCGTCGAGTAGTAGGGCGGCCTGCAGCAGCGGCGCGGGATCGAGGACCGCCGCCGCCGAGCCGCTCGCGCCGCCGCGTGCAGCGCCGTTCTGCTGCTGCCGCTGCCGCTGCCACCGCCCGTGCAGGCCCGCCAGCCGCAGCAGGCAGCTGACGGCCACCAGCGTGAGGTCGATGCGCGGGTCCTTGTCCAGGCGGGGCACGGCCGCGAGGAACGCCTCGTCTGCAGACAGCCGGCTGTGCAGCTGCAGGCTCGTGGTGGCGAGGGCGCGCAGGCAGGCCGCGCAGCCTGTCGCCGCGGCCGCTTGGCCGCAGAACTTGCATGCAAGATCAAACGTACCGGCGCTGATGCCCACGAGCGCCTCTGCATTATCGCCTATCGCTGCCTGCTCTTGCGTCTGCTCTGCCGCCGCCCATTTCGGCCATAGCGTCGTGGCGGTGTTGGTTGCCACCAGGTACCGCAGCTTGCAGGTTAGTACGTCGCGCAGCACGCTGCGCTGCCGCGGTCCGTCTTCTTCTTCTTTGCTCTCTCCGCGTCCCCCAGCTGCCAGCTGGTCCAGCAGGTCTCGGGCCTCGGCAAAGGTCAGCTGCTCCACAAATGTCTTGACGTCACCGAACACGGACGCCTTGTCCAGGTGGGCCTCGATGAACACCAGTAGTTGCTCGAGGCGCGGCGACACGGGCCGGCCCTGCGCGTCTAACGCCGGCAGCAATGACGCCGGCATGCTGAAGACGGCCCGCAGCAGCGCCAAGCTAATGTTCTTCGCGTACATGGGCGGCAGTTTCGGCTCCACGCCGAGGAACTGGCTCAGGAGCCCCTGGACGTCGTCAAAGGCTCTGCAGACAGATAAATCATCACGTTAGCGCAAACACACTCTTCTCAACGCTGTTCTCCAGGGGGTCGGCTGTTCGCCGCGTAGCACGCACGTCTCAACATCCGCGCGCCGCTGCGCCGCCGCAATAAAGCTCCTCCAGATGCGCAGGTCGCAAGCGGGCATGAACGGCGCACTGGGACTTTCCCGGTCGCCGCGCAGCGCCTCGCGGCACAGCTCGAAAACGGCATCCCACTTGCCGGCGACCTCCAGCGTGGACAGCACCTCCAAGAAGAGCTGCTTGCGGCCGAGGTCGAGGAACTGGCGGGCAGCACCGGCTTGCGTGTTCCGGGCGCGCTGCAGGTAATTGTCGGGCGTGCCGTGGTCGGCCAGCACGCGGAAATACAAGAGGAACTCCTCCTCCTCGTGCAGATTACGGTCGGCAGCAGCGGGGCCCTTGGCGACGCCGCTCGCTTCGGCAGCCTCGGCCGCCTTCTCGAGCTGCTTTTGTGCCAGCATGCCATAGATCTTCTGCTTGGGTGCCGGGCACTGCGGGCTCGTCTGTGGCGAGTGGGGTGGCTTTTGTTAGAAGCGGAGACAGGGATAAGAGGAACAGAGACAGAGGTGGAAACGCACCGAAAGCATGTGAGTGAGGAGAATGCTCCAGTACATGTACCGCCGGTCGTTTGTGCCGGACGATTTGTCCAGGACGTTGGCAATCTATGGCGTGTTAGCCTAGGTGTGCAGAGCAGAAAATAAAACAAACCAAAAAAAAGGCCTCAGCCCACCTGCTGTGCGTTCGTCAGATCCCAGCGCAACAGGCACTCCCGCATGCAAGCCAGACCGCCGTTGACGTTGCGCGGGTTCGCCTTGACCCAGCGCAGCCGCAGGGCGCCGAGCGTCTCGGCGTAGTCGAGGGGTAGCAGCGACTCGGCGCACGCCCACTCGAGCAGCTCGACGGCCTCGACGTCCTTGGGCGTCACGCCCTTGCGCACCCAGGCGTCGACGGCGGCGACGGCGGCTGACCGGTCGGCCATGCCGTCGAGCTTCGACTCGGCGCAGACTTTGACGACCTGTTATGTGTGAGCACGAGCATGCTCCGAACAGAAGAATCAGACGAATAGACGATGGCGGGGCAAGGGACCTCATAATATGCATCGCTGCTCAGCTTCAGCCGCTTGTCGGCCAGCCGAATGACGGTAGACCAGTTCTCTTCGGCGAAGGCAGCCTGCAGCTGTATGTCGACGCCGTTCTTCAGCGCGGGCCGCGGGGTTCGGTGCCCATAGGAAGCCATTGTGCGCAGCCCGTTGGGCAGGTGGTAAGAGGAAGGGGGAAACAGCAGCTGCTGAAAAGGAGGCTGCCTGTAAAAATACGAAAGAATGAAAGAGAATCTATCGAAGCTCCATTCTACGAGCACATATACCGAGACTAGGCTTTGGGATCAGCGCTTCACAAATATGGCCTTAGTTTTCACAAGCGAAAATGCTGCTGAAGCTTAAGCTGGTGAAGAAAAAAGAACCCCGCCAATGAGAGAGGGCCGTGCGAATGGGACACGATATGTATAATTTGGCACAGTATCAATGCAGCTGTGACTACGTAGATATGAAGGCCGTCTCGATGTGCTCAATTTCTGTCTGAGCAAGCTTTGTTGCTGAGGGTGCTGGTGAGCTGCTCTTTCATAATCGCTTCATAAATTATTTGGACGCCATATATTCATCATATCTAAATAGATGATCTGCATTGCCGCAGCTGTTGGTTGCTGCAGCTGTTGGCCGCTTCAGCTTGATGGAGAGCTACTGGGCTCTAATTTGGCGAGTGGAGGCCATACGGTTGCGGTTTTGCAGGGCAGCCCGGTCTTGTTCAGAGCTGAGATGTTTGTCTCTTTTCCCTAGCCGCCGTCAAGGAGGAGAGCACACCCCGGTGGCCCTGCAATAGACCGCTGTCGCGTGACCCAATGGTGATAGGCTCTGGCGGTCCTTGATTACGGTTCCTCGTGAATCAAAATCGAGAAAGGTCGGCCTATCTGATTTCACATTATGTACTCACATAATAAGCTTAGGTAGGAGTCTGGAACACAGCTAGACAGCACTGCTCAGGGTTCCGTCTTGAGCCGCATTGGTGCTAGTCCATGGTGGTCACAGCTCTTGCTATTGGTTCTTGCGAAGACGGCGAGATAAAATCCAGATGAAGAGAGAGATGCGACACGGACCGGCAATTTTCCTGCACGATGGAAAGCTCTGTATGGAGGAAATGAGGCAAGCCGGCGGATATTTTCGTGCTTTCGTGCTTTGCTGTGTCAAAAACGTGGCTTGCCGCCGTCGATCTCAAGGCGAGCTGCATTGCGCTTTCTGTGCCGTTTCGTCTGCGGCATGGAAGATGGAAAGGAAGACGACAAAGAATCTCAGCGTCACAGTGTCTCAGCGTCTCAGCGGTCCTGCATCCTCGCATCTCAGCATCTCCATCCTCGCATCTCAGCGTCTTGTTTCGTTTGGGTAGCATTTAGGGAGACAATGGTCCTTGTTCGTCCAATATACAGGGGCCCAAGCGTTTCTGTAGATGTAGTGCGAAGGTACTGTACATATATGCCTCGGTTGCTTCTATTACATAGAAACAAGGCCAGGCCATCCCACCATCGACCCTAGACCAGGCGAGAAGCAGGCCATCCTTGTTTTGGGATTAAGGTCAGCAGAAGAGACTGCAGCGCAGGACCGGACAGACTTCCTGCATGGAGAAAGGGGCGTTCACGGCTGGTGGTGCCATTTGGGTTAGACTGTGTTCTGTGGGAAATAGGAGGCCAGCAGGCCAGCCAGGCCATACGGAGTTTGCCCTAGAAAGAGTGCTAGGCCCCATAGAAGGAAGATCACAGCTGTGGCCTTGGAAAAGGCCTGGCCCACCGCCTGAGCTCTCGCTATACTCGTACTCTTGAATCTCTCTAATTATACTGCGTAATGCCCCGTAATACCACTCCGTAATAACTCATACGAATCCGTACAGTCCTCTTCCCCTTACCCCCCCCCCCCCCCCCCCCCCCCCCCCCCCCGCCCCGACCCGCCCACACGGACATGCAATTACAGGCGGAGATGCTTCTTCGTCTCCCCTAATATTATCGTGCATGCAACTACTCGTACGCTGCATTGCTCTATACGTACTAATTCGCCCACGCCGAATTGCTACCAGCCGCAAAAAGTCTAATTCGCCTGTCCCCCATCTGAAATGCTGCTCTGTCTCGCACAACCGCCAACCTCCAATCCCAATTTCTCCAATCTGCCAGACTGCTACAAAAAAAAAAAAAAAGAAAACTGTCAACTCCCTATACTCAAAGCTCCCTAGGAAGAAAATACGACTCTCGCTGATTCTTAGCTCTTGCTGAACTCTTGTCGTGGCACAGAGTATCGCATCCTCTTGTAGTCTGCTTTCTTCACGATCCATCCACCAAGCTGCAGACCGGTTGACCTCCACTCCCGCACGCCTGCAACCGTAGCGGCCCACTCTTGGCCCAACCTCCTCTCTCTCATTCCGAATTTCTTCAGCGGTTTCCACTTCTTCTTCCCTCTTTCTAGCTCTCGTCGACCTTCTCAATCTTTTCGCTGTATAAGCCACCTCTTCTTGAACCGAATTGCACAGCTTGTGAGAAGCGATTTACTCGGAGTATCTGCTTGCGACACAATCCGCTAGCCCGATCCGACCTTGATCGCAGACCGCTACGATCCGCGCGAGTGTCGCCACCGCGAGCTTTCGTCTCCCCACCCGCGAACGGCAACTGCGAGTAACAGCCCCGAAGCGCGAACCTTCCATATTCGACATTGTATACCCGTACTTGGTGGCTCTTTCCTCTGTCGTCTTGTGCTTGCTTCCTCGGCGAAAGGAAACTCCGAATAGGCGCACCAGGAGACGTGGCAGACATCCATGCTTGTCGTGGATCGCTGGACCACACGCGACGAGCCTGCCCCCTTATTTCTGCGGCATTTGAGGCGCTGTCCCGAGTTCTGCGGCAGGTCGTGCCCCGCTCCGACATATCCGGACATCGATCGACGGAGGCGGCGTAGCCGCCCGGTGTAGAGCCATGCAGCAGGCAAAGGCGAAGGCCGAGGCCATGGGGCGCAAGGCCAAGCTGGCGCACTCCTACCAGCAGCTGCTCGAGTACGTTCTGTCCGGTCCGATTTGCTGCTGCGAATGCTCTTGTGTGTGCTCTTGTGTGTGCTAATTGTTACGTCTCCGTTTTTAGCGAGTTCTCGAATAAGGAGCTGAAATCCGTTGGCAACTACACGCTCGGCCGGTTAATAGGAAAGGGGTCGTTTGGAAAAGTGTATTTGGCAACGCACAAGCTCACAAATGGCTCAAAAGTGAGTGACAGCTCTCAGACCGTTTGGTGGTGTTTGGTCTCTCAATGCTGACTTCTTTGCCTACAGGTCGTGCTCAAGTCGGCCAAGAAGGACGACTCCAATCTTGCGCGGGAAATCCACCACCATCGCCAGTTTGTTCACCCACACATTGCCCGTCTCTACGAGGTCGTCGTCACAGAGACCATGGTCTGGCTGGTGCTCGAGTACTGCCCAGGTACGTTTAATTATTCGTCCCCCGTCCGAGAGAGAAAGGAGAGAGGAAAGAGAGAGGAAGCGCGCGCGCAATTTGAAGACTGACCACAGCGACACCACGCAGGCGACGAGCTCTACAACTACCTCTTAAAGCACGGGAAGCTGCCAGTCGAAAAAGTACAAAAAACCTTCACCCAGCTGGTGGGCGCCGTATCCTACGTGCACCTGCAGTCGTGCGTGCACCGCGACCTGAAGCTGGAGAACATCCTGCTGGACAAGCACGAGAACGTGAAGCTGGTCGACTTTGGCTTCACGCGCGAGTACGAGGGCAAGGCCAACTACCTGCAGACGTTCTGCGGCACCATCTGCTACTCGGCGCCGGAGATGCTCAAGGGCGAGAAGTACGCGGGCGAGAAGGTGGACGTGTGGAGCTTGGGCGTGATCCTGTACGCGCTGCTGTGCGGCGAGCTGCCGTTTGATGACGACGACGACGACGTGACGCGGCGCAAGATCCTGGCCGAAGAGCCGGCGTACCCGGCGCACCTGCCGTCGGACGCGCTGTCGCTGCTCAAGGGCCTGCTGTCGAAGCGGCCGCTGCTGCGGCCGACGCTTCCGGAGATCCTGAGCCACCCGTTTCTGGCCGAGCACGCGCCGCAGCAGCAGGCCATCCTGAAGCTGCCGCAGCCGTCGCCGTTTGCGTCGGCCGTCGAGAAGGACACGCTGCAGCGCATGCGCAGTGCGGGCGTCGACATTGACGCCGTTATCGAGGCCGTGCTGGCCCAGCGCTGCGACGCGCTGGCCGGCTGGTGGACGCTGCTGATCGAGAAGGAGCAGCGCAAGGTGGCGCGGCGCGAGCGCAAGCGCAAGGAGAAGGAGCAGGAGCACCGCAACTCGCGGCGGCTGTCGACGACGTCGAGCCGGCTGGAGCGGCTGGCGACGGTGGAGGAGACGGCGGGCGGCGGAGGCCAGTTTGGGAGCAGCGACCCGTCCACGCCGCGGCCGCGCGGCCGCACTCAGCGGCGCAGCGGCCACTACAGCGACCTGCGCATCGACGACTTCCCGGGCCTGGCCGAGCTGGGTCGCGTCAACGAGGCGCTGCGGCTGGACCAGCTGCAGCCGCACAACCACCAGCCACAAGTGCAGCAGCAGCAGCGGCCGCCGCCCGTCGACAAGGACTCGGTGCGCTCGGCCAGCTCGTCGCGCCAGCGCCGGCCTATCCCACCGCCCAAGGAGGGCGTCATCCGCAGCGCGCGGTCGCGGGGGTCCACGCTGCACCTGGTGACGACTAGCGACGCGCTGGCGGCGGCCGTGGGCGCCGCAGGGGGCGCTGGCGGACTAGACGCCGGGGCTGCAGGAGGTGAACCCGGCGGTGCGGGCGGCGCCTGGGGCCCGCACCAGCAGAAGGTGCGCAAGAAGACGTCGCAGGTCATCATCACGCACTGGAAGAATATGACGCACTGGATCGCCGAGAACACGCGGCGCGGCAAGAGCAGCGGCCGCCGAGGAGGAGGGGGCAGCCAGTCGACGCCCAACCTGTCGCAGAAGGCAGCCAGCACGGGCGGCGCCAGCAGCACCGCCGGTGGCGGCGTGGGTGGCAGCCTGGACGGCAAGGACGGCAGCCCGCGGCCGCAGACGAGCAAGTACCCGACGTCGGGAGCGTCGGGCGGCAGCCCGGTGCCGGCGCTGGCGGGCGTCGCTGCCGCCGCTGCCGCTGCCACTGCCGGTGGCGGCAGCGGCCACACGGCCAGCCTGCCCCGTGGCGTCGTGGCCAACGGCTTCGCCTCCAAGGGCAGCGGCGGCGCCGGCGGCTACTCTGCCGCCAGCGGCGGCGGCCTTGGCGCGGGCTTGGGCGCAGGTGCAGGATTTCTTGGTGCCGCCGCCGGCGGCAGCGGCGGCGGTAGCAACGCGACCCACAGCCCGCTGTCGCCTAGCCTGTCGCCGCCTGCCGGCTTCGGCACGGGGCCCACGCCCCGCCTGCCGTCTACAGGTGGCGGCGGCGGGGGGGCGCTGGGCCACACGCCCTCGTCGTCGTCGTACAAGCGGCAGTCGCTGTCGCCGTCGCCGCTGACGCCGCGGTCTAGCACGGCGCGGCGCTCGTCGGCCGGCCACGCGGGCCTGCGGGGGCGCAAGTCCACGTCGTCGTCCGTCTCGTCCATCCGCTCCATCCACCAGAGCACCCACCAGCACCACCACTCGCACTCCAAGGCCTCGTCCACCAGCTCCAACGGCTCCGTGTCCACGTCCATGTCCAAGACGCCCTCGGCCCTGGGCTCCGCCGCACGCTCCCCGCACCACTCCGTCAAGGTCCTGCCCGCCACCCCGACCGCCACCACCTTCCCCAGCAGCCTGCGTCTCGTGCGCGGCCCGGGCCCTTCCCTACCCCTGCACGCCTTCAACGAGGGCATGCCCCTGGGCCGCCTCGGCGGCGCCCCTGGGTCGCCCATCCCCGGGGCCTACGGTACTGCCGGCGGCGGCGGCGGCGGAGGCCACGGCGGCTTCGGCGGCACCCCCGTCATGTTCGCCAAGCGCAAGCGCAACCTGTTCAAGGGACCAATGCTGTCGTTTGGCAGCGCGGGCGGCGCGGGCGGCAAGGCGGTCGCTGGAGGCGCAGGCGGCAGCGGCAGCGGCATGGGCGGGTCGGTCGGCACGCACTCGCGCAGCGCGTCCGCCAGCGGCCTGGGCCGCCGGTCGGGCGAGATCACCATCGCCGAGGAGGACGAGGAGGACGAGCTGGTAGAGGTCGAGGGCGACGAGCTCGACGGCCTGGGGCACGACGACGACGGCTTCGCCGACGGCGACATTGAGGAGGTCGACGCCTTCAGTCCCGTCATCCAGCGGCCCGGTGAGCACGTCGAAGAGATCTACGAGGACCCCGAGGAGCTCGACGAGGTGCCGCCCGCCGCCGTCGTCGCTGGCGGCACCAGCAGCAGCAGCCCGGTCAAGGAGGCCGCCGGCCCAGAGGTGGCGGCCGCATGAGAACGCGATACGAGCTGCGTGTAACGATCTACCATTATTGTTTTTCTTCTCTTCTATTTTTGTTTTGGAATTGTTTTTTTTCTCTCTTTTTTTTGTTCATTGTCCTATTCTACCACGTGTACAATTTGTCCTTTTCTCTTCATCTCACTCTATTATTACCCCATCAGATAGTTTTGGCTCATCTGCTTTTTAACTTTTAAGCGTAATGAAAGATACCAATTTCACATTGGCTATTGGCTTCTCAGCCCTCTAAACTTTTTTCTCTACTTTGCTTTATATCTTGTCTTTTACATCCATAGCTTGCGGGCAGAAGGCAAATAGAAACATAAAAGTGAGAACTAATGTAAACACCGCTCAGTGGTATCTACGCCTGCGTTGCATTTGATCGAGTTGTTCTCGGCACGAAATCTCCATTGCTCAAGCCGCCAAATGCAAAAAGTAAAAGTACATTAAGACCTGCTCTTCTCATCACGACCTGTTCTTGATTGCATGCTGGATGAGTGCCTTGTAGCCCTCGACGGCCGTCTCCAGGTCGCCGACGGTCAGGGCCTCGTGGTCGGAGTGGGCCACCAGGATGTCGCCGGGCCCGTACAGGTAGCGGGTGTGGTTGCCGGCGAGGTTGGCGACGTCGGTGCCGTAGTTGACGGTGATGGTGTCGAAGCCGTCGACGGCGCAGTTGCACTCGATGACGCCGTAGCCCTGGTGGCACGAGAGGCTGAGGGCGTCGGCGTCGACGCCGGCCAGGGCGGCCTCCATGCGGGCGCGGGCGACCTCATGGCCGGTGGCCTGGGGCCCGGTGGCGACGCGGACGGCGATCTGGGCGGAGGCGGTGGCGGGGATGACGTTGGCGGCGACGCCGCCGGCCAGCAGGCCGACGTTGACGGTAGTGTTGCCGAAGCGGGGGCTGGAGCCGAGGTCGGCGTCGAGCACGGCGACCATGCCGCGCATCAGGACCTCGTTGGCGGACTTGCCCAGCCACGGGTAGCCCGAGTGGCCGGCGCGGCCGCGCGCGGCCACCACGCAGCCCAGGATGCCCTTGTGGCCGCAGGCGAGCTTGTTCTCGGTGGGCTCGCCAAAGATGGCGGCGTCGAAGCCGCGGCCAGCACCGACCTCCTCTGCGTACCACTGCGAAAACGTCTTCATGCCGTCGCCGCTGTCCTCCTCGCCTACGACGAACAGCAGCGCGACGGCGGTGGCGTCGGCTTCGCCGGTTCGGCGCAGCTCCTCCAGCGCGGTGATCTGCGCCGCCACGCTGCCCTTGGCGTCGACGCTGCCGCGGCCGTGGATCACGGTCGCGCGCGTCACCGCGCCGCCGTCGATGTCGTAGGGGATGTGCGGCGGCACCACGTCGATGTGCGAGGTCAGCAGGACGGGCTGGAAGAGATTCCTGTGCAGATCGTAGCGCGATCCCCGACCGTCGCTGTCGCTGTCGAGCCACGCGATCACGTTAAAGCGAAACCCGTCCGGCGGCGAGCTGTCGCGCTTCGCCACGGGCTGAGCGATGATCTGGTAGTTGCGGGCGGCGAGGTAGCCGACCAGCCAGTTGCCGACACCACCCTCGGCGCCGCTGGTAGACGAATGATCGATCAAGGCCTTGTGAAGCGACAGCAGGGCCTCGCGATACGGCGGCGGCGGCGCATGGTCGGCGACGGCCGTGTCCGGCGACGGCCGAGATGTGCCAGCGCCAATCAGCTGCTGCTGCGGCGAATTGTCGCCGGCGCCAAGAATGGCAGCGGATACGCCTAGGCCGGACAAGAGCAGCCCGGAAAGTGGATACAGCCTCATTGTGAATGCCGGCTAGTTTATTAGGAAGAGAAATACTCCGTAGTGACAGGATGACTGTGAGCAAGAAGCTCTCTTTGCGCTCGTGCACCTTGATAGGCAAGCGAAATTAGTGAGAGGCGATTGATTGGTCCAAGTAAAGCTTGGCAGCTTGGGTCTTGGCAGGAGCTCCATCGCTCTATCAATCGCTATTACCCCACACTGTCCAAATTCTGCAGTACCAGCAGTGCTCCACAGGTAAGCCAAGCAAGCTTCTCAATAATACGGCTCAGAACAACAGGATACCTATCTTATAATAAGAGCCCCCTATATTAGAAGGGCGTCGTCGTTATTTGCGGTTATGTGTATAAAAATGCGAATTGTATGGGAGGACATGAGGGTGTCTCCTTAGGGAACACGCAATCACGCTCTACGCTGTTACAAGACACTTTGCTTTGCCCAATTCAAACCATTGAACTTTGAAAAATAGTATATGTGGTCTATGGGCGTGGATCTAGAAGAGCAATTGAACTCTCGAGATGTACGTCTAAACCCGTGGAAGGACTACATTGACCCCGGAGCTCCCTTACATGTGGAACGCCTGCTTGTCCTTCTCATCGAAACCATCAAAGACGGCGTTGATCGCCTCGACGAGATCCTTCGGGAGGGGGCCAGCTTCGATAGAGTCGAGGTTGGTCTTCAGCTGAGCAGTACTGGATGCGCCGACAATGACGGCGTCGCCGTATTCCGAAGACAGACTGCTGTGGTAGACAGTCCAGCGAAGTGCGGCCTCGTGGCCCGTGATGCCCTGCGCCTTGGCAAGCGTGCGCACCTTGTCGATGACCGCCTCGAGCTCCGGCTTCTTGTACAAGTTGCTGTACATCTTGCCGATAAAGGTCTGTAACAGGCAGAAACAAAAAAGTTAGAAAACAACCCGAAAGAAAGAAAAAGAGTTCGGAGCAAAATCAGCACGCACCGTCTGGTCGAAGCGGTCGCCGGCCCGGTTCTCCTTGGCCTTGTCGCTAAAGATGCCGCCGGCGGTCGGGCTATAGGCGTAAAAGGACATGCCGTTCTCGCGCAGCAGCGGGAACAGGGAGCTCTCGAAGCCGCGGGTGATGGCGTTGTAGTTGCCCTGGTAGACCTTGGGCGCGTCGTAGCCCTTTTCTTTGCTGATGGCCAGCAGCTGGCGCACCTCGTCGGGCGTGTAGTTGGAGACGCCCAGCGTCTTGAACTTGCCGGCCTTCTTCTCCTTGTCGAGCGCGGCCAGCGTCTCCTCAAAGGGGGTCGTGCGCTCGGGCGCGTGCAGGTACTCGATGTTGATCTGGGGGATGGCCAGCGCCTCCAGTGACTCGTCCACGCTCTGCGCGATCTTCTCCGCTTTGTGGTCGCCCGGCTGGAACGACCACACCTTGGTGTCGATGATGAACCGGTCGCCGGCCTTGGCCGCGCCTAGCCGCGGCTCGCACGTCCCCGGCGCCTCGGGCGCGTAGCTGCGCGCCGTGTCAATCTCGCGGTAGCCGCGCTCGTAGAACACGTCCAGGAACGCCTTGACGTCCTCGACGGCGTCGATCTTGGCCATCTTGCTGAGCTTGCTGTCGCCGACCTGGAGAGGGGAGCTTCAGCAACGGAAAGGGACGTCTCTTGCCGCAGAGAGATAAGGCAGACGACAGCAGAGGAGTTTACGACTTACGTTGCCCACGCCGAGGACGATCTTGGGGGTCTTGGAGCCGGCTGCAGACATGGTGATGGCTGGTTTGGTCAAGAAAGTGTGCGAGGAATGCGGTTGTTAAGCCGAACAATTGGAATGCGGTGAATTGGTTTGAAAAAGCAATTTGCGTTGCCACTGAAGCTGGTGTTCTATGTTGACCTGGCTGCTCTTGAGAGCGGGAGGACGCTCCCTATTTATACTTACGCTGATCTTGCGCCATCGTTGATGCAACACGCAAAGCAGCAGCTCTCAGCTAGCAGGGCATAGTCGAGCCGCCGTGCGCGAGTGCACAAAGACCCACAGCATGCCACGAACACCAGAAAGACAGTCTGTCTTTTGCAGATCGACTGTATGCGTAGACGGCAGAGACCCAGGATTACAAATTTAACAAGGAGGGGACCATCCACGGAACTCCACGTACCACCGAAGACCCGGAGGAACAAGATGATGTATATGAGCAGACCAGTTTGGGATCGCTGCCTAAGCAATGGGCACGGAGATAACAAAATGAATAAAGGCGATGCCCTCAACAGGACCCAGATAGGTACCAATCTAAGCGGAGGGGGAGGGGTGAAAGTCTCCGAAGAGAAGAGAATGTGTAAGAAATTACTATGTGTGAAAGTCTTGCAGGGTGGAGGCCAAGCAACAAGGGACGGTTTAGTCAAACCGCGGTTTTTTTTTTTTTTTTTTTTTTTTTTTTTTAAGAGGAACATTCAGTTCTCCTCGCCAGTACGGAGTACGGAGTAGCATGCCCTGTTGTATTTGGTCCCACTTGTGCAAAGGCAGTCATTGTAAACGTATGCGATCGCAATCATATGGTATTACCTCAATAGTTGAATGATGTGAGAAGTGTAAAATCTGCAAATATTAGCCTTTTCTGACAAATTTACATGTCGCGGTTTGTGGTCGTGGCTGATCTATCGAGAGGACGGAACCATCGCAGCGGCGCCAGATGCCAGGCGACTGTTCACTAATCACTGATCACTGATCACTGACGTACGTCACGACAAAAACAGTGAAACAAATCCCCGGACACGGCGGAGGAGCAGCTCGACACGCAACTGATACCGGTCTAGGACATTCTGATGATGCCGGGCACGGTATACATTGGCATGCTACCAGATGCATCTCGCACCTCTAGGGCTCCGTCGGCTTTCCCGAAGGCCGAAGGACCCGCTGTCGGAAAACTCACGATAAGCTCAGAGACTGTCAAATTTCACGAGGATCTGTTTTCATCGACGCACAAATTCATACAAAGGGGAACGATATCCGTGAATAAATATGTTCAGCGCAGTGCGATTTTCATCGCCGTGCATGGCTGGAGTAAGGCAGCTCGGACACTCGGACATGCGAGGATTTTCCTGAGGCCGTGTTTGGCCGGGTTTCTTCTGATGTGGGGTCAACGGCATCAAATTGAACCGCAGGCGTGCTGAGCCCCACGGACTCTACAAATTGTCGAGCCCGCTGCTATTCCTACCCGACAGAATGGGGGCGGATCGAGCAGACGAGGGTACATACAGTAGGTAGGCAGATTATTTCCGGCAGGGGAAGGTTTCATCTGGTTGGCTGCAGGCTGTCTGTAGATTCCTTAGAGCTACGATGCATGCGAGGGGAAGCTTGGTGGTGTGAAGGGTTAACACCAGTGTCTGCAGCTGTTAATCGTTACTTGTGTAAGGGCTTTTGTCCGTTACTTCGAAAGAAAGGATGGTCTTTTTTTTTTTGTTGTTGTTAAGAATATGGAAAAAAAGAGACAGAAAAATGGTAGCAAACGGATGATCTAAACTTTTTTTTTTTACCCCTCCGTAGTTTTTCCTATTGCCCTGTACTCCCATCCGCCTTTCTAGATTCACTTTTTCTTTTTATCTTCTGTTCTTCGCAGCTTCTCTGCTCTCCGTAGACGCCTAGCCAGGCCCATTGAGTGCTAGTGCGGCTCTGCCTATGACGACGCCGTCTTGGGCTCGTCGGCAGCCTTTTGGATGTCGCTCTCCTTGACGGGGAAGCACCAGCCGAGCGTGTCCTGCACCTTGCCGAGCTGGATGCCCTTGAGCTGGGTGAGCAGGCGGAGGCACACGGGGCCGGCGTCCTCCTGGGTGTCGGGCATGTACGAGATGGTCTCCTCGCCGTCGGCGACGGTGACGTTGGCAGGGAGAGCGGCGCCGGGCTTGGCGAGCGACTGGGGGTGGCCGGCGGGCAGGCGGCGGGTGATGGAGCGGATGGGGACGAGGGCGGCGGCGGTGCCGGCGGCGAAGACCTCGGAGAAGCGGGGTAGCTCGGCGTACTGGATGGGGCGGCGCTCGACCTTCCAGCCGAAGCCGCGGGCGAGCTGCTGGACGCTGTCGCTGGTGACGCTGTCGATGACGCACTTGGAGTCGGGCAGGACGAGGGTGACGTCCCGCTCGGGGTCGGCCTCGCCCACGAGCACGCCCAGGAAGCCGCTGGTGGAGAACTCGTCGATCTCCTCGTGGCGCGCGCTGTCGAGGTGCAGCGTGATGCCGTAGCCCTCGTCGCGGGCCTTGTCGCTCCAGCGCAGCACGGGCGCGTAGTTGCCGCCGACCTTGGCGTGCCCCGTGCCGTTGGGCGCCGCGCGGTCAAACTCCTCGAGGATCAGCGCCTTGACCGGATGCGTGCCGTGGTACACGCCCGTCGGCAGCACGTACACGCAGAACGTATACTCGTCGGGCGGGCTCAGCCCCAGCTGCGCGCTCGACCCGAAGATCTGCGGGCGGATGTACATGGCGGCGCCCGTCGCGTGCGGCGGCACGTACGCGGCGTTGCGCGCCACCGCCGCGTGCACCGCGTCCAGAAACACGTCCGTCGGCACCGGCGGGCACGAGATCACCTCGGCCGAGTGCTGCATGCGCACCGCGTTGCGGTCCGGCCGGAAGATCTGGATCCCCTGGTCGCCCGGCGTGCGGAACGCCTTGAGGCCCTCGTACGCCTGCTGGCCGTAGTTGAGCGCCGGCGCCATGCCGTGCAGCCGGATGTAAGGGTCCGTCACAAACGTCGGCTTCGTCCACTTGCCCGTCGCCTTGGAGTAGTGGGACTCGATGTGGCCGTTGACCTCGCGGACGCGGAAGCCCACGTTGGACCAATCGATCGTGTCGACCGGGGGCGGGGGGAAGGCGGCCATCTTTGGCGTGCTTGGGGTGGTGGATGGTGGCAAGTCTGGGGAGACAAGTCTGGGGAGACAGTGGAGAACGACGAAAGGTAGAGGCAAAAAGCTGCCAATTGAGTCTTGTAGCTGCGTCAGAATCGAAGCAAAACCAGATAGGAGGTAGCAGGAGTATACCAGCTCTAGTCTCACCTGAGAATACAGAAACGAAATAACGAGCCCGAACCGAAAAGATGGGTCAGACGGTGACCAGAAGAATACACGGAATTTTTAATAAAAAAAAAAAAAAAAAAAAAAAAAAAACCCTTTTGGCTGACGCAAAATGACGATTGTGGAGGGGCTGTCTCCGATAGCGGGGATTGTGGGTGTGAGCATGGGTGTGAGTGAGTGTCAACGTGGGTGCGGTTGGGTGTACTGTAATGTTGGTGTGTGGGTGTGTTGAGCTCAGCTCAGAGTCACAAAATTCGTCAATGTACGGAGTACGCTAGGAACAGCCGAATTAACGTTCTTTACCCCAGCTGCCGAACGAACCGTCGGTACGAAATTTCTAATCACTACAACCTCACGGATCGAGAGAACTCTCCCATCTACCTCCTTTCCATGCAAAGTATGTCTACAGGTACATATGCATAGTAAACATTGTGATACACACAGTCTGGTCTCACACTCGACAAGAAATTCTAGATCTAATGGTATCAATTCATTGTATCGTACATGTGTTCGTGTATATGTTGTAGGTGTATATATGTTACTCTACTTTTAAAAGGGAAAATATGCCAGAGCAGAATGACTTCAAATCAATACCAAGTTTAAAATTCCATACCCATTGCTGGACCCGAGCAGCGACGCCCATGTATATATCTTTAGCCTTTATCATGATACCATCGCCCGTTTCCCAAGTGCTTTATGCTGTGTTTTGTCCACGTTGTTTGTCATTGGACGTCCATTTAGATACCATTCCCTCGCCCCGGCAATCAAAAAGAAAATAAATGAAATGAAAATAATAAGACAAAAGAAAGAAACCAAGATGCTTGCCAGTCGGGAGAAAAGGCTTAAGAGTAGAGAAGACAAAAGAGAAAAGAAGAAAGAGTGAGGCTGGTCAAAGAGAAATGAGAAAATGCAATGCTGCAGAGACAAAGAGCAGCCATAATAGGAAGAGCAACGAGAGATTATCTCAAGCAAGACAGGAGAGATTTGATAGGAAAGGCACGAAAAAGTCGTGTAGGTCGCTCCTCATCGCAGCGTTCGTAACCGAACAGAGCTCCGCAGAAACCCGCTGCACGCCATTTTACGATCCAAAAATTCACAGCCATACACCTTAGGCCTTAAGTTTGGGGGCAGAGGCAAGCCTCTGCAACGTAACGAGAACACCTGTGCGCGGGAGTCAGTTAACCATTCGTAAGAGAAGCGCAGAATTAATCCCAAGTAATCTGAGAATGGACGTTGCGGGGCGCCTTGCTACTTACCACTGACGCCTTGGGTCATGGTGGCAGTCGCCTCTGTGCTGCGACTTCCAAGGCTAACCGTAACGACTTCTTTCACCGTGCCAGCTTCGCCCAGCTGGTTGGCCCATCGGAACACCTTCTCATCGTCACGGCCGTCGCCAACAACCATGAGAAAGTCGACAGGATTCTCGTGCTGCGCATCGGGTGCCATTTCCTTGAGGAGATTCTCGTGGATCTTCTCGGCGGCGGTACTCTTGGTCCAGTCAATGGGTTCCACAAGGATAGAGCCGTCAAGAAGGATGGCATGAACGCGCTGCTCTTCGCAAGAGTCGTTGATATGAGAAGCACAGTCCGTTGCAAGGCGTGTAGCCGACTCGTAGTCTTCGGCAGACTTGTAGTGGAAGATCAGAGAACACCGCCTCTCTTCAATCTCGGCGCCCGGGGTGCGCTCCTGGTAGTAGGTCAGAATCGACTTGACAGATTCCTTCCACGTGCGGATTTGTTCCGGATCCGCCATCGTGCTCCAGGTGCTGCTGCCTGATTCTTTGAGGAAGCATCCATTCTCCGCAATGAGGCCGACGCCGGGCACCTGTCGAAAAAGACGGTCGAGTTCCTTCTCGCTGCGACCAGACATGACGTAGACGGTATTTCTCTCGTCCATCAAGAGATCAGAGAGAACATCGAGGGTACGCTAGAAACTAGTCAGAGGCAGCTCCGTAGAGAGGTCGCGGGGTAAGAGCGACAAACTTACTTGTGGGCTGACGGGAATGATCTTATTCACAGGGCCCCAGCTGACAAGAGTGCCTTCGTAGTCGAGAATGAACAAACGGCGCTTAGTCCGCTGGTACTGGCCAATGAGCGTGGTCGTAGAAAGACGTGGCACGGAAGTCTGGTCGCGCCGGTGCTGCTCTTCGTAAACGTGGTCTAGGCGAGACAGGAACTCCGAAAACCAGTGCGAGCCGGTATGGTGGCGGACGGCGTCATAAAGCTTGGACCAGCGCTGCTCTTTTTCGGGTTCCTCCATCTCCAGTGCCCGCTTGATTGCGTCTGCGCATGCGCGGTAATCCCACGGGTTAACGGCAAGCTCCGCGCCTCCAAACAGACCAGACGTGCCAGTAAACTCGGACAGAATAAGGCTGCCGTGCTTCTTCTCAAAGTGCTTTCCGTCCTGGCAGAACACGTACTCATGAGAGGTCAGGTTCATGCCCTCACGCTGGCTTGTGATCATCAGAGCGTCGGCATCCGTCAAGAGAGCAAGATATTGCGCATAATCAATGTCTTGCTTCAGGTAAACCACAGGCTGGTAGGCAAGATTGGCCCACAGCGAGTTGACGCGCGTCACGATGTCGGAGACAGTTGCGTCGAGCTCGTTCTTTTCGCTGGTCGACAGAGCTACCTGGATTAGTATAACACGACCCCGCCATTCGGGATTCATATTCAGGAATAGCTCGTATGACAGCAGCTTCTGTCGTACGCCGCGAATGTGGTCGAGCTTGTCACGGGCCACAATGAGCTTCTTGCCGTTGTACTTCTCGCGCAGAATATCCAACCAAGACATAACTTCCTCTTCTTCTCGGTGCTCATCGAGAGCGACAGGATCGATGCCAATCGGCATGTTCACCACATCGACGAAACGGTCCTCAAGCTGCATGCCGTCTGCTGTGGCTTCCGCAGTCAGCAGACGACTGCAGGTCTGCTGAAAATGGCGCGTGTATTCGTGGATCTGGAAACCGACGAGATTGGCACCGAGCATGCCTTCAAGCAGCTGGGTGCGCACGGCGAGACAGCGGAAAATCTCACTCGAGGGGAAGGCGACGTGCAGGAAGAAGCCGATCTTTGCATCGGGCAGTTTTTGGCGGATCATTCCGGGGACAAGGAGCAAGTGGTAATCGTGGATCCAGATGACGTCGTCGCGCTTCCAGTTTTTGACAATAATGTCCGCAAAGGCTTGGTTGACATGCACATAGTACTTCCACGAGTGATCCTCGTAAGCCTTGCTTCTTGGGTTGTCGGGGATCTGGTAGTGGAACACGGGCCACAAGATCTGCTTGCAGTAGTTAACATAGTGGCCGTCGAAGTCCTTGTCCGAGCACCAGACCGTCAGCATGTTGTGCTCGGACGCGAGTCGGTCGTTGATGTCTTCTTTTTGCTGCGTGCCGTTGAGCGCATCGGTGGGCATGCCGAGAGTCCCTACCCAGGTGTAGTCGCCAAGCTTGCCCTCGCGTGCAGCCGCCTCAGCTGCGTTGCGCAGACCCCCATTACCTTGGTCGGCGTTCACAATGCGCCAGTGCGCTGAGGCGAAGACGCGATCATGGCTTTCGCTGCGGAGACCTACGCGAGGTTGGGTGATACCCTGGCGGTGGAGTTCTTTGGCCTTCTCGGTGATGTGTTCATCGGCGTCTAGAAGGACGGGCGGTGGCGAGCTGGCCCGCGACTTGGGTTGATCGCGGCGGGCGCCCCATTCCGGAGAGCCTCTGTCAGTAGGATGTGCCCCAGAGATCACCGGGATACGGATGCCGTCTTCGTTCGAGAATGGGTCGACATTTTCGTCTCCTGTTGGCGTATCGGGCGGCGTGATATCTGACTGTGGTGTAAAAAGGCTGGGCACGTCCTCGGTAGTGGTCTTCTTAGACTTCTTCTTCTTCTTTGCCTGTGCCGGGTCCTGCAAAGGAGGCGTGCCGGGCAGGTCAAAGTGAATAGTCTTGGGAAGAAATCTGAGTCGACACAATGCGAAAAAAAGGGAAACGCAAAGAGGTCAGCTACAGTTCACGGGAAAGAGTGAAGGGCGCAAAAAAAAAAAAATTGTCTCATGACGTCAGTGCAGCAAATAGAAGGACTTTGTGAGAAAAAAATTGGGGCACTCTGGAATGCCATTGAAGACTGCATAATATGTAAACAAATGTAGAACAAAAACAAAAGACTCACAGAGACGCAACAAAGACAGTCATTTTGCAAACTCAGGTTTGGATAAAGACTGCTTTTGAAAATACGACTTGGGGGACAAGAAGGTTTAAAGTGTGAAGTCTTTTTTTTTTCTGTTAGACGAGCCTACCGCGGATGATGGCGGGTAACCAGTTGAGCGATGGGGAAGAACAGCGGGCGGGTAGGGAGTGTTTAATGGCAGTAGTGGACTAGAGTGACATAGACATCTTCAAAGGTGAGAGAGTATGTCCTGCGTCTTGCGTCTTGCGTCTTCCCTTAGCTGGGAACAAGGATGTTGACCGTTGTGATGAAGAGAAGAAGAAAAGAATAGCTGAGTGAGGAACGAGACAGGATGAGGTTCTGATGTGATGTGAGATGCTGACTCAATGTTATGATATAAAAAAAGTGAAGTGAGCTGGCAAGAGCGGAGCAGGAGAGCGCAAGGCGTTGCCTCTTTGTAGGTCTAGAGAATTTTGGAAGGTGCGCTAAACATTGGAAGAGGGGAGGTCCCGAAAATTTTTAACGAGAGCGAGTTACAGGTGAGAAGATGGGAAGGCAAAGGACAAGGAAGAGTAGAAAAGCCTTTGCGGTTTTCAAGTGATCTTCCTTTGTTTTTGACTGTTTATCGGTTTTGCTTGTTTGTCTTACTTCTTTCTTTTCTCACTTTTCCCCCCTTTCTTTTTCTTTCTTTTTTGTTCTCCTTTTTTTTTTTTACCTTTTGAGGGGAGATGGGGAGGAGATGCTGAAATACAAAAAACTAAAGACGCAATAAATGGACGTGCTTGTTTCAGAAGAGCAGAGTTTGGCTCGTACTTTCCTTTCACGGCCCTCTGCTCCCCCCTTCGGAACAAAGGAGGGACTAAGCAGCCACGGCGCTAGTGTCGCAAAGAACCGGTTCGATTTTCGGGAAGGTACAAGCCAATGACAGCAGTAGCAGTGGCATGCCAAATGCAACGTTCGCCGCCCTCTGTACTTTGTTGGTGTGTACTTTTTTTTTTTAGGGACACGGGAAGAAGAGCTCCAGAGCCAGCTTGTGAAAAGATTCTGCACTATTCCGGTGCGTGACGCAAAGTGGCTATTTGGTCGCGTTTATTTGGGTACCGATGGAAGAAAATAAAATATATGAATCAACACACAGCGGGTGGAGCGCAGAATCATTAATATACCTACGTGCTTTACGTCAAGTTAGAGTGCAGAGGTGTCTGGTACAGTTCCAAGAGAGCAGAACTAATTGGGTGGAGCTGAGATTGCAGCTGCATTTTCAATGACGTCTGCTGCTAAGGGCGATAGGGCGAAGCAACAAGTAGATGCAAAATACAAGTACGTACATGTAGGAGAACAGGGGGAAGCACCAATCAGCTCCGGTAGCAGAGCTGATAGTAATAACATCAGCAACACGGATGATGATCAGGAAGGATATCATTCGATCTACTATTGCAAGGTACACTCCGGGAGGGCCAGGACAGTTTGATCCGGAAGGCGAAGAGCAACCAAACAAGGGAGGGAGAGACGTTGGGGAAGGCGGGCGATTCAGACAAGGCCTGGATACATAAAAATTTATGTATCTGCTCGAGAATGTATACGCATACGAGTACGAGCAGTGTAGTATACGATACTCCGCACCTCTCTTAGTGGAGCTAGGCTGGCCTGTTGCTTCTCTTGGCCCTCAGGAAAGAAGAAAGCACGCCGTGCCCCAACAACAAAATGACAACTTTTAACACTGACGTGGAAAAGGCAACACACAGTACTCCGTATGACGGCCCAATTCTCTCTTGTACGAGTACTTGTCCTAAAGCACTTTCTTCTTTTCTAGATACATTCGTCCTGCATTACGGATGATCGTACAAGATGTCATGACAACGCTTCTACGACAACGACTCATAGGAGTTGTCCAGACCAACCAGAATCTGCAGCGAGAGGGCGAGCAAGGGACATGGGGAAAGAAGCTACCCCATAATTCCATGTGTTATACATAGAGTGCTATCCGGCTGAAGCGGCAGTTTCCTCTGCACTTGCATCTGCCTTCCTTCTGCTGCGATGCCCTGTGGGAGATTTACCGGTGCCCAAAGAACTGGGCAAAACGAAGATCGGTTGAATGCTACTCTTTTATTTTTTTATTTTTTTGGTCGGCTGGGAGGCACAAATATGGTCTGGACCATCCGAGGAGAAGGAGGATTGGCGCTGTTTTCGGTGTTCCCTCTGTGCCGTTGTGCCAGCGCACTGCATGCATGTGCCTTACTCACACAATGTATGTCAACTTGTCAACGCTTACATTCCAAACCATCCCATCCAAACAGGTCTAAGTCACAAACGACTCGTCACGCACGCGTAGCGACAGGCCATTCTCTGTCTAGTTACTCTCTTTTATCTTTCCTCTTACATGTGATTTATCAAACGTCAACTGACGTGCCGGGCTACTCTTAGCTTGCGTCTCTGACGGTTCTGCGGTGCAGCCCAGCGCAGCCAGCAGGAATCGACTCTTGTCCTGGGAAAAGAATCTAGCCAGAGCAGCGATGCAGCCTTCCCTTTCTGGCAGCTACGAAGCATGAAGCTTGTCTTCAGACCCCCCCCAGATCATTGCTGTCAGAGACCTGTTGCCAGATGGTTCCCCCGAATTCTGCCTGCTTCTAGCATCGAAGCACCAAATGGGGTCCTTAATTTCGGACTTTTTGAAGAAGATGGGGGAGGGAGAAGACTCCAGAAACTGCGGAGCAAAAAGACAGCAGCTTGAGATCGGGATCTAAAACTCTTTCGCGCTTAGAGCCTGGCAGAACACTTCTGCTTGCCCCACCAATAACATGACCTCACCACAAATTCACTGGTAGGCTTGGCGGGCGTTAGCGTACTTTATGGAAGCCACATTCCATGTGCTCTGGGTTCTTTTGCGAATAGCATTGGAGATGGCGCCTGGAAATTGTCGATTCTCCAGAAAATCTTAGATCGACTGCGCTGCGTTAACAGCCTCGTAAATTATTTCCCATCTATGAGAGGTCAAGGTGCGGGAGCTGCTCAGGCCTCTGACAGATAGGCTAGGCCTCTCCTCGCTCTTATTTTCGGCCGCACCGAAATGCGTGGAAGACGAATGCAAGCACAGTTGTCTGTCAGGATGGAAGTGTAAAATAGTCCTGTGGCGCAACAGTGCATGTACGTGTACGGAGCAGGTTTCCATTTATCTTTTTTTGCTAATTTTCCCGATCTTTCTATGCTCGATTTTGAACTTTCCCCATTCATACCCTATTCACTGGCGCTTGGGCTTTAGCAGCGTGTCTTCTCACGGCGGCAATCGCGAAGATTGCAACAATGTTTCTAGCCAGTGGGATCGTCGAGAAACCCCTCGTGCTTGGCCACAGAAGGATAAGTATAGCCCAAGCAGAATTTGAAATACAGAGCAGACGAAAATAAAACGATGAGAAAAAAAATTCAGCGAGACTGCAAAATAGAAACGAGAACGAAAACGGCAAAATGAAAGAAAAGAAGCCGAATAGAAAGAGAGGGTCCAAAAAAAAGTGATATGCGACAAAGACAGACGAACCATAAAAATTGATTTCGATACCGGCGACCTGAGCGGGACAGACACCCCCGAGACGTCGATATCTTGTTCGGCCGTGTATTGAGAATAGCAGTGGTACTTGGAAGTATCCTGATGCCGGGGCAGCTGCTGCGTACGCGTTTCTCACGACGTATCTGCCTCTGCATAAATTACATCAAAAACGGCCGGAGAGCCGTAGCTGAGCTCGTCTGGTCGCCTCTTACATAGAAAGGACGGCATATGATGACCCGGGAACTTCCGAGCGCCAGGATGGGGGGGGCATGTCTGCCACCCTGGTGAGCACAGAGAAAAACTTTTTCAATGGGCCGCGTGGGACCAGGAGAACCCAGACAGAAGAGGAAACGGGTATTGGGGCGTGGATCATCGGACAATCAATCCGCAGGCGAAGAAAAGAACACAGCAGGGAAGGCCAGCGAGAGGCAGGGAAGAAGCTGCGCTAACGCTGTCCAGCTAAGGGACCGGGCCGTATATTTCGTGGTGGGAAAAACGAGAGAAAACCCCATGTTCATGGAATTTTCTTGAAATGCCTCATCCGGGTTCTGATTGATTCTTTCTTCCTCTCTTTCCCTCCTGCATAACTTTTTTTTGCTAGACTAACACGTACATCGCATCCGAGGAGGGGGAGCCTGCAAACGGCTGCATGCTCGCTGCACTGTGAGGTACTTGTGCAGCAGATGGATTGTCCTTCTCCCGCCCGTGCTCACCAAAAAGGCAATCAGGAGCAGCGTATTTTTAGTCGGCGCTTCCAATATCTCGTGCAAAATCTACATCGAGCTCTCTAGTGGATGCATGCTGCTCCTTCGGTACAGGCCCAAGCAGCAAGCTCGCATCTGCACTGTCTTTCTCATTCGCCGAAGCCGTTGTCCTAGCTCTCGGCTAGAACTGTCTCTTTGTAGAGCTCGCAAGCACGCAAGCACGCAAGCTGCTATTCGCGGCTCGCAGCTTGCGGTTCGCGGCCCTCGGGAAGAGGAAGGCTGCCTGTCTGCAATTGACTCTGTCCCCTCGTTTCTTTTTTCGGCCCTCTTTCTTAATTGCAACTATCGTGAGATTGAATAGTGGCGTGTTCGCGAGCCAAGCACACCATCACATCTTTAGCTCTCTTTTTGTCCGCTGTAATTCTCACTCTGGCACTACCATCATACAATTTTCTCAGTCAGCGCCAGCGCAGAAGCGAATTGCCGAGGGTTTTGGCCGCTCGTATCTATCTCGTCCTCTCGCGTCTCTCAAATGATCACAGGCAACAGCTGTGGCCGACCCCTCCGGCCATACTCCACTTTCCCTTCCTTGGCTGCTCCCCACCATCCGAACTTTGGCGGGGCAGAGGGGAACTGGTAGGCCTGTCTTTTCCCTTGCGCCGCTCCATGGTACGACCTGCCCCAATGGATAATGTCAGGCAGGGCTGGCTGCCATTCACGGTGGCTTGTTCTTTTATATCACTGATGGATTCATGGCTTGCCTTTCTCGGCCTTGGCAATGCAGCATCGTGGCGTATTGCCATCCCTTTGATTATGCAGGATAGAACATGGAGAAAATGGTCGTCAAAAGTCTAAGTACGTGTACATTGCATGAAATTACCGTTAAAACACCACAGTTTTCAAAGCCCGAAATTCTTCCCTGTCCTGGTCGTCCCCCCCTCTAGTTCCTCCATAACCGAACCGCTTTGTCTTTGCCGCCGCTCGCTACCCGCTGTCCGTCAGGGCTCCATTCTACGGCATAGACCTCGTCTTCGTGGTGCGGTAAATCTGCGGCGAGCTTGGCCGCCCGCACGTTCCAGACTTTGACCGTGGCATCCTTTGAGGCTGTCACAAGCAGCCGTGAGTCCGCCGACCAGGAGCACTGGTAGACCGGCGCGACATGTCCGCGTAGTGTGCTGGCAAAAGAGCCGTCACTGCAACGTAAAAGATGTTAGTAGAGTTCATGAGACGTCAAGCATGGGATAATATAGAGAGGCTGCGGTACCTTGCGCGCCAGATCTTTGTGTGGTTGTCCCAGCTGGAGCTGGCGACGTAGAGGCCGTCCGGGGAGAAGGTGACGTGGTTGATGGCCTTTTGGTGGCCGACCATGCGGGTGACGGGCTTGGTGCCCTGGTGCATGGGGTCCCACAGGTACATGGTGAAGTCGTCGGAGGCGGAGACGAGGCGCTCGCGCAGCACGCCGCCGGCGGTGGCGGCCTTTTCGAAGCGGGCGCGGGCCTTGTCGCGCTTCTCGTCGTCGGTGGCGGGCACGTCGGCGGTGTGGTCAAAGTAGCCGGTGCGCAGGACGAAGTCGGTGGAGAGGGCGAGGTGGTTGACCCAGTGGGCGTGGGCCTTGAGCTCGTGGACGAGGGTGCCGCGGGCGGCGTCCCAGACGCGGACGGTCTTGTCGTGGGAGGCGCTGTAGAGCAGGCCGGTGCCGCCCCAGCGGACGCAGCTGACGCTGCCCTTGTGGCCGGCGAGGACGTGCTGGACGCGGCCGGCGTCGGCGGCCCAGACGCGCACGGTGCCGTCCTTGCTGGCGCTGGCTAGCTGGCGCACGCCGTCGCGCATCAGGTGGTAGGGCTCCCAGGCGAGGGCGAGCACAGGCTTGGCGTGCCCGGCCAGCGGCTTGCCCACGGGCTCGCCGGTGGCCGGGTCCCAGACGCCGACGGTGCCGTCCATGCTGCAGGTGGCCAGGCGGGCGGCGTCGGGCGACCAGGCAACGGCCAGCACCCAGCCGCGGTGGCGCTTGAGCGTGTGCTTGGGCGTGCCCGTCTCCGTGTCCCAGATGCGCGCCGTGTGGTCGCCGCTGCCCGTGGCCAGCAGGCGGCTGGCGGCCGGGCTGAAGGACACGGCCAGGATGGGCTGGCCGTGGCCGGGGATGCGGTGCGCCAGCCGCGTCACGCTCTGCACGCGGAAGACGGCCTGCGGCTCGGCTGCTAGCGTCAGCGTCGTCTCAAAGGGGTTCTCGATTCCGTGGTCCCGCAGCAGCGCGTACAGGTCGGCCGGGTACGTGTCGACGATCAGCGGCGGGTCGCGGTCCGGGATGTGCACGCGGAAGCGGTAGGGCAGGAACTCTTCGGCCTCGCGGCCCAGCAGCGTGTTCAGTAGCAGCGACACGTTCTTCTCCGAGGCGTCTGCTATGGGCACCTCGATCACGTCGGCCATCTGCTTGCCATCGCCGTCCACGAACCGTGCCTTGAAGGAGCCGTGGTCTGGCGGCAGGATCGCCTTGATGTCCTGCTGGACTTTGGTGCGCTCAATCTCCTCGCGGCGCTGCCGCTTGGGCGGCGGAGGCACGAGGGTCGCCATGTCTCTCTAAAAACCGCAGAGGAAGAAGTCCTTGTCGGTTTTTGGCTTTGTTGAGAGAAGGGTGATCCGGCAAACGATCAGTCGTCAATGTCGCCTGCGCTCCGTACTCTGCTTGGGTTTCTTTTCTGCTGGTCAACTTTTTTTTTTTCTTTATCGGCGTTATCTTATCTTATCGGCCTCCCCCACCGCCGCAATGCCCAGCATACATACGTACAAGGTACAATTACACGTACACAAAGTACCTGATTACTGTACCTGTAAACTCTCTTTTATGAAGCCGCCATTCAGCTCTGTTCCCTGCTAAAAACCCCAACACTATCGCCTTATGTCCAATGAGGTCATCGCTGTCTCTAGTTGAAAGTTTATTCTTATTTTGGCGTGAATCTTGCGATGAAGGAGAATTCTACTTAGATCTGCGTCTCAACATCCTTAAACTTTCTTTCTCGTGAGCGTACACGTACACATCTACTGGCTATGTAGTTTGTCTCATGTTGCATCTAGTAAATTTACCTGAAGACAAAAATGAGTCTTACGCGTACGAAAGTACGGGTTATCGCCAAGAGAGTCCATCAGCCCAGGGACGCACTGTCGAGGCGCAGGGATTTCTTTGCGATCTTTAGCGCCTTGGCATCCCCTATCATAGTGAACAGCCACCCGGAAATCTAATTTTATTGGCCTCTCTTGTTCCACATTTGGGTACGATGACGCTGTAAATTGGCGTGGCCCTCGCATTCTCTTGCTGTTTTGGTAGCGCCTGTTTTTCTTTGTGAGGCCTCAGCCCAGATCTTCGGTTTCTTTCTTGGGGCAACGATCTGTCTTGTCATTTTTAAACTCGAACAAATTCACACACGCAAGATTTTCCTCTTAGCTGGCTTGGCTTGTTTCTTTCCAAGACAATTGTCGACATTGGTCGCCTTCTTTGCTGTTTACGAGATCATCGACATCTCGCCAAGACTCGTCTGACGCGTCCCAGTCGCGCCCCGAACCCTTTCCTCGACGCAATGCGTTCGTTTCCCCGTTCCACCAGATGTTTCCGCTCTTGAAAAAAAGGCAGCGCGAAAGTACTGACTGAGTGCCAATTAGACCGCATCCGTACCTGGGCGCGGCAAAAAGCTCATGGTCCTGCACCTCTCGTCGCCGAGGCGCGCCGCGTAGGCACGTTTCCCGCCACCCGACCAAACCAGAGCTCACCGGCAGCTAAAGACGGCAATGCTGTCGTCGGTGATACACCAGCGGATGGAGGCATTGCTGTGAACGCCCCAGACGCCGCAGCAGCGGCAGACGAGGTCGCAGAGCAGCTGCCATCTGAGATCGAGAAGCAGGAGCCAGCAAAACCGAATGTCGCGGTGCGGTTCTTCCTCACGGTCAAGGACATCCTGTTCTCGAGCGTTGTCAATGTCCTCCTGGTCTTTGTGCCCGTTGGTATCGCGGCGCACTTTGCCAACCTCTCGGCTGGCATTGTGTTTGCCATGAACGCCATTGCCATTATCCCTCTTGCTGGTCTGCTGAGCCACGCCACCGAGAGCGTGGCCAGCCGTCTCGGCGACACTATAGGAGCGCTAATGAACGTCACATTTGGCAATGCTGTGGAATTGATTATTTTGTAAGCGACTATCCTTCTCTTTTCTTTACTAACACATTGCTTGATCTATTTGACTAACAATTCTTAGCATGTATGTCTTTCAACGACCGCATTAGTGCTCTGACGTTTATTTGTACGCCATGTTTGCTAATCATATGCTACTTTTTGTGACACCAATAGTATCGCCCTCGTAAAGGTAAGCTGGTAGACCTAGTAACAAATTCCTCGCAGATACAGCTATGCTGACATCTCGTAGAATGAGATATCTATTGTACAGGCGTCTCTAGTTGGTTCCATTCTCGCAAATTTATTGCTGATTCTCGGCATGTGCTTTTTATTAGGTGGCCTGCGCTACCGTGAACAAGTATGTCATAGGCTTTCTCCCTTTCGCATGTAAATAAGACTACTCTGTTAATCCCCATGTCAGATATACAATAGCACTGTCACGCAGATGAGTGCTTGCTTGCTCAGTCTGAGCGTCAGCAGTTTGCTGCTTCCGGTAAGAATCGCCGCCTTTCGCTAATTTTCTGTTTCTTTTCTACTAACTCGCTCAAGACGGCATTCCATGCATCGTTCAGCAACGCCGGTGTCGCAGACAGCAAAGTGTTGGAAGTGAGCCGCGGCACCAGCGTTGTGCTCCTTTTGGTGTATCTGCTCTACCTGCTCTTCCAGCTCAACTCGCACGCCTACATGTACGAATCGACACCGCAGCACATCATTGAGCGCGAATCCCTGCCAGGGCCAGCAGCCGGCTACTTCAACTCGTCGTCTAGCTCCGAGTCGTCTTCGTCCGAGTCGGGCTCGGACTCGGACCAGTCGCGAAGCACTGCCAGGCGATTCAAGCGTGCATTGAAGAAGCGCAGGAACAGGATGCACAACCGCCAGGCGTCGTCATCGAACGAAAATACCGGAGCAACCACATCTCCTGCGCTGGTCGGGGCTGTCGGGCCGTCTGATGCAGATGCCGGTGGCGCTGTGCATCCGGTCGAGATGCCGGACGCCGCTGTTCCAGTCGACGGGGGCGTCGTCGCGGACGACGAGGCGGAGGGTGCAGAGGCGCAGGAGGCGGGCAAGCGAAGCCACCGGAAGAAATACAAGCACAAGAAGAAGAAGGCGGCTGCCGGCGGGGACAGCGACGACGAGCTGCACGACCCCCGCGCTGCTGCCGCCGCGGCTGCCGACGGCGACGGACGTGTGCGCCGTGTCGACTTCGCCCTGGGGCCGGACGTCGAGGCGCAGACCAACCCGCGCCCGAAGCCCTTCTCGCTGCGCGCCCTGGCCAGCCCCGCCACGCTGTCTCAGACGCTCTCCATCAACGTGTTCAACAGCCCGCCGCCGCCGCCGCCGCCGCAGCAGCAATCATCCTCAGCAGCTTCGCCGGCGACGCAGCCGCAGCTGCGCCGCACCGTGTCGCTGCCCACGGACAGTCAGGTGCGCAGCTACCGCCTCGAGCCGCGGGCGCTGCCGCCCATCGTGCCCATCGTGGTCAACCGCACACCCAAGACGGTCCTGGCCGGCGCGGAGGGTGAGGCCGAGGAGGGCGAGCCCGAGATCTCCCGCACCACGGCGATCCTGCTGCTGCTCGTGTCCACGGGCCTAGTCGCGCTCTGCGCCGAGTTTATGGTCGGCTCCATCAACGAAGTGGTCAGCGGCAACTCGGGCCTGTCCGAGGCCTTTATCGGTCTCATCCTGCTGCCCATTGTCGGCAACGCCGCCGAGCACGTCACCGGCGTCACCGTCGCCATGAAGAACAAGATGGACCTGGCCATCGGCGTCGCCCTGGGCTCCTCCATCCAGATCGCCCTCTTCGTCACCCCCGTCGTCGTCCTGCTCGGCTGGATCCTCAAGAAGGAGATGAGCCTCTACTTCACCCTTTTCGAGACCGTCAGCATGTTTGTGTCCGCCTTCATCGTCAACTTCCTCGTCCTCGACGGCCGCAGCAATTACCTCGAGGGCGCCCTGCTGTGCGCTGCCTACGTCATCATCGCCGTCGCCGCCTTCTTCTACCCCAACGCGGAGGCGGCCAACTCGCTGGGCGGCGGCGCCAGCAACGTGACCGAGTCTGCCGTGGTCGAGACGGCAAAGGTCGTGGTCCGGGGCTTGGTGAACTTGATACCGCGGTAGGGGTGAACAGCGGATGAACAAGCTTGTTCGGTTGTAGGAGTCGAGAACTGAGAAGGGTTTCTTTTTAGTATCTGAAAGAGATTAAAGAGCAGCTATGGTATATGTAGCACGAGACTTGGCGGGGATGGGAGGGTTTCTATCACATGAAAGTGTCAGACGTAGAAGAGTATTATACCCAAACCTAGGTCGGAAGTAACATTTGCATTTCTAGTGGGCAAAATTTAATTTAAGGATTTAAAATAAATACAAATATGGTTTTCTGGCCCTAGTAAGTTTCTTCGGCAGCAATTCTAGATTCCCTTAACATTATATGGCTCAGTGGTCTTCAGGCGCTATAAGTACGTGGCTTTAGTTGGTTCACTCGCAAACTTTGTAGACATTGTTAAATTTGATTGCAATGTTATTGTTACGCTAGCTATATAGGTAGTCTGAACGGGACATTCTATGTGGTATATGGTGAATACATCAGTGAGACTAGGATCATGAGACAGACAAGTGTATATGGGATAGAACTAAGACGAGACAAAAGAAAACAGGTATTAAAAATGTGGTATTGTTGAAGGGAGAAATTCGTTGCTGGATGGTTTAGCGTTCATGGATTTGCGGCGTCGTTGCTTGGCTCTGCGTCGCGCCAGATGTGGGTATCGCCGAGGCTGAACGAGCTCGCGGTGCTGCGGTCCCGGGCGGGCGTGCCGTTGCCGGGGACGTTGCTGGCTCCTGCCGGACCGGCTCCTCCTGCCAGTCCTCCGAGGCCGCCGATGCCCCCGATGCTCCCGAAGCCGCCTCCATTGGGCCCCGAGTCATTGATAATGGCATCTTCATCATCATCAGAAGACGGCACTAATGGCGGCGCGTCCTTGTAGATCCAAGGCTGCTCGAGTCTGCCGCAGATAGTTAGCATGTGTCAGATAACCTTTGCTGAATTCTGGTCCGGGGGAAAGGGTCAGGGGCATAAAACATACGGAACAACAAGGCTCGGGTTGACAAACCGCGACCCCCTCTCGCGGTTCTCGTCGATTGTGCTGGTCCGCCGCAGCCGCCGCCGCCGCGTAAAGGTCAAGTTGCCGAGGCCATTGTGGACGTCTTCGTCCGAGAGCGGGGAGGCGTCGCCGTCGCGGCGCACGCTGAGCAGGGCGATGTTCTTGGTTAGCGGCTCAAAGTGGCCGCGCCAGTAGTACATGTACCAGATGGTGAAGATGAAGAGTGGCACGACGAGCGTGGCCTGCACAAAGGCCTTGTTGGCGCCCAGGTAGCCGGACATGGTCAGGTGGAAGACGGCCAGGCCCAGCATGATGCGGTAGCAGATGATGCGCCAGGCGCCGCCGGTGGCGTGCTGCGGCTGGTTCATGGCGTAGAGCAGCTGGTACTTGTAGGTGATGTAGCCGAGGCAGAAGTAGACAAAGCCGAGGAACAGCACGAGGAAGCCGCGCGGCATGACGCTGTACACGAGGCAAAGGATGAAGACGAGCAGCGCCGTCGGCAGGAAGAAGCCGTACGAGAAGGTCGGCGGGCTGGCGATCTGCGCAAAGTCGCGCGGCGTCTTGGCACCCATGCGGTTGATAGGGTAGAGGGCGACGGCGCCGAACTCGAGCAGGCGGAGGGGAAACAGGGCCAGCCCCTGCAGCATGATGAAGTTGAGATAGAAGATGTTGAGGCGCTGCACCTCCCTCGCTAGCGCGTAGGCGACGTAGGTCGTGTCCTTGAGGCTGTCACGCAGGACGGTCCAGAAACCCGTGGCTGTGCCGAAGACGGTGAAGACGAGGAAAATGTTGACAAAGGTGAAGAAGAAGTTCTTGGAGATGATGGACAGCTCGACGTCGCCCTGGCTGAGCATGCCCTGGCGGTTAGACAGGTACTCGTACAGGTAGGGCACGGCAATGTTGAGGAGCGAGACCACGGCCGTGGGCAAGCCCGTCTGCACGAGCGCCTTGGTCACGTCGTGCTGCGACAGGGTCTTGGCCAGCTCGGGGGCCCACTTTTGGATGGTGCACAAGCTCAGCAGCGACGCGAGGGACGCAACGGGAAGCAGCCAGACGATCGACAAGACCGTGATGAAGATCGTGATGATCCAGGCGCGGGCGCGGCGCTCGGCGCGAGATGCGTACGTGTTGTGCCAGATGATGTCCGAGGGCGCCGGTGCGAGACGGGCCAGCAGCTCGCCGGGGCGCGGGTCCAGGACGGCCTGGACGGCCATCTGGCACGAGGCAACGGAGTCCATGGTGACAAAGGCCAGCTCGGTGGCCTCGTATTCTTTGCGGCGAGCGGCCCGGATCTTCTCGTCGAGCCGCCTCAGCTTCTCTTCGTAGTAGTCGATCGCGTCTGTCAGGCGGCTGCGCAGACGGAGCGGGCCGTACCAGATGCGCACCTGCGGCCGCTTTCGCTCGAGGGCCAGCCTAGCAGATTCGATTTCCCGCTCCTCTTCGCGCTCGTCGTTTACGTCGTTGTCTGCCGAGATCAGCCGGTCGCCTTCATCATCCGCCGCGTTCGCCTCAAGATCGCCCCCATCTGCCCCTCCCCGCGCACCATTGTCGCCCTCATCACCCGGTTCACCTTCGTCGGCGCTCCCCGTCTGCGCTCTTCGCGAAGCGATGCGCCACCTCGGTCGCCACGCACTCGTTTTTGCAGATTGCTGCTTCTGCTGCTGCTGTAGCTGCTGCTGCTGCTGTGCGATATAAGTGCTCCACGTCTCTTCCAGCTTTTGCAGTGCCACAGCTCGGTCAGCTACGAGAGTATCCAGCTCTTTCCACTTGCGGCACACGGTGACGCTCTCGACGTTACCAATTTCGAGCTTCTCAATGAGCGCCTTGATTTTCTCTTCGGACCGAAACTTCTTTGGGATGCCAGAGAGCCGGAACGTCCGGTCGGTGATGGTCGCCTGGGAGCCGAGGTACTCTTGGCGGATCTTGATGATGCGGAAGGTTTCGTGTTTCATGAACCAGAAGGTCAAGAATGTGAAAAAGTAGATAAAGACGAGATAGGCCCACAGATGGCCCTTTTCCTTCTTCCAGCTGTCGTCCTCGTCTGAATCATCGTCAAAAATGGATGCGCCGGGATTCGGCATGCTGAAGACGCCGGAGAGGTACGACGGGGAGGGCTTGGACGAGGACGGCGATTTGGGGTGAGAGACAAAGTGCTCATTAATCGGTTCGAGAACGACGGCGGCAAAGAAAAACATGACTGCAAACAGCTTGGCGCTCATCTTAAAGAAAGCGAGAAAGACAAAGGCGTCGAGCCCGGCTGAGGTGAGGACCTGATCCTCGGAGACCCGGTAGAGGGCTGGGAGCCATCCCAAGAAGGAGTCTGGCAGCGCCGGCAGGGCGGACAGCTGCTCCGGGCTGCTGCGCCGCCGCGCGGCGTAGAGCGACTTCCATCGCGGGCGGAGTGCACAGAACGAGAGGAATGCGGAGACGCCGAGGCCCAACGAGATGATCAGCTGGACCTGGATGTCCTTGCTGCCGGGGTAAACAAAGCTGTCGCCGCTCGGACAGTCATCGTCAGTGTTATTGGAATAGAGGGCCGAGTTCATGGTCTCGAAGGTGCATGGGAGCTTCCCATGGCTTTGATCGGAAAGAAAGAAAGAGAGGCTGGCGGCAAGAGATGGAAAACAACAACACACATAAACAGAGCAATGCAAGCTTTGAGGGATGCTGCTAGTGCCTGCAGCTGGTGACGTTGGCTCACGTGCAATATTAGGCGGAAGCCGAAACTGATTCGCTAGCGCGAAATTATTTGTGATGACTGTGTCCCATGACGAATGTCACGTGCAAATCCCAGAGTGTGAGACATCTTAGTAGGACCCAGCCGAGCCAGCGAGCCAGCTTCTGCTTGAGGCTGCCTCCTAATAAATGACACCATATACCATGTCCTGCTTGGCGTGTAAGAGTACTCGTATGCAGTTTAGTGAGCTTGGTGCCCCTTAGTGGAAAGCCCTGAGGCGGAAGGAGCTCGACACCAGTCCAAAAAGTTGGGCGGTGGAGAGGCTGTACCCTGTAGTTTATACGGCAAATCCCAGCAATAAATAAGGCGTTTCGCCCTAACCTGCCGACTGCATCAGGCAGGGATTGCTAAGAAACACAGACAAAAGTGGCAGGTCTCTGATAACCATTCGTACGATGCCCGGAAGACAGTCAGATCAAGCACACCGATGCTCCCTAAGATTGGGATTCTAGCTGTTGCCTGGATATTTTGATAGGACATCGGCCCTTGACAGAACGATTCGGCTGACGAGTCAGCAGTTCAGTCTTATCATCTTTTATTTTTGCTATAGCTCTACGTATTGCGCAACTTTGATTGATGGCTCCATTCTCTGTCGGTAGAGGTGCAAAAATGGTTGTTGTGAGGCTATTGAGTAAGGCTGTTGGTGTCTGACGGATGGCTGAAGTGGCTTAGTACGCCCCAAGACATACATCATGGGGGACATTGTGCCGAGCTTGATTTGAGTTTTGGAAAATATTTAAGAGCAAACAGATAAACAAAGCAAACAAAAAGGCTATGCAGTGATTTCTCTTTTTCTTTTTTTTGTTTTATTTGTCTGTATCCTTTTCTTTTTGAGGTTTCATAGTCCCCAACCTCATCAGACAAAAGACCTCATATTACGTCAGATCCAATTAAACACATCTCAAACCCCCGCATTCTAAGAATTATGAGCTCCCACATCAAGATCGCGGTTTTCTCGTCAAAGGCCTACGACAAGCAGTTTCTTCTCAAGGCCTTTGAGGCGCGCAAGAAAGAAGTAGCAGCAACAGACGATGGCCAGCAGACCAACGGCAACGGCAGCGCTTTCCCCGGCAACGGCACCGCCTTTTCCGGCGCTGCCGCCCATCCACCGCCGTTTGAGCTGCTCTTCCACGACTTTGCGCTGACGATGGACACGGTTGCGCTCGCGGAGGGGGCCACGGCGGTGTGCGTCTTTGTCAACGACACGCTGTCGGAGCCGGTGCTAGAGGCGCTGTACGAGGGGGGCGTGCGCGCGGTGCTGCTGCGGTGCGCCGGGTTCAACAACGTGGACCTAGTGGCGGCGGAGCGGCTGGGCTTCTACGTGGCCAACGTGCCCAGCTACTCGCCCGAGGCGGTGGCCGAGTTCAGCGTGGCTCTGCTGCAGACGCTCAACCGCCAGACGCACCGCGCCTACAACCGCGTGCGCGAGGGCAACTTCAGCCTCGACGGCCTCCTGGGCACCACGCTGAGCGGCAAGACCGTGGGCATCCTGGGCACGGGGCGCATCGGCCTGGCGGCCGCGCGCATCTTCCAGGGCTACGGCTGCCGCCTGCTGGCCTACGACCCCTACGAGAGCGACGAGTTCAAGGCCAAGTACGGCACGTACGCCGACCTCGACACCCTGCTGCCCCAGTGCGACTTTGTCAGCCTGCACTGCCCGCTGACCGACGGCACCCGCCACATCATCAACGACGAGTCGCTCGCCAAGATGAAGCCGGGCGCCCTGCTGGTCAACACGTCGCGCGGCGGCCTCATCCAGACGCGCGCCGTCATCGCCGCGCTCAAGAGCCGCCACCTGGGCGGCGTCGCGCTCGACGTCTACGAGGGCGAGGGCAACCTCTTCTACAACGACCACTCCGGCGACATCATCGACGACGACGAGCTGATGCGCCTCATGACCTTTCCCAACGTCATCGTCTGCGGCCACCAGGCCTTCTTCACCGAGGAGGCCCTCGCCGAGATCGCCGCCACCACCCTCAGGAACTTTGAGTGCTATCTGCAGCGCCAGCCGTCGCCTAACTCGCTCGTCCGGTCGCACCACCTGTTTGTCCGCCGGGATTCCTTCCCTGTTCGCATTTGATCCATTTCATAATAGAGAGCTTGTGTTAGGATGGCGTAAGATGGGGGGGGGGAAAGGGGCGAAAAGAGGTCAAGGGGTAGGTGCCAAGGAAATGACGGAGGAATGACTAACAGCCAACATATGGCCTGATTGATAAGAAGGTGGCTGAGCTCGGAAATGATCTTTTTTTTCTTACTTTGGTGCCACAAATGGTTTGATAGATTTGCTGAACTTTTTAGGTTTCCGTTGTGTGTTTGCAGTCCGAAATGAAAAAAATAGCTGTTTCTCATTCGATGTGATTCACTTTTTAGATCTTCCTCTCGCTAAATGGGGTTCAGGGCGATCTGTCGAAACCAGCATGTCGGTACAGCAATGCCTGCATAACCCAAAGTAGTAAGCGAATCTTCCATCAACCAACAACAGACGCGTCGGTGGTTTAGTGGTAAAATCTGTCGTTGCCATCGACAGGCCCCGGGTTCGATTCCCGGCCGACGCATCGTTTTTTGGTCTTTGGAGCAATTTTTTTTTAGTACCTATTGTCTATTATACTGCTCCCTCCAAGTCTCTCATACCATTTATTACGCCTAGGCGACACAGATATGTCCCACCTTTCTTTCGCTTTCAATTTGTTAGTATCATACTTACGAAGTGAATTCGCTTCTTGGATGTTCTTACAAATGACACCCTTCTTTGGCGCCTTTGCCCGTATTGACATAATCCAGAGCTGTGCCATCACCCGCTGCTCTGAGGCAATAGTGTAGGCTTGATTGAACGAAAGACTAAAGATACAGATGAAAGAAGACCCTCACGAAGATGGCCAACCCAACTCTCCTGTCTGCAATAGCGGTCAATCCAAGGTCGGTGGAATCAGTGAACCGGTGGGCCGGTGGTAGTCTTTGGCCCTGGACTCTCCCTGGGCCACTTACGGGTCTTAGCCCGTGACACTCTAGCAGTTGAAGGATCACGATTGAGAGGAACTAAACCAGTTCGTATATTATAGCTAAAACCTGACCAAAACATCTTCTTTATTTCTCTTTCAATATTCCTTACTTCTTGAATCGCGTTGTGCAAGTTGTTGTGATGGTCAATTAAATATTCGAATTGGTTGTACTCCAATGTCACTTCAAATAGTACATCCATCAGTCCATTTAACCCTTTTTCCATTGATCTTCTGTAAAATGTTCATCCTGTCTGGCGTAAGCAAGCCGAGTAGCAACATGTTCTTCAGCAAGCTGTGGTCGTTTTAGTTGATGTCTTTTTCGCTTGTTGAAATTCTTTGAGAATGGTACGAAGTGTTCGTTCTTTGATGACATTATCGACTGTATTCAAAAGATCTTTATGCGAAATGTGGGGATTGACGTGCGTAATTGTATTGTATATGAGATCTCGCTGCTCTTCGGTTAACTTTCGCGGTGCGCCAGACCGTGGTCGCGTTTGGTGATTGAGTCGAGAAGCGTCGTACCGTAGAGTCGACTTGATCGTACCAAGTGGGATTTCAGGGTGTAACTTATGAATTCGGCCATGGCTGAACTTCAAAGACGAAAGCTCACAGATTCGTGCGCGCATTTGAGGCGAAAGCTCCTTGCCGCGCCCCATTTTGTTGTTGTTATTGCTTTTGTTTACGTGAAAAAGATACTACGTTCAGAAGTATTATGAGCCGTATATTACTGCCAAATACGGCCTAGTTGTAAATTTGACACGCTGAAATGGATCCAAACTTGTTGCAACACACTGTAAGCTTACAGAGGCCGCTACTAAAAATCTTTACCATTGTATAAACGCTGTACAATATAATATATAACAAGATACTAATAACATCAGAGGGACAAAAACAGGGTCAAGAGGCACTCGAATAGCAAGACAGACAACACTCGGAGCAGAAATGGATATGGACCTTATTTCTCGCGTTTGGAGAGAGGTTGAAGACCAAGAGTGGCACCGAATTTAGTAAATAGATAAATTAGAAATATGATATAAGAAATAAGAATCTTTTCCTCAATGCCAGGGGGTGAAAATAATAAAGTGCATATACTGCATGCTAAATAGGTTTAAAAAACAGATATAATCACCTAGCTCATGTTTCGCGCCTGGGTTAAACTAACTTCTGTTTGTCCCATAGTTCATAGTAGTACCCTTTTTGGCCAGTAGCTCAGCTTGTTTACCAGCTTCGACTATACGACCATTCTTCACTGCCAGTATGAGGTCCGCATGTGAGATGGTGGCCAGCCTGTGAGCAACAATAATTACGGTGCGTCCGACATACCATTTGCGAAGGTGATCCTGGATTCTTGACTCGGTTTCGCTGTCCATGCTGCTCATAGCTTCGTCGAACAGCACGATTTTAGATCTTCGAAGGAGAACCCTTGCGATAGCAAGTCGCTGGAGCTCCCCGCCAGACAGTTTCACTCCCCTCCGGCCTACAGTTTCATAGTATCCTTTAGGGAGCGAGGAGATCTTCTTATGTAACGCGGCACTGGAGCAGGCCTCTTTGCAATCCTCATCAGTGGCGTCAAAATTGCCGTACTTTAGATTTTCCATAATAGTCGTGTCGAAGACGCCAATGGTTTGCGGTACGGTACCAACTTGCTTAATTAAAGATTTCAGGCGAATATGTGTTATATCTTGATTGTCGACCTTGATACACCCCGAAGAAGCATCGTAGGCGCGGCAGAGAAGCTTGAGCAGCGTTGACTTCCCCCACCAGTCTCCCCAACAATGGCCACTGTTTCGCCTGCCTCGACCTTAAAAGACACGTTGTTTAAGATCTGTCGCTTTCCGTCGTAGGAAAAACAAACATTTTCAAACGAAATACTTCCGCCTCTAAACTGGTAGTCAACGGCGTCGTCACCGTCTTGTATTGCAGGCTCTCGGCGAAGAATATCGAGCAACTTTGTTGATTCGATGAAGAAATCGTCCATCCAGTCGATAGTAGAGAGAATCTTCGTAATTGGGTCTGTCAATCCGCTCCAATACTGTAGCAGCATCACAAAATCGCCAACACTGCGATCTCCATACCGTATCTGATATCCAATAACCAAAGCAACTACCGTTGTCCCGATGACGATGATAGCTTCCATAATAGCTTTGTCGGAGACGCGCGAGAAGTTGTAAACCAATGACTTAGCCTGCGTAACGGCGACAGCATCTCGGAAACAAGCCTTTTCGTATATGGTTCTGCCAAAGGCCCAGACCGTCCACCAGTTATGTATTCTATCAAATGCCATAGAAATTAAGTTCCTACGATGCTCGAAAAAGCCTCATCCTCGTCCTTATGGTTTGATCGAAATAGGAGGACGGCAGAGATATAAAAAGCCAGATATATGGCGACGATGCCAGCCATATATCCACCGCACATCAGAAGGCGGAAGCAACAAAAAAAATATCAAGAATAGAAGGGATAAGATCGAAGCACACCTGCCTTATAAAGAACGCCGCTTTGTGCCCCGCGAGCACTGCGGTATGCCACCCAGCGGCTGCTAGTGGGGAGTCTTGGTATTCATGTGACAAGGACATGGACTTTATCGTAGGCGGCACATTGTATCCTATCCTGGAGTTTAGCCTCAAGAACTGCCGCAATCTTCGAGGCGCATTGGCACGTGATGCTTAATAGGACATGCTGGAGCATGATAAAGCCAACGATGGATTTCCATGGGAAATCTGCATCTGTGGCTATAAGGCTATCCACAAGATTCCGGAGAACTATCGGAATAACAAGGTTGAGGAAGCGTCCGGCAATAAGACATAGTGTTGTTCCCATAACTAGAAGGGTGATGTGGTTCGGGCCATTTTTCTTTACAGGAGCTAGGTGGCTAACAAAGACAGTGGCATCTTTGTAGAATTGTCGCCATCTTGCAATAGCTGCGACGGTACGACCGTGAAGGAAAGTACCGTATGAGATGAAAGGAAGGAAAACTACGACAGGCAATATCAACATGAGAAGGGCTGGAGTGAGATGTGCCATGGCGGTCCACAGCTCTTGAAGAGGATAAATCTCTGGAAGGATTGATAATAACGAAAATAAAGCTGTAAGAAGAAGACGAGGGCAGTGACTACCCATACGTTATGTCAAGTCGCAAGGGGGAGCGTAGAGGGGAATCAACACACTTTATTCCTGGCCCCATCTTTCTATTACATTCTCTACTTCTTACCCATGAGCAGGCTGTCTTGAGACGTAAAGATGGCCGCTGCCTGGTGCCGTCCTGCATGGTTCCCCACGAGAAGTGATGCATGGTCATCACCAATCAGGAGGCGTGCTGGTCGAGTGTGGTAACACAAGACACGTCATCCACTGGGCCAGCCATCAGTTGAGCCCAACCGTCACGATATTTTCAAAAAATTGAAACGATTTGATCAACGAATCCATAATTGTCATCTATTCCTATTGTCAGCATGCCGGCCGTACAGAAGATAGTGGGTCCTAGAGGTAGGAGATTTTGGAGCTCTTTCGATCCAAAGGACAATCAAGCCGTGGCAGAAGCTCTGAAGGAGGAGGTATGTTCATGATTCTTAACAGGATGCGGGCGAATGAACGAAGTATGATCTCTGACAAGTATGCAGTTCCTACGGTCGGAGCCAGCTCATGAAATCCATTACGCGCACAGCGGACCCGAGCACCTGTCCCCTTACGAACTCAACGTCAGGTTCAGCTTTCACTGCCTTCGTGATTGCTTAGTATTTTTGCTCCATGGCGTGATTTTTATTGATGGACAGGGGGCGCTCATTGAACCTGGTTACGCATATGCCGTCAAGGACGAGGAATGGATAGGGCTTGGCGGAAATACTACTGTATTTGTCATGGAGGAGGGAGAGATGAAAGGAATCTGTGCTCGAAGGCTGAAAGAATGGCAGGAGAAGTACCGGGCAGACCAGGAAGCTGCAAAGAGAAAACAAGATACGCTGTGGAACAGGGTGCTGAACAAGCTGCGCCGAAGAAAACCAGAAGTGCAGCAAGTGCAATGCCAGGTGCAATAAGCTATGAGCCTCGGATTTTTAGCTATGAAGGGAGTCGCCGAGAGGAAATCAACGGTGCGAGAATCGGACAGCCAACGCTGTAGATTGTCTGTCCCTGATGTGTTATTACGATTAATACTCAAGCGGTCCTTGATCTAGCCTCACCATATCATAACGGTGAACCTTGCCAAATCTTCCGCGCCCCTGCCTGTGGGAGCTTTAATGTCTGTTTTCTTGCTGTGTTTGCCCGAGACAAATGGGTCGTAAATTCTCGATTCCGGAAAACGTTCCGTGGATCGACGAGAAGACTGAAGTCGAGGTCTCTACCATGAAGTGAGAGTTTTTTTTATTATTATTATTTTTTTCTTTGATAAGCTGATCGCCCGCGTTCTTATTACTGACCGCCTTATGTTTCGATGCAAGGCTTCGAACACGACTCTACTCATTCTCCAAGTTCACGCATACGTTCTCACCAAAGACAGTCCCGTGCATATGGCTTTTATCATAATAGATTATGTAGAAGGCAAAAATATTCGAGAACTTGGCTTCTCGTCGGAGGACGACTACTGGTTAGCGACGCCTGCGCCGGTAGGAAGAGGGCGAGAAGCTCTTTACAAAGGTCTAGCGCGTAATTATATAGAGCTGCGCAAGCTAGCACTTACGAGAACCGGGGTTCTGGGAATTGACCCAGAAGACTTGTTCATCCGAGTGTGGCACCGGGCCTTCAATATCAAGGTTCTTCTTCTGCAAGAAAGTGAGTGAGGGCCTATACCGACGAGGTTGCCCACTTTCAAGACGTTCGCCAGCACCAGCAAGTACCACGACACGCTACTCTTGCCTGGCGACAACTTGCTAGAGAAGGGCAAAAAAGCGACGGACGGGGGCCGGGACCGGCTCTTCTACGCATTCGCGGTGTGCCAGCGCCTTCTCACGCGCGTGTGGATGGATCCGGTGTTGGTAAACGGCCCATTCGTCTTGATGCACGGTGACCTTGCCATCAAGAACCTGCTCTGGGACGACAACATGGACCTCGTGGCCGTGCTAGACTGGGAATGGAGTTTTTTTTTTTTTTCAGTGAAACGAGGGCAGATGAATCAATTTCGTCCGGCCAGCGTATTAGTGGTCATGATGGCTGTGTGCTGTGTCCGTCTCAATCTCCCCGTACAATGCGGGGCTAGGTGAATTCATTAATGGCGGGACGTGCCGTAGGCACAGTTTTATCATTCAGCAGTCTGCACTACCTGAACTCAACAGAACTAGGAAAGGCACATGATAGGAGAGCCAAGAACGAATCACAAAATCGCCACCTTGGCAGCGGCACACGAGTTCCAATAAGTGGTCGAGCCAAAGTGCCGATTATCCCGTGTTGGGGGTTCTCCGGGAGCGGAGTTGTCCTTTCGCTAGGTGAATAAAAGGACACCTGGCGCCGGTGAGCTTGAGAGGCTAGACCGTTTGTAGGGCGTAAGACACCTCGACAAAATATCAAAGAAACGTCAGGCTCGTGCTCGACCAACAGAAAAGGAAGGAAAAACATGGCGACTACGACTACGACCATTGTCGAAGGGCCTCTTGATGCCAACACCCGCAGAGATGTGGCAACGACGATGAACTACTACGACGACCCAGGTGACGGCACGCTGCCGGCACCCGTGGTGATTGGGGGGTACGCTGTGTTCTGGACGGCCGTTTTCATAGCGCAGATTTGTTAACTTGGGCATTCACAGGGGAACGGTGACAAATGAACGAAAAATGTTGTTGACCGACGTGGTAGTCGAAGACATTACCGGGCGCGAGGCGCAGTTCAATCTCACCAACTCTGGGTTTCAGTATTACAAGCGACCAACGTCTGCCAAGGCGTGCCAGGCGGACGGGTTTCACGACGACGAGAAGATCAAGGCAGAGTACCTTGACGACTGCGTGCAGCTGCTGAAGGAAGCGTGAGTTTTTTTCTCCCTTGGTCCCCACCTTGGCTGGCCGTCATGCGATTTCTGCCCATTTCTCACACCAGCCAGCACCGGAGCCCAGCGCGTGTTCATCTTCGAGCACAAGGTGCGGCGCGGGCCGTCCAACTGGCACAAGCTGGGCCCCGGCAACGCCTCCAAGCGCGGCCCGCTGTTCCGCGCGCACGTCGATCAGTCCTACCTCGGCGCCGAGCTGCTCCTCCGCTGGCTGTTGCCGGACGAAGCCGATGCGCTGATAAAGCGGCGCTACCAGATCATCAACGTCTGGCGGCCAATCCAGACCATCTACAAGGACCCGCTCGCGGTGGCCGACGCGCGGTCCGTGGCCGCCGACGACCTCGTCGAGGCGCGCGCCGTCTACCGCGACCACGAGCGGCGCACCTGGACCATCAAGGCCGGCAGCGGCACCGCGCAGCACCGCTGGTACTACAAGCACGCGCAGACGCCCGACGAGGCGGTCCTGATCAAGTGCTTCGACTCCGTCGACGACGGCTCCGTGGCGCGCTGTGCGCCCCACTCGGCCTTTCCAGATCCGGGGTACGACGACGCCGCGCCGCGCGAGAGCATTGAGATTCGCTCGTATGTTTTCTACTAAGCGGAAGCTTTTTTTTAATGTAAGAATGATAAAGAGTTTTATTGTTTCTATGTGAGATGCAAATGAGACTGTTTAGCTATTCGCGGTGGCCGCGTTGTAAAAGTGAATCTGTCATATCAGCGCAAAGAAAAAAATAGGTGAGCAAGGCAGAACCAAAGAGGCCAGAACTTACTGTCTCGTCCGCGCATCCTGCTGGCGTCTGGTAGGAGTATGCGCCTGTGTTGATAAACAGCTGCTGCTTTGCGCACACGAGCCAAGCTGCCAGGTTCTGCCGCTTGACGCTCGGCGCGCTCCATGTCACCGTGTCTCCCTGAAAAACAAACGTGCCAAACGAGTTTTTCGTGGCGTTAAACGACGTTGCGAGCGTGCGAGGCGGGTTGGACGGGTCGGGCGGCTGCTCCACCTGCATGTACAGCGGCGGGTCGGCGATGCTGTTGACCAGCTGGCCGTCGACGATGTTGAACTGGCCCGCCGTGGTGTAGCTGTCGAGGATCGCGACCCCCGCTGTGTTGGCAGGTTTTGTCTGCAGGTATTTGTGGAAGTTGGGCGCCTCTACGGCGCGGATCCACAGCTGTCCAGACTTGAGGGTGGTCGGTGTAGCATCGTCGATGCTGGCTTCCTCAGGCCGAGAAAGAGGAAGAGGAGCCGGTGAGCCCAGCACAGGGGCGACCGTGGCAGCAAGGAGCGCCGTAATGTAGAGAAGTTTTGCCATTTTGAGTGTGTACAGTCGTGATGTCGGTAGCTAGACGACAAGACGACAAGACAATAAGACAATAAGACAACAAAATGCAAAATCTAGCCTGCTTAAAGGAGAATTAAGAGGCTCTTCTGCAACTTTGTCATTGTCTAGGCCCAGAATCGAACCTTTTTTTTGCGAATGGTCCCAATGGAGGCCATTGCAGATGGCACTTTGTTCTCCGCAAATTGGCCATTGCGTATTAGGCGAAATGCCGACTTCACAGTCGATTATGATTTAGAGTGCACTGAATTATATGAATGCAACAAGAAAGACTGGGGAGATATCGTATGCATATGAGAGCCGGTTAAATATGGCTTGCGTGTCAAGCTCTTGGGACTGGAATGAACTGACCGTTCTTCCGCTTCCCGAGATGGGAAATCCAACGGAAACAACCTGGTTTGTCACATTGTTCTGGCTGATAGATGGATAGAAATAGCCATTTGAGTTTAAAACAGAGAATTGAGATTCCAGTCAAAAGTGCAAATTCTCGCAACTGTTTTCTTTCACTGCCAAAGATTCACGAGAGCGTACCCAAGATTTCTGTGACTCTTAAGAAGCGCTGCATAACCGGTTTCATAATCTTTATTTGGCTGGGGCTAATAATTCTATGTTAACTTTGCCTCTTCATCGAGGACTCTCACAATATGCGGATTCTTCATGATCTCTTCTCCCTTTTCATCACCCATTGGCAGCAGTGGTGTTCTTGGATTCTTTCCATAACCAAAGCGCTTGTGAACCATCATTTTTAAGCCAGCGATCTGACACATATCAGCTTTTGCGGTCATATTCTTCTTGGCCATTGAAACTTACCCCTATGCTAGCTGCTACGCCGTCTGCCAAGGCAACGATATTCTGCAGCCTCTGAGCTTCCGCGTAGGTCGGTGTGCCGGGGCCTGCACCGGAGCTGGCAAGCTCCCAAAGCTTAACAGACGTCCGAGGTGCAATATTTGGAAGCCCAGATATGGCCTAAAGGATTTAGGAGATCATCAGTCGTCTGCTCGTCATCTCAAATGCTTTTTCAGTTTGTTTTGCAACTGCATACCCCTGCTGCGCCACTCGCCATTGAGGGCAGTAGAATATCGATGTAGCCATCAATGACCTGGAACTCTTGCTCAGGGTTCTTGCGAGGATACGCCTTCTGAAACTCGGTCGAGCCGACCACAGCCGTAATTCGAGTAATCTTACCAACATTGGCGCATCTTGTCCCATTGTTACTACTTTCTCGTCGCCAAGATCATTCAAAGTATTTTGAAAGGGAAACGAAGAAGATTGCTGTGACCTACGTGAGTTTCACGCCGACCACATTGTTGCACTCTCGAACCACGTCCGTAATTAAGTCGCTGTCCAAGTCGATGCCGCTCGAAACAGCGGGAAAATTGTAAAGCACAATGGGGATAGGGCTGGCTTCTGCCACGGTCTTGAAGAAAGCTTTAATTGCAAGCCCCTGTTCCTTTTGCAGTTGTCCGGCGTAGTAGCCCGGCGGGATGACCATGCCAAAATCGGCTCCTGCGTTCGCTGCATCGTGTGCCAAGGAAATCGTTTCACGTGTGCTAGAAGTGCCAACGCCTGCCACGATGGGAACGCTTTGCAGGCCTGCTGCATCCAGTGCCGCCCGCGCAGCCCGGATGAGCTGGATGCGCTCGGGCGCTGTCAGATGTGGTGCCTCTCCCGCCGATCCAGAAATGACCGGTATGGTCCCGGCTTGGGCTACAAACACAACCTGTTTGGTGAATGCCTCAAGGTCAAGATCTTCATTCTCTGCGAAAAATGTCGGCAACGGCGTGAAGATACCCTTGGGTAAAAGCTTTGCTGGAGAAGCCATGACTCGTTCTCTTGCCTTTGCTCCCTTGTGTCCTTTGTAAGCTTACAAATTAGAACCAGCACAGCATAAGACCATAATAATGTTTTTTATTCTATAAACTAGCTATAATTTGTTATGAATTGATTTTGATTAATTGTCAAGATGTAGCACTTTGAATCGATAAAGAAAGGCTGCGTTCCAGAAGGTTGATTTACAGCCAACTGAAAGCACGCCGAACCACCGAGCAAGGCTTTGACCTATTAGAGCACCGACAATATCTAAAAGGAAAATAAAGTAAAACTAAGCGACAAATTTTAGGATTTCAAGGTTAATTATGTATCTGGAAGTCCCACCCAAGCAAACTGCACGCTTGTCTCCTTGCCAATTTTTCAAGATTTATTACGTCCGCCGAGCAGGCCCAGTCAAAGGACAAGGAGCACAACAAAGCAATAGTAATAGTATTGATCACTATGACCAAACGAATGGAGCTAAAGATTAGAAAAGTAGCAACTTTACAATGCAATCGGCGTTTACCATTGGACAGTTTATCAATGCTGGAACAAACGCCGAGATAAAGAGGAGAACACACTATGTAAGAGCAGCAGCAGTGGGGATAACGGCATCCTAGATAGCGCCGGCAATCGGTTTGAGCAACTGGGTGTAACGGTATATCACCTGTGGCCGAGCAGATTTCCGGAGGAAAATCCCATAGCAGCAGCATAATGGTTCAAGGCACCGAGAGAATGCTCGGAGCCTATGATATCGGAACCAAAACAGATTGACCAGAATCTCAGTCTCGGGTGCAGACATGCAGGGCATTACCAGGGCTCAGGCAAATGCACGTAAGTAGGGGATCCACAAGGATGCGATGCAAAGGGAGAACACATAGAGCTCACATTTTTAAAAGGTCGGACTGCATGCACGTCATGCCACCAGAAAAAGGTGGCCTGTGATGCTTATGATAAGGGCTACCCCTGTACGCGGTGCCGAAGAAACGGGAGCACTGATGACTGTCGCATGCACCGGAAGAACAAGCGGGTTTCGCGCGCAGCACAGCAACGAGCCCGGCAAAGGCCAAGCATTCCTATACCTGTGGCAGCAGCTCCGCCAGCTACAGCAGATGCTTCAAATCCTGCGTCTCTATTTCTTCAAACAGTAATTGCGGATGCTGTTTCATCGGATTCTCATGAGCAGCATATCGAGTTTCAGAACAGCGCCCACAAACGACGAAACAGTGGTGCAAACAGTTCGTCTTCTCGTTTGGAAAACTCAAACGAAAAAGAAGAGTCTCTGCTAGCAGAAGGGGCCGACAATGACATATCACGGTTCTCCAGCGCCGCCACAACGGCAGTCAACCGCCGAGCAGACAACATCAGCGATGCCGGCGGCAGCAACAACAGCACGACTGACTCGTCCGTGGTCCTGCACGGTCACGGCGACGTCGAGTACAAGAAGTACCTGGTGGAGTTCATCGACCAGCCACAGATCACGGAGCGGCCGCTCGATAAGCACGCGCGCGTCATGTACGTGGGGAGCGGCTTCTCCAACATTAATTTCTTGCTGCGCCAGCGGTTCAGCAGCGACCGAACGCGGCACCATCCCATCATGAGCCACTACCCGACCAACCGCATCGCGCGGCAGTACACCTGCCACAGCGAGGCCGACGGCGGGCTGCCGCTCGAGGCCTTCCAGCTGCCGCCGAAGCGGACCGTCGACCGGCTGCTGGCGGCCTACTTCATGCACATCAACCCGGGCTTCCCGGTGGTGGACGAGGTGCTGTTTATGCGGCAGTACCGGGCGCGCGACCCGCAGAACCCGCCGTCGCTGCTGCTGCTGCAGGCGATCCTCGTGGTGGGCGCGCACGTGCTGTACAGCAACGACGGTCCGGAGCGGCAGCGGGAGACGCAAAAGGCCATATTCTTCCGGCGGGCCAAGATCTTGCTGGACGCGCGCTTCGAGCACACGCGCGACACGGTGGTGCAGGCGGCGCTGCTGCTGACGTGGCACGCGGACGGGCCCGAGGACGTTGGCGCCAACGCGTGGTTCTGGATCGGCTTCGCGGCGCGCACGGCCATGGGGCTGGGCATGCACCGCGACGCCGATGCCAGCACGCTGGTGCCGCACAACAAGCGCATGTGGCGGCGCGTGTGGTGGCTGCTGGTGCAGTGCGACGTGCTGGTGGCGCTGCAGTATGGGCGGCCGCAGGCGATCCACCTGGGCGACACGGACGTCAAGAGCCTGATCCCCTCCGACTTCCAGGACTGCGGCCCGTGCACACAGATCGACTTTGTTATCCAGATGACGCAGCTCTGCCGCATCCTGTCGGTGGACGTGCTGCGGCACCAGTTCCGACGCAGCAGCAGCACTGATGGCAGCACTGGCAGCGGCGGCGGAGCCGGCCCCGCATCGACCAGCCGCCAGCGCGCGGCGCTGCGCAAGACCGACGAGGCCCTGGCTAACTGGTCGCTGCACCTGCCGCCGGCCCTGCAGCTGGGCACGGGTGCAGGCGGCGGCCATCCGAGCGGCGGCAGCGCCAACGTGTGGACGGCGTCGCTGCACCTCCTCTACAACATGGCGCTCGTGCTGCTGCACCGGCAGCAGCCGCAATCACTGCCGCCGCCGGCGCCATCGTCATCGTCTCTCGCCGACGGCGGCGCGCACGAGGCAGACGCGGTCGACGCCCGCCGCGCCGAAGACGTCGAGATCTGCACTAACGCCGCCGTGGCGATCCAGCAGATCTTCCAGAGCCTCTGCGCCGGCGACCAGGTCAAGTACCTGTGGTCGTCGGCCATCAACTGCCTCTTCACGGCGCTCATCCAGCTAAGCCTCGAGGTGCGCATGTCCAACCCGGTCCTCGCCGTGGCGGCCCTGCGCCGCTACGACTCGGCGCTCTCCTCGCTGCGGCGGTTGGCCGACTACTGGCCCAACGCGCAGTCCGTAGTGCAGTTCTTCGAGCACTCGGTGCGCCTCCAGGGGCTGCGGAGCAGCGCAGCCATCGGCGGCATGAGTGCAGCTTGTGAACATGCCGCAGCAGCGGCTATCTCCCAGATGCACAACGAGTCCACCTTGCAACAGCCTCCCGTAGGGGATGATGGCCCCGAATTTGAGGGGAACCTTGCGCAAGACGCTGTCGGTCGCCTGGATCCAGCTATCCATGATCCCTCTCGCTATCCAGTCGATATAGCAGACACTCCGACGCCACATAATCATAATCCAGCAGTCGAAGGCCCTGAAATGGCCCAGCTCCTCTCAAGTCTTATGTCTACGAGGAACATGATTCCTTTTGACAACGGCCAGCCTCTTGTCGACCCATGGAATGACTGGCAAAGGATATACTGGCAACAGCCAGACTCTACAGACGACTTTTTGTTTAGCTTTTGAGGGAGCCAGAATAGTGATTGAAATAGCATCTCAGTTGGCCTTAAGGACATACGTCCCAACATACAAGAAGCGATTCTAATGACTGGCAATATGAGCTTTAACTAATACCCAAACGCGCTTTATACCTTACAGTTATCGAGGCACGTAGATAAGACAAAATTTTAAAATTGTGAGGTAAAATACATCTTGCTTTTGTGTGTCTGGTGTGAGTTGAGTCCTATTCAGATGGCTATGTACTTTATACTATCGTCCGTTGATCTCCTCTCCGAATAGTCTGTTAATGGTGCCTCACTCCTACGCCCGAGAAAGACAGACATTGGACTGTATCGACAATGCAATCTGCATATACTAATGTTAGATAGGTATTATCGTCGATAGTGGCCATCAACACCAGAGAAACACTTACCAGCGTGGTGCAACAGCAGTAGCGCAGGGTACTATAGTGGAAGCCTGATCATAGTACGAGGCGTCACGATTGAGAAGAGATAACATATGCTCATTAGACTTCCTCTGAGCTGCCGTAAAGTCCTGTATATGTTTGGCTTCTTTGTTGTGACAATACTGAGCGGTCAAGCCATGCCTAATGATAGTTCGAGAAGATGCTTGTTAAATAATGGAACAGAACATAGAGGAGATAAAAAGAAAAGAAAGAGGCAATGCCTAAAGGACGAAGAAAGACAGAAGGGAACGGAAATTTAAGGATAGCTGGACGTATGTAGAAAAAGCCTGGCTAGCCGTATGCGTAAACACGGATCAAATACATCGCGAGATCATGTATAAGTAAGCGAGAAGAGAGCACGCACCGTGCCTCTATATTTTTTTTTCTGTCTTTTTGAGAGTGATTCTGTAAACAGAGAGGGGGTTTAGGTTAAATCTTTGGCATTACCTCTGACGCGGAGTTGGGGGCGGTGTTGGACCACCTGAACCGCCGCCACTTGGATTTATTGGACCCGGACGAGGCCTCGGTGGCGGTGATGGAGGAGGGTTTGGGACAGGACACAAGGAATATCTTTCTCTGATCCCGCCTTGCGATTTATATATCGCCATCTCGTTTACTCGATTATAACACATCAGGTATCGTTCGATCAAAGTGCGTATAATAAAGATAGAGTTGGAGTCAATAGCAAGTCTCTATCTTTGATTAGGAGAAGAACAGTCCGTTGTACGGTAACTTAAATATGACAACAGAGGCAGATACAGAGTCACAAAACTGAGAAACCAAAGGACAAATTCAAGAAAGTAAATAAAGACGCAAAGAAGAAATGGGCAGAAGTTCATTTGGTAATAGAGCCTTAAAATACTGACAGAACTGTGAGCAAAACAGAAAGATATAAAGAAGTTTCACTACGCCGGAACCAGGCCCTTTTATACAGCATAGACTCTCTATCTAACAACATTGGAAAATCTACAGACAGACATTCGCACCAGAAGCTGAAATTGGTTTGTCATCGGACAATAATTAGGATGGAATATAGAGCCTGCAGTGAAGGTGTTACGAAATGAGATTGGAACGCAGAGGACGGAAATGGAAGAGCGCGACAGGCGACAAATCATCGTGCACATGAAGTGATACACCTGCTGCACCACGGTTACACTGGTGGTGCCTTGCAAGTGCGTGATTGGAAGTCCATGTTTACAACTCCTCAAATGGGAACTACACTTGGGCGCTAAAGAAGCAAGGGAGAATAGAAGAAATAACGGAAGAAACATTCGGGATAAACATCGATACGAGTACCTATAAATTCGCAAAAGCAAATGTGTGTAGCGGCTTAGGCTGTGAATGGATGACGGAAAGAGGATTTTTTTTTAACGTCACAGCCCAACTTCTGTCATGCGATCTATCATGCAACCTACTACGTAAACTACCTAAGACACGGTTGCCTTGCAAATTCCTTCGCCGGATCCGGGAGTTGTCAGAGACGACGAAGAAAGATCGGAAAGAAAAGGAGCCACAGACAACACACGATCATGCCTGTCGACGCTTGTCCATGCCTTGCTTGCGCTCCTCGTCGTCATGCTCGCGCGGGTTTGGCAAAATGACGTAATATATTTTTAGCCATTTCGGCTAGTTCGTCTTAGTCTGTAAGAACGAGCCGCACACACACGAGCTTTCGCTGGCGGAGAGTTTTGAGGAAGGGAATGAGAAAAGAGAGAAGGACTGGAAAAAGCGCTTTGTAGCGGTCTTATGGCGCATTTACTCACCACCCGAATATGAGAGAGCCGATGGCCAGCCTCGTACTACGATAATTCAAACGGAGCGGCGTATACCGGACTGCAGGCTGGCAGGCTAACTCTAAGAGGCCGCGCCGTGGACGCGCCGAAGGCACGCTGCAATTACATCACGGGCACGGCAGCCAACAATTATTATCTTTTACTTCTATTCTCTTTACATCTCACTACCCTCCACTTCATTAAGGCCATATCGAAATGCTCACCTGCTAAAGTAGGTGCTCATCAGCTGAAAGCAAGTACCATCAAATGGGTGTTAGTGTTTTCTATGTAAGTCTGGAGGCGCCATTATGGCCACCAGAGTGGGCGGCAGCCTGTGGCGACCCCAAAAACACGTAAATACAGCCCGTCTCCCTCGGCGTCTCTCCCACTCTGTTCACTAATACCATCCTTTTTACGACTAGTTTTTGTTTAGCTCTCGAGGGAGCTAGAATAATGATTGAAATAGTAACGAATGCTGAGAAAGTGTTTAATTATTTCTTTATATACACCATGTGAAAAAACGCTATCGTGGCCGCCGTTTTGGTTGGCACATGCCGCCAGCTTTAACGTGCTTTAGAATGAGGCGTAGATCTTCACAAAACTATTTTGTGGCGCGCAGCCCCGCATATAGGCGGTCTGTCTATGGTCGCGGACAACACAATAGTCGTAAGGAGGAAACACGCCAGTCCCTCTCTTCTCCCAAGAAATTAGATATAGATGGGTGTTGCTCATGCAGCTCTTGGAGAGAGACCTGCGGAGCTTGCAACCATTCCCAGGCCGCAGGATTTAGTGCTACGGTACTCCGTATCCTCGGGCGCTTAAAATACAAGCGTCTGATGGTTATACAACCTACAGGCATGGTAATATATAAGCACTGCTCAACACAAACTGCGAGGCTCTCCAAGACGGTGAAGCACGGATACGTCAATCGGCTTGCACCCTCGTCCGAGACGACCGTTGGCAACGTGCACACTTGGTTCGCCCAAAGCGACAAGCTTCACCACCTCAAATGGGCAAACACATGCGTAGAGATCATGACGCTGGAGTCAGGGCGGGAGCATTTCTTACGAACAGATCGGCGATTCATACGAGGCTCAAAAGGGAGGCAATCTACTACTGCGACATCAGATAGTAGGCCACGAAATAAATGGTAACAATGTTTTAATTCCGCGTTTTGTAATTCACAAAAATAGGAGCCAATAAATTGTAAAATTTCAAAGTTTTTATAAAAGTTAAAAAAAAAAAAATAAAATAAAATACCGTAACAGATTATCATTGATTAATAAATACAGACTCTGAAAAAAAATGGGATCGATGGGGTTCGAACCCATGACCTCAAGATTATGAGACTTGCGCGCTAACCGACTGCGCCACGATCCCCTATTATTTGTGGAAAACTGCAGTAATTTCCAGGATTGTTGTAACAACGGAAAGGAGCGTCGTTGAGGAAGGCCGAAAGACTCTAGCTAATAAGCAAGAACGTATTAGCCTTACATTTCCTAATCGGGGGTGACCGCCAGTTCTAGTTGTCGCAACAGCGGCTCCAGACTTACATTTTCTAAATTAGCTTTCATACTGATTGGGCTGGTGGTTGTTTTGGTCCTCGGAGGCATTGTGTTAATCATGTACTTTTGAACCAAGATCACTGGCTCATTACCTATCAAGGGCCTGGCTTGTTGAGCAGTGCTTATATAATACCATGCCTGTAGGTTGATACCGTAGGCCTATCACTTGAATACCGTGATCATACACTGTATATAGCACTATATAGAGAGGGCTCCTCGCCTTGCCTCCCTCTGGGTATCCCTTTGGCCTCTCCTAATCAATGGCTCTACTCAAACTGGCTTGACAGTTTGCACCAGGGGCGACATCACGTTGAGGCACATCTAATGACGCCAAGTGCCTTGGAGAGGAGAGAAGAGATTGGTGGTTTCCCAGTGAGGGCCGTTCGATGTAAGAATAATACGAACCGAGCGTCACCGAGTCTGCGTATATGGAACTAACTTTACTGACGGTCACAGGCTGTTGCGAAGTGAGATGACAAAATGGGGGCTATTAAATCATACTCGAACACCTCAGCCACGCCTTGTCTAACATCTATACAACCCTACGGATCCTTTATAGTATGTATTTCGGCAAAAGCAAAAAGACACCTTCCTCCAAGACGGATTTGTGAGCCAAATAGCCAACGCAGCAGGTATTGCACATGTCGTCCCACAAGCCGGACAATTCTGCGGCGATCCTTCATTTCCTTCACTGTTTCTTAGTCCGCAGATTGTGGAAGAGCCGCCTCGTCAGGCTCGGCTCGCACTCGGCGTGATGGTCGTGCTGGCGGCTGCCCTCGCCGTCTCGCTTGCTGAACGTGATGCCGACGCTCGGCGTCCAGCAGTTGTACTGCGCCTGCGCGGACTGCAGCTGGCACACCTCGCTGGTGATACAGCTGCCGGAGCACGCGGCCACGTCGTAGCCGCGCCACTTGCGCGCGTAGTACTCGTCGAACACCGTCTGGTTGGCCAGCAGGACCTCGGTGACGTTGTGCCAGAACGCCGGGGTCAACTCCGCGGCGGGATCGACCAGCGGCGGCGTCACCAGCGGGCCGTACGCCGCCTTGGCGCTGTAGTACTTGGTCCACGTGGGCCCGGCCGTGTCGTAGTCGGGCGCACTCATGTCCGCAATGTACGTTGTCATGTCGAGGACGCCAAAGGTCACCGGGTCGACCGAGAACACGCGGAACGCCGGCATGCCGCTGGTTGGCGTCAGCGCGGGCGCAATGTAGCTCATGGCGATGGCCGTGTCGTAGCTGCGGGCAGTGTAGTCGGCATAACTGAGCTGGAACTCGTCCTTGTGCGTGTGACCTGGGAGCATCAGTAAAGGAAGGAAAAGACAAGTAGGAAAGGAGTGCTGGTTTTGCGCCATACCAAAGAACAGAGCGGCAATCGTTGCCTCGTAGCGGTTGACGATCTGGTCAAAGTAGTTGGAGCCGTCGTAAAATGCATTCGACGAGCCCATGGGCATGTGGCCAATGATCCACGCGCGCTGGCCAGCATCTTCGGCCGCCTGCAGCTCGTTGACGAGCCACGCCAGCTGGCCGCTGGGGTCGGTCTCCATGGTGGCCTCGTAGAGCCAGAAGTTTTCCGTGTAGTACATGTTGGTGTTGATCGAGATGATGCGCAGGTTGCCGTAGAGCGCTGAGTAGGCGCCTGGGTTTGTATCAGCGGTGGCTGCGTCGGCGGTGCCGATCCACTGCGCCCACAGGCTGGACAAGCTGTCATAGGCCCACTGGCTTGAAATGGTCGTGTCAATGACCGCTGGGGGCCACGAGTTGACAGGCGCGGTGTCATGGTTGCTGTTGAGTTAGCTCATTTCCTTCGCTCTGCATACACGTGTGCTTCGACACGGACGGTCGCTTACCCGACTGTCCCAAACAACGTTGGAAGTAAGTGGGATGCCATCCTGGCGTAAGCGTCTTGTAGGTCAGCCGTTACTTCTGTTTCGTTAACCAGCCAGACGGCACCCTCAACGACGTCACCCGTGAAAATGGTGAAGGAGGCTTTGGGCGCAACGGCGTGAATGGCTGTATACAGGCTCTCCTCGAGGCTAACAGGCGAGTCGCAGCCATGATTGCCGTAGGGCCCTGCTGGGTAAGACGTATTGCCTGGTGCATCCGCGGCTGTGTATGGCCGGCAGCAGATGGACTTGGTGCAGTTGTAGTTTGCCCCGACCTCGTAGAACCGATCGACATGGATGTCGCTAAACTGCACTACCTCGATTGGCGTCCTGCCGGAAGATGCCGGACGGCTTGTTGCAGGCTTGGTAGACGGGAACGGCACATCGTGCGTGGTCACAGGCGGAATGCTGCACAGTCCAAAGATATACGAGCAAAAGACGGTAGACGTGTGCGAACCGACGCTCATCTTGCGCAAGTCATGTGCAAGGATAGGGCCTTCTTGAGCAATAATGCCATCACACACGTCGGCATCTTCCGTCTGAGAAAGAGATGAGCAAAGGGAAAAGCAAGCGTGATATGGGGAAGACGCACTCCCGACAGGATACACAGCTCCGTGATGACATCAACAAAGGCGTCATTCCCCAAGTGGGCAATGGGCTGGAGCAAGAGCAAGATAGCCTGCAGACTCTGTTAGAATGAGGGAAAAGGCATGACTGTCTTAATGTTTGCGTACTTGGCATGCGTCACAGCTGACAGCCGACTCAATAGCACTCCAGATATCTGCGGCCGTTGTTCTCTTCTCCAGCTGTGTCGCTGACACAGTCGTGGCGGCCGAAAGGCACGCTACGAAAATCGCAAAGACTTTCATGATTTTCGATGGCAGAAAACGTACCAATTCTGTGTTGCGAAGCCCGCTGCCGTGAAGGCCACTCATAAGCAATCTAGCAAAGACATGATGAGGTATGTATATACCCAAAAGCTGGGAAGTCTCTGTCGCACTCTCTGCGATTTTTTCTCATTGCTTGTATTGCCAGATGCATTTTCGGGCAACTAGGATTAATCGACGAGTGTCTGTTAAACGATGGCGCTGAATACTAGGCAGACTAACCCGACTCGGCCTCAGGTGCCGATATTGCTACCAAAGGTAGCACTGACTGCTAGAGCGTGCCAGAATTTTGACCACAAAAGGAAATTCTTCCATAGGCACAGACGGCGCTTCTCGATAGCAAACTCTCACAGCTTCCAATCGCTTGCGCACGAAGTCAAGAGCTTCCCCCGGGCATGACATGCAGAATGCAGTAGCGTAACAGCTCCACCAAGACATTACGCAGCCTATAATGCCGGCACTATTCCATAGTGCCGCAACGGCGATAATATTGCGACCGCATGCTTGGCCTCGGTTATCCGGTGATAAATTATTAGCCTAAAACCAAAAAATAATGCATACTTCGGATCTTGGCTCGGTGACTGTGCCGGGGTTCGGTCAGTACGAGACGTGCTTGTCACCCGGTACACATTGTCGCAAAACTTTAAGCGAAAACATGTCATCCCTTGTGGCTTGGAAAGCTGTCTCTGAAGGCTTCCTCGGAGGACTTCTTCTACAAGAAGTGGTTGCTACTGAGTTGAGTCAGATCGTCGGGGTCGTGCAGATGTGCGTAAGGAAATGCGACTACGCAAAAGCGAATGTCATGCGACAGCAGCACAGTTCGATATCGAGAACCGACTCTCGCAACTGCGAAGAGCCTTTGAAGGAGGCCGTGTTCCCGATGTAGTGGCCGTCGAAGCGATACGATGATTCAGGCGCAATAGAAGATCCTATAAGAGCTATAAGGCACTCTATAATTCAAAGAGGGATTGCATCATATCTTCCTACTGCTCTTCTCTCAACTTCTCTGTTCTTCCCCTTCTCTTCTTTCTCGCCTTTCTCTTTCCCTCTCCTGTTCCATTTCTCGTCATTCTTTTGCTCTTTTTTGCCTTTGTCGTCTCTCTTCTGGTGTCTCACTTCTTCAACTCTTAGAGTGTCCATCGTTTTCTCCCATTCCTCTGATCAATAAAATGCGGCGTGGCAGCTAGCCATTAGCCATAAGCTCTTGCAGCAGTGATGAAAACAAGAAGAGAATTCAGTTGTCTTCAGATAAGGCTGCTAATGTCAGGCTGCTTATAATTTACGAGAGACGGCTACGCTGATTCGTCGAGGGACAATTCAATTCTACAGTGCATTATACTAATACCCCTTGGCTGTCAGCACATGGACAATCTTCTCCTGGGCCCCCGGGTGGAGGATGGAGTTGAACTTCTTGCCGAACTTGCTGTTCAGGTAGTGGAACTGGTCCTCGGGCCTGTATGTCGCCGCGATGCGGATGCCTGCGTGCTCCTCCAGGGCGGTGACGTGCGACTGCAGCGGCCCGGGGAACGTGACGGGTACGCCGTTCTTGAACCACCCAGCGTAGTAGTTGATCGTGAGCAGGATGCGCACCTCGACCAACGGATTGGGCATGCCCGCGTGTCACAGCCGCAGGTCCCGTACCAGGATCCAACCCTTCCCAGCCCGCGGGTGCAGTGGCGGCCTCACCTTGCGGCGCGCCTCCACGACCGCCTTGCCGATGAAGGGCTCGCCAAGCTGCGGCCAGATCTCGACATCCGTGTTCTGCTTGCCCAGCCACAGCTGTGTCATGCCGTTCTCGGGCCCGCAGTCGCACAGACAGACGTTCTGCGTGATCGAAAAAGGATGGGTCGGGTGCTCAATCGTCCTCAAGGAGATCAAGGATGGCAAGATACTTCTTGACAGCTAGAAAGAGGTGCCTCTCCTCGGCTGCTTCTGTGGCACTAATCTTGTAAGTCTAGAGCCGCTGTTGCGCCTACCGGAACTAGTGGTCTCTCCAATTAGGACATATGGGGGCCAACCCTGCTTTGCCTATTAGCTGGGGTCTTTGGCCTCGGCGACGAGTGTATTCTTTTCTGTTACAAAGCTGCCTTGGCTCTGTATAAGGCGATCAGTCTTATAAGGCTAATTTCCAAGTTGGGTTGAGCGTTGTTTACGAGTGTCAAATATCAATGAGTTTACAGGAATAGTAGTTCTTATAGGTTACTAATTAAGACAAGCGGTAACGACTGATCGTTACTTTAACCATGTTTTCTACCAAGTAGTGAGTTGCATCTGATCAAGTGGCTAGGTTGATCCAGGGGGTCAGTCTGCCTCGCTCTCACTGCCTGGTTGACTTTTTTTCAGGTGTCAAACCAGCGTATTATTGTGTCAAAGATCAACTGTGCTATATATCCTATACGCCGCACAGCTTTCACACATAGAAGAAAGGGATTAGTTACACCAATTCTAATTGGTGAGCATAATATTGGATTACATAGTACTATTTTTATTTTTATTTTTATTTTTATTTTTATTTTTATTTTTATTTTTATTTTTATTTTTATTTTTATTTTTATTTTTATTTTATTTTATTTTATTTTATTTTATTTTATTTTATTTTATTTTATTTTATTTTATTTTATTTTATTTTATTTTATTTTTTTAATTTTTTCTATTTTATTTTATTTTTTTAATTTTTTCTATTTTATTTTATTTTTGTTTGGACAATTGCAAAAAAGAAACGCTAATATCGCATTAAGCACACATACGACAATACAAATCTTCATTACTGTGCTAACACATGACAGTTACCTGCGCGGGAAAATTATCTTTTTGCAGAAAAGTGCGTTGGAGCGGCCCTTTCGCCTAAGTCAGCCCAATGACCTAATGAGTTCGTGTTGTTCAGGGGCCGGTGAGGCGCAGTCCAATAGGTAACACTCGCCGCCAGCATAGGATCCATAACGTCACATTGCTTTGTTGCAACATGGGGGCTGGTGCTTGGACAGTGAAGCGATACATAATGAAGCGAATCCAGTCCGTTTTGTTCTCATGGTTTGCCTTCTTTCCCTCTTCCATCATCATCTCCATCTTAATACCATCGACGGTTCAACCACAGTCATAACATCCGCTATCCTGTTCAGCTACTGCCCAAATGCTGGACATCGATATCAACATCAGCAACGGCTCGTGCTACCAGTACAACGAGAGCCCCTCCGACCCGCAATACCTCCCCTGCGGTAATGCCCTCGCCGGCATCCAGGCGTGCTGCTTCGCAGGCGATGCCTGTCTAGAGGACGCCGCGTGTGCCGGCGTCCGCGATAGCGTCAAAGTCACCTACGTAGCCGGCTGCACCGATGATTCGTTTCCTTACGCGTGCCCCGCCAAGCCCGCCAACGATTCCTGGGCCCCCATCGTGTTCTGTGACGACGGCACCGACCAGTGGGCGGGCTGCACCGTGGCGGGCCACCCCACCACTGTCATCGCGTCGGCACCCTGTTCGTGCCAGCCCGTGCGCACCGGCACCGCCCCACTGACGACGACCGCACGCTGGATCGCTGTGAACGGCGGCCGCGACCTCAAGACGACTGGCATTTTGCCGACGACGGCCGGCGGCGCCATGACCTGGGTCGCCGGCTTCACGCCCACGATAGCGTCCACCACCACAGCCACCGACAGCACCCCTATATTCTCTATGCCGATGCCGTCCTTTCACCCGCCGCCGTCCTCCAGCCGGGATGGTTCCTCCAACCACACGGCGGCGCTGGCCGCCGGCCTCTCCGTAACCGCATTCATCATCGTTGTCATCTTCGCCGCGTTCGCCTGCTGCATTACTAGGTTCAAAGGGCAGCAGAACTGCGTCTACCCGAGTAGCCGCCGGCAGCGGCTACGGCCGCAGCGCGAGGTTCCAGACAACAACGAGGATGCGATGCCGCTGCCCAAGTACACGCGGGACCCGTCGCCACTTTCCCAAGGAGGGGCATCCAGCCATGAGCCGGATGAGCAGCCGCCAGCCTACGACACGGTCGTAAGCCGGCCGGAACCGGTGATGCGGAACTGAGACGGAAGCAGCATGGATGGATTGGATGGATGGAGGTTTGTACATTGCGATTTTTTTTTTTACGAGTGTCGATACCCTAATAAATAGACTTGGTTTTTCAACTGGCGTCTGCCAACAGTCACCTTCGTACATTCCGTGGTCACGAAAAGCTAACCCCCGAACATGTCTATCAGAGCTGTTTGGCCTGTTGCTGCTGGATTGACGGTTGTACCCGTAGGATGACCAGGGTACTGATGACCTGAACCGCCCTGGGCGGCTAGACCCACCTACGGTATACGCTCTGGCATCGACACTAAGTAAACCCTGTACAAGTTGCACTTTCTGCATTAAATTTGCTATTGCAGAATAAGGAATCCAGCTGCTGTCCAACCTGCGTTCGGGTGTTCAACGGAAGGACGATGGTATTGTCGAATACTGTTAGGTCATTGCCGTTGAGATTGCGAGAATGTCACCTGACGAGACCAGATGGCACTACATCCGGCGCTCGGTTCCCTCGTCAACACGGTGTCGTCGTCGGCACTCCGGCGGCCGCGTCTGGACTGTCAACCAAAAGAGTTTAGAAGGAACCTAAACCGGGCCTCGGCGCCTTCTCTGTTGTAAACCAAGTAGGCGAGAATGGCTCTGATTTGGTTCTCCTCGATCCCGCACTTGCCTACTGAAATCGGTGGCTAGAAGAGCAGCTTCTGTCTTTAACTTTATGTAGCGCCTCTGATTCAAGGTCAACATTTAGAAACCTTCTCCCCGGGCGAGCTCAGAACGCCATTGGAGCTGGCTGAGGCCGCTGGGTACCATGATGTAGTGGAGGCCCTTCAACAGCATAAAGGGCGATAATGAAGACAAACATCATGCATATTAAATACTGGGTCGTTTGGTTTTATTTTTTATCTTCTATCTTCTTTTTTATGTACACATATCTATGAAGACGGTGTCAAATTTAGGTGGGTTGACCCCTTAACTCTGAAGGCGGAAATCAGGCTAGTAGGAGGTAGTCAGAGGGCGAAGCCCTTTCGAGTAGCAGCATATTGTACAACACGAAGCTGCTCATTGAGAATTTCCTGTTCCAGAGGTGCGCCTGTGCCGTCCCTGCTCTTAGGAGCTAGTAGCTGGGCCGCATACGTAGAACTGGACGGTCCAAATCTCTCGACAGCTGAAAGGAGGTTCTCTTTCTGATACATCATATCTACCTACTTCAGACCAGAATCGATCCTTATGCCCCCCTTCCAGTATTAATACCGATTCCAATTCCCCGAAGACTCGACAGAGAGGCTTGAACTCGTCTTGGGTCTCTCGACCGCGATCTTTACGTCCCTGGACACGACGATTCCGCCCGAGGTGTCCGCATAATTCGGAAATATTTCCTCGGTGCTGCTCGTCGTGCGGATTGCTGAGTTTGCCGCAACCTTGGCGTTGGAGGAAGCATTGCCATAGGAAAGCTTTATGTTTTGGGACTGGATATATGCAGGTCGCTGGGCCTGAAGCGCAATCGAGGCGTCCTTTTTTGTATGGGAAGGATAGCCGGTGTTTTGGCTTGACGATAGCCCGAAAGCACGGCTGAGAAGCGGGATCGTGGCTATCAGGTTGCGGACGTAAGGGATGCAAGCACAAATCACTAATGCACAGACCTCGGCGAGAGACCAGATTTCTGGGCCGATAAGGCTGACTGCCGGCTTGGTTAGCAGATGAAAGAAAAAAGAAAAAAAGGCAAACATAATCATAGAATCTCCTTACATGTAACATCGCCGCTTGTACCTTTGAGATAGGTGGCACGGATAATAGAAATAACGCAGCAGCTAGAATTGAGTTAGCTGATCTGAGAGCCCCCGTAATAGAAATAAGGTAAAAGGACGCACAGTAAACCGAGAGAGAACATGACCACCAGCCCTATCCTCTTCACCCACGGAAGCTTTAGATGCAGCAAAGTCGGAATAGGCTCTATGAACAGTACAAGATCCGTGAGAAGTTTGATGCCGAACTGCCATCGTTAATTCTAGAGAGACCAGCCTTTACAGGACACAATAACAAATTCTCTTTATGAAAATAGGAGATGATAAACAACATACGGATATGTAGTAGAAGTTTAAGAGGTTGAGGCAAGTGCCCTCTGTCGACGGCTTCCACACCTTGTACAACGGCGTGCACGAAGCACAAACAACGGCGGTCTCTTCGATACCTTGTGCAGTAAGGAGGACGATAAGCACGTAGTTTAGACGTCGAAAGGTTGTTGTTGGAATAACCCTGAGATAGAACACGGCGAAGGACAGCTTTGCTAAAACAAAAGCCCAAATGTACGGATACGCGCTGATAAACTCGATCTGTGAGTTTGCTCGTCAGTACCTGATACTCGGAGCTTTGGTTTCGTAACAAGTCGAGATACTTACAAGCAAAAATGCCTCAAAATCAGAGTCAGATACATCTTCTCGATGGCTACCTAATCCGTGCTTCGTCACTGTGATCGATCAGCCGCCTGCATGTACTGGCCAGGCGGAAAGCAATAACATACTCAAGATTGCCGTAAGACAAAAAGCAACGGTAAAAACCTGCGGTCATCAGCAGTGGAGTAACAACCCAATTGCTGGAAAGTGATCAGCCATGACATACGAAAGATACCCAGATAAGAACTATTAAAAAACAGACAATTAGCTTCGATAGGCAAATGCGTTTAGGAGCGTCATCGTACTCACCATCGTCTAGTCCGACCGAATGAAGCAGAAAAACCCGAGCCCAGAACCGAATTAAGATAAAAACTGTCGTCAAGACAAGCAAAACGATGCTTGCAACGAGGACCGTCGTAGCACGTGATTCTGTGGTATCCATGGTGGTGGTGAGGAGTGCGCGATCATGACGGGGGATCTGCGTTCTTAAGACCGGGTCGCGGTTAAATAGCAAACGAGAGGAAGGGAAAGAGAGAGAGAGTCATTTAAGTATGTTTAGATGTTGCATCAGAGATTACCACATGATTAAAAAACATCACCGTTGCCATCGTCGGAAGGCTTCAGGGGGAAGAAACACGAAATGTCAGCGATGCAAAAAAAATAAAGGAAAAGACATGGCGGATGTCGAGATCCTGTTGACAGGAATTGCCCCCTTGTTAAAGCATAATATAAGAAGGAACTAGCGCTTTTCTAGCTGCATCTACACAGCTACGCAGCATCAGTCGAACAGCCTCTGGATAGAATCGATTGGGGTCGTTTACAGCTAAAGGGTGCCTGATCGCGTCTCTGCGATTGCTGCATTAAGTAAGTAAATCGTTCGCTCGGGGACATAGGCCGCAGACGGTATCAAACAAGTAGGAAAAAAATTTCCGTGTTGGGAGCCAGGTACTAAAGCGTTGGAGACCCCGGATCTTCCAACTTCGCCGCTGGTCTATGGCCGTTTTAAACTAGCGGCATATATTCCCGACGTTCTAGATACCCGAAACAGCTAGCTAGTCGTGGCGCTTACTCGCACGCATTGAGAAGAGTCCAAGAAAAGAAGGGCGATTTTTCTAGGGAATCATACTCTAACCCCAGGGTACATGGATACCACTCTCCCTTGTAGGGGTGCGGTTCGATTGCACGTATCTCTTGTACCCATGGGTCTGCACAGGGGTATATCCAATTATATGATCTTCTGATAAAATCGTTGTTTTGGGGGACCCATGAAGATACATACGCAATATGGTGTTATATATTTTAGCGTACTCATATCTCAAACATTTGCCTTCTTTCCCTGCCGCCAATACCACATCACCTGTTAAGGGTAAGGGGACGCGGGCTGTGTCTAGCATCTGTATGAGCATGTGTTTTGCTTCTTTCCTTGTCAAAAGGCGACTCTGCAAATTTCCCATTTGGAACGGTCAGGGCTTCTCATATTCGCCGGTGGATGGTTTGCCAAGCTCTAGCCTAGGCCGTGAATCTGAAGTCGTAGGGATGGCGCAGAAACGGCGTTCACTGGTAACGGCTTAAAATCGACGACGTCGAAAAGCCTTCCAGAATCAGTAAGAGGCTCATCCATACCAGCTCATTCATACCAGCCGTTTCTTCAACTCCCCTTTCCAGTACAAGAACGCCTTACGAGCCTTGCGCAGACCCTGGTTGAACTAGTCACGCCTCGCTTAGAACAAAGAGACGCAGTCCGAAAGGGGTAATAATGCTGCTATCTGCTAAGTAGAAGTAACAAAGATATCCACACACACACAGTCCACAATTTAAAATGGAAATTTAATGTGCAGGCGAAAGCTTGATGAACTGCTCTAATACGTTGTGGGCATGCCATTCACGTATATCACAGCCTGCGTCCAGCTCATCGTGTCAAAAGCCGTTGAAAAAGGTCGTCCATGAATCCCATGTCTAACTGCGCAAAGTTGCTTATGGAGCCCCATATCCAATGTAAAACACGAATCTTGTCCATTAAGAATCCCCTTTTTGACACATTCCTGTGCTGCTCCTGCTTCAACATGCTTAGAGGGTGGTATGGCTCCTGCTTCGGCCTGCTTAGTGGGTGTGCCTTCGGCTGTTCCTGCAGCACAGCCACAGAGCTTTGCTTTTGATGAGACTTTGAGAGCAATTCTTCGTGAATCTCCTGTGCATATGAAAGCCAGCTTCGGCCTACACCTTGTCCCCTTCCTACGACACCTTCGGAATGCCCTCAGTTGTCTCCTCGGTTGTATCCCACCGCCTCCTTTACGTTACAGCGTCTCACGCACGTACATTTATACATCATACTTCAAAATTATCTTGATCGTGATAATGTTATGGTCTCCGATTATGTCCACTTTCCGAAAAAATTAATTATGTATGCCTTTAGGGTTGTTTAAACTGTCTCGGTGGGAAGTCACTATAATCTAAAACTACTACTTTATTAAGATAATATTAAATTTTAATACATAATACATACATAGAAGGTTATATATAACTTCTCAAGATATATTTGACGAAGAGTACTAAGTTTATCTATAATCCTATTGTGACTATCGACGTATTTTATATCTGTTTTTTCTTACTACTTCTTATGTCGATTTCATCGTTCTTTTTCCGAGTTTTCCAAATCTGTCTCATCAATATTACTAAATCTTGATTTGATGTATATTTTAGTTAAAGAAAATATTTCCCTACAGTTACAAAATACATTGAATCTCAACCTATGATCCGGTATTATCTCTTTCTTCTGGGCATGTTGTTATGTCTTTAGGTTTAACGTCTTTTAGAAATGTAGGGGTATTTTATTACTGATTGGTCGATTTTTTAATAATTATAATACGAGGTTTATTTTTTGTCTTTCTTTAAATTCACTTTCCCTTTGTTATCTTTCTATATAGTAGAAGTGCTTGGTTCATTAAACTAAACACCCTAGTTTTTCCTTTTCTTCTTTCCATTAAAGTGCCCCCCGAGTTGTCCATAAGAATTTCAAGACAACCGATAATTGCGACAATTAGAGACTAGCCAACGGACGAACTATGAGAATGCGATCATTTAGTCATAGTGCCATTTTAAATTTTCTCAAGCATGAAATGTGTTGCATTACAAATACGTAAATTCCATTGTAGAACTCGCGAAGGCGTATGTCTCTCAATCGCATGAGGGTCTAGCGCGGGAGGAACTGAGCCATCTGAGGAGGACATCCAACATAAGCCGTGGAAGTTTGTCGGCTATAAGGGATATGTGGAATTTGTCTCTTCTGAAAACGACTTTTTCATTCTTCGGCGTTTTGATTCTTTGAATGTTCGCGTAGTATTGGCACTGCAAGATGAAATCTGTCGTTTAGAGGAGCAGCTCAACGCATCGGATAGAAAATATGGTAAAAAAGAATAGGACCACCCCGACTCTTCATATCGACATTCACATAGTAAGGCCTCCTTACAGTCCCAAATGATCCCGGATGTAGTGAAATGAATAAGCCTTCGTGATAGTAGCCTCTCTTGATATACCCATCCTCTCGATAAAAGAGAGAAGTTCAGTTCATGAGTTGCGGACTGCCGCATGTCATGGAAATTAAAGTAGAAAGGATGATCCCTAAAGGCAACATGCCTGATATAGACGTCTTGCCCACTGAGAGAACATAACTTCAAGGGTTCCAAGGGAGTTTGCTTCGAGAAAAGTCCCTTATTCCCATAAGCAGGACCGGAAGACACGGCCGACAAAGTAACTGCGGTATTTTCGAATATAGCGGCCATATCCGACGCCTGCTGATGCCAGTCCTGAAGATCGTCCTGATAGATGCACAGGCAGTCGATCCAGAGATATCTGATATCCAGTTTCTCGGTAATGCAAATGACATCTTTAAATAATGTAGACAGCAACTCTTTCGGGATTTCTTCTTTAAACGCGTTTGCACGTGCACGGGTGAGTCTGGCTACCTCTGTCTCTGAGGTCCACCGGTGGCTCAGGCAAGCGTATGGTTGGCGCTGAAGTTTGTTCGCATCTTCAACAAGACGTATCCTCAGCTCGCTGGAATTTTCGATGAATAGAAGTCGTCGAGGCATTTTTGTACCCTCAAACCGGGGTCCACACCTCCCATGGCTCCGAACACATTGATCAAGCCACTTTGTCAATATGTCAAAAGCTGCTTGGCTCGCCGTATCTCCAGATGGATGGTTTCCGACGTCAACAAAGGGATGAATTTCAAGCGGGTAATTTAGCTGAGATGTATGGTCTTCTACTACAAACAGTTGAAGATGACGCGAATTTGGCAATTTTAACAAGCCGCGTTTCCAGAACGCTAGTGTTTGAAGAGAACGTAAATCTGCGTTTCGTAACTCGCTGCGTATCCAGTCCTAAGGTTGATCCGGGTCTGTAATGTAAGAATTAATCTACCTGCATAATTTGCAGCCTCTTTTCGCAGAATAATGAAATTCAGTTAACGATAGCTGGTGAGCGGCGTTATTTCCGCTGCGCATATTAGGTACGAAATCTTGTTCGAAGGGCAGATCTGAAGCTGTCGGAGAGACGTGCTCGGGAAGTTCGAAGAGACATGCTCCGCAGCGCCATCGTTCTATGCCATTGCGCAATTTCTTATTCAGTCTTGTGATAGGGGCCATAACGGCACCGACATGAATAACATTGGAGAGACCTGCAATGAGTCTGAAAAACGGACGTGTTTCGTAAATAGAGAATAAAGGAGGATAAGGAGGAGAGATTAGAATATATAGGACGTGCTTAAAGTACGGAGTGCTTGAAAGCTATGAGAACCGACTCTGTAATACAAGAATGGACTAGGACACGCACATGGGATTGAGCTAGTTCTTCAAACTTACCAGTACAATCATGGCCGATGCACTGGAATGGTGTTTCCTGTGGAAGCGGCTCTGCGGTGAACATGCAGCAACGTTGCGAGATTAATTTTCACAACATTCACTAGCCATATAAGAGGAAGTGCAACCATGAACCGTCTGGAAGCTGTGTGCAGCTGCTCTACTTAAACTATAAGTAACAGAGAACACAAATGTGTACGGGATGAAACGGTTTGAGTCGAAGATGGTGGTGCAGCAACCCGTACGAGCCCTACTTCCGGTTTTCTTTCCTCCGGTTAGCTATGCCGGGAGGGGCAATTCAAAATACACCCACTAATATCCAGGTTAAAGCAGAGACAGCACGGCCACATCTTTGAAAAAAGAAATTCTGCATGAGGAGATTATTGACGCCTATTGGCCTGTATATTTGGCCTACATATTCTATTTTGGCTGGTCGTTGCAGCCCTTACACACACCTGCCATTCTTCTCCCACTCTCTCCGTATCTCGGCTGCGGCCGCCGAAGTACTCCGTATGTTGCTATTTGCAGGTCACAGAGCCTCTCCCTAGCTTCACAGAAGGAGGACATGGCGCTAGAAAACGAATCTGAAAAGTCGAGAGTGCAAGAGAGAGGCAACAGAAAGGAGTGATGGTATTGTTGCGGACCCCTCAAGTAACCACACATAGTCTTTTAGCCCGGGCAGCCAGTGTCAACAGTGGGCTTCAGTTGGGCATCTCGCAATTCAGTCTTTGCAGTCCTTTCACAGGTATTTTAACGTGTAGGTCGTTGTCCAGGAGGCCAAAGACTACAGCCAATTAGTTAGAAGGGATTCTCTCCACAATTTCTAATCGGGGTGACAACCAGTTCCTGCGGTCACAACAGCGGCTCCAGACTTACGACTACAGTTTATAACATCCTACATCCTACTCTTTCTCCTAGGCAGCAGACCTTTATAATGTACACTGTACTCTATTTTCTTATTTATTTATTTTCACATCGGATGACTTTCTAAGAAAAACTCCGTATCTCTCCGAAAATATTATTCAAATAATTAATGGCAAATAAACGGCTGGAGAAAATTAAGCATATCGAGTTCTATGGTACAACCATATGGTTCCGTAACTTGTTGGGTAATCTCGCGCGTGCGCCAGGCGCCATAGAAGCGCTGACTGCCCAACGGGTAACAGCATATTTGCTCAGCCTTGTAGTCTGCAGGATCGTTCGGGACTTGTCCTTTACTCTACGCAATAGAGAATTAGACAGTGAACCACGTACCAAATAAATGCACAGCTTTTGCCTTGCAGGATCGAGACTGAAACCGCTGACATAACCATAGATATTCTGGGCACCCCTAACAAGCAATGCGATAGGGTAGAAGTCTGTGTGCGGTGTCGTTGTTGTTTCATCATGACCCTTGCGTTGCAGCAATGCCACCATGGGGTAGCGACTTTCCGGGGGAAATTGTGCTAGGCACACCGGACTGGTTTCTGTCTAGTTGTAAGCAAGGCATACTGGGCCTGATCCATGTAATGTTATTTCACGCCTGTGTGGTTTACTGCTTGCCTGCCACCCACTGTCCTCATCTATGACATGATATGTGTTGGGCCATATCCAGGGCCAGGACTTGCCTTTTTATCTTCATTTGACTTTTGGTTACTGAAATGACTAACGGCTACTAATGGGAGCTATATGCTTCCCGACCAACTGAAAGCTTTTGGAGAAGAGTTGCCCTAGAGAGTTACTAGCTAATTCAAGGTATAAGCAATGGCCGACGAAGAAGCAGTTCAGCAGCCAAGTTTAATGTCCTCGTCCAGTCCATCTACCGAGATGAAGCCGGGACCTGATGCTGCTCCAGTGCATTCAACCCGGCTGCACCGCTCAGTGTATATTGTCATTATCGCCCTCTGCTATGCAACTCTAGCAACATTCGCTTGGGTTGTTACCTGCATTCTCACATACAAGCCAATCAGTGCCCAGCATTACGGCTTTATTGCCCTCAACTCAGAAAATGACGGATATGGGCAGGTCAACGCGGCCCTCTTTCATTCGCTGTATCAGTCCAGCGAGCAATATTACAGAGCCGCTCGCGTGGTTCAAAGCATTGTCGCCGTTGTGACTCTCCCGCTGACGTCGGCCGTATGTGCGCGGGCTGCGGTTGCCTTCCTGCAGCACGGTAAGCAGAGCCGCGGCGTGACGATGAGGCAGACAATGGTACTTGCAGACAAGTCTTGGAACGACCTTAGCCTCGCTCCAAAACTTCTTAGTGGGCAGTGGAAACGCTACGGCTCGACGTTTCTGGCTGGCGCGATTGCTTTGAGCATTCTGGGTGAGCAGCAGCACGTGCAGACTGCGCTATTGTGAGGCCTGGGCTGACGCAGAAAAAGGAGGCGTCTTGTCTCCGCTCCAGCAGCTCTTTCTCTCGACAACGGTCATCAAAACGCCGACGTGGCCGGATCGCATCTACAATGTAGTGGATCTATCGGACCATTTCCAATTCCTGACAAAACACAGCATTGACAACGGCGTTCCCACGACGCTTGCTCGCGGCAGATTGGCGTCGACGCGGAGCACGGATCCACAGATGAGGCTGTGGTCCAAGGAGATCGACTGCAGCGGCATCAACAACACGGTTGTGCCCAGTGTGTGCCAGGTCAGCGGCGGCCAGTCCACCTTTGCCGACTTGGAGTCGCTGCACGATCCGTTTTGGAGTCAGCTGCCGTCGGGCTTCTCCACCGGCGTGATTCGGCAGTTCGCCCCGCGGATCAATTCGACGGCTACGAGGCAGAACATCACCGCGGACGACTTCCCCCCCAACTGCAGCCAGATTCCGGACGCCCTCTACATCCGCTATGCCAACCAGACAGATGACGTCCAATCCTATGCCTACAGCGTCGAAGCCTGCATGCCGGGCAACATGAGCGCCTCGCCCTGGAAGCCCGACCGTCGGCGGCAAGATTTTAGCGAAGAGCTGTACCTCAACATCAGCTTGTCTGGCTATTCGGACAGCATATATGCGATCCAAGACGGTGTATACTACAGCAAGATCACGGTCGACACGAGCGGAGGCTATTTCGAGCTACCCAATTACATGAACGGCCAGATCGCCGGACCCCTGCTGGACGGCGACCCAAGCGCGCTCTGCGGCTTGGACTGCGAGCCGCAGGGGTACGCCAACAGCAGCAGCATCGCGAATGCTGCCGGCATTTCTTTCCGGGACGTGTCCAACGGCACGGAGACGAGCACGCCCGGCAACGCCACAGTAGCGGTGTCCAATGACCTCAACAAAGGGCCGCTTCTTACGACGGCACTGGCGCTGTTCGGCCTGGGGTCGTTTATCGACCGGCTGCAGAGCTTTGAGGCGTATGTGGCCTCGCTCGACGACGACCGGCGCCTCGACGTCCAGTGCCTGGATCTCGTGCCGTTCGTGTCCCTGATCCGGGACGCGGCCGACCGCCCTCTGACTGGCGACTACCTCGACCCCTGCATCACGTACGACATTGCCCAGTTTCAGTTTGAGAGCCTGGCCGCCTCGTACCTCTGGGCGTTTGTCTACAATTCGGGGGACGGGTACGACGGCGGATACATCCAGAGCGCCTTCGCGGCGGCGGCGTACCTCGCCAACGAGGCGTGGATGCTGGGCGCACCGCCGACCAGCTCCCTGACCGTCGCCTACGACCCCGGCGCCGACACGGAAATTCCCGTCATGTCGCTCACCGGCATCGTCCTCAACTCGGCCCTGCTCGGTCTTTTTCTGCTCGGCCTCCTGGCGCTGGCGCTCTACAGCGCCTGGGTGCCGCGCTGGGCCACCCAGATGGACGCCTTTGCCATGATGCGCATCGGCGCCGCCATGGCCGACAGGCTGCCGCTCGTCGTGGCTCAGGACGTGGACCGCGTCAAGGTGCTGGACGAGATGCCGGGGTGGATCGGCGACGCCACCGGGGGGGACGGCCCGGTAGGAGAGCTGGCTATCGGGGCCGAGGCACCCCTGAAAGGGCGACTATACCGGAGCTACTCGGCTCGCTGCGGATGGGAGGGTGGTAGTTGAGAGACTAGACCGTTTATGTAATCCAGAACAAAATGGCTTGAATATGGCCGAGAGCGCAGAGGACCTTTATGAGACAAGCCCCCTCGCTGCAAAGGCCGCCAAAAGCGGCTCTATCTGCCAGGCGAACGCGGCGGCTTGAACAGCACATTCTCGCTTTGATATGTAAACATTGTCAGTTAGGCAATTGTAAACACTAGTTTTTCTTGCTTCAACATAATCTACGATATTGATGGGTATAAAGCAATCGATGTGTGATCTACGCTATCCTTCTTGGACCATTTAGTCCCAACCACAGACCATTTCTACCAGCTCTCACATTGCTGTGATTATATCCGTTGAAGTATGGCCACGGCTCTGGTGTCTGTGACGGCTCGTCTGAAGTCTTGTAGATGGAGAATTCGACATAATCATCGAGATAGATCTCGGGGCCCTTCAGTCGGCCTTGTCCTGTACACCCTGACGGATCGAAATCGATGAACCCAGTCCGCTCTCCCTTGTCTTCTGACTGCAGTTCGTGGTAGCCTCTCCAAGTGGCCCACTGGACGTAGGCCCTGCCCGGACGTGGGACCTCGCCGAGTCTTCGCCGGATCGAGGCCTGCTGGTTGCCCTGCGTCTTGGCCGCTCGTTTTCGGGAATCGCCGCTGCCGCCGCCGCCGCCGTGGTAATAGTCCTCCTCGCTCGGCTCATCACAGTTTCCCAACTCCGTCTCTGCTGCCGCTTGTTCCTGCGCGAAAGTATACAGATCGTCGTCCGACAGCGCTAGCAACATCGTCCCTGCGACCATGCCGACGTTGAACGCAGCTAGGCAGCCGCGGGCCGAGCAAGGTGCGCAGATGCTGAGGTGGGTGTACCCTTCGTCGTCGTCGTGCTGCGCTTGCTCCGGGTTTATCTTTAGAATATACGTGCCGACGAGATCGGCGAGCGCGAGGGCACCACCACCTTGCGGGCGGCGACTGTGGCTCTGCAGGTATTCCCGGTGTGGCGCCAACTTCTCTTCTTCCCTCTTGCGGGCTTCCTCGGCCTCTTGTTCCTCTAGCTTCCGCAAGTACTCCTTCCTCTGCTGCTCCCACTCCTCTCGCATCTCGGCATAGCGCCGAAGAGGCGCCTCGATGCTGTCTCCCCAGCCGACGACCGTGCAGTGGGACAAGGCATCGAGCTCTGCCAGCGCAACTCGAAGCCCCGGGATCTTTGCTGCAGCTTCGCGGAGCCGCGCACCGCCGCGAAAGCCCGCATGCAAGACGATGGCCTCCTCCTGTCGAGCGGGGTCTGGCGCGCCGCCTTTGTCAAGGAAGTACTTGGACAGGAAGCGGCCGGTGTCGAGGTCCGCCTCGGTAGTGAGGAGGAAAATGTTCTGGCCCTGCCTCTCAGTCTGTGAATCGCAGAACATGCTGCTGAGGCCTTGGAAAGCTTTGTCCAATGCCTCCTCGCGGTTCGCGCTCCAGTAGACAGCCGTCATGCGATGCGTAGTCTGACACGCAAGCCCTGGAATTGCCTCGACCCGTCGGATAAAATCCGCGCGTTTCTCACTTCGCAAGCAAATCCCGTCTTTGCACTTACCGGGCTCGGGCTTACCTTTCTCGTCGAGGAAGTACTTGGAGAGAAATCGCTCGTCGTCAAAGTTCGCCTCGCTGTCCACGTCGGAGAGCCCTGCGAATTTACGATCCTTCCACTCATCGAGCATCTTGGCATGGGCGTCTACCTTTTGCTTGTAGGCAGCGGCAAGCCGTTGCTCCACCTGCACCACCTCGTTTGTTGGTTCTTTTGTCTAAATAATAGCAAGGGTAGCAAACGAAGATTAGTATCCGTAAGTCGAGTGTGATGCTAATTTGACAGAAGACACACCATTCCCCTTTTCCTGGCAGCTTCTAGAATGTTCAAAAGGTCGCGTGCTTTGGCGTTCTTGTCAAAGGGGATGCCGTAGAGCTGCAGCTGAGCCGTGTACCAGGGCTTTGTGAATTTCGATAACTTTATTCTAGCGATTGACTCACGCGCGATGCCCCCAAATTGGAGACCGTCTTTGCCGAATGTGTATTTTCCAGAGCGAACCGGCTCTGGCGACCGGGGCATCGGATCTGTATCATCCTCGTCATATAGCCACGACATCTTCGGCCGACGACACTGGGCCCTTTATCTGGGGACGAAAGCACTGAAAAAGTCACGAGGTAAACCTCAGCTGCTTTATGTTCTAGTAAGAGTGACCTTCGAAGTACATCATAAAAGAATATGAAAATATAGTTTGGTTGATTGATCGAGCTACGTGAAAAGCAATGCAGAGCGTCGCTATTGAACGGATGCAATCCATAAATTTGGGTGGTTGTTTGTCGAGTTCTAAGGTAATGTGATATGATAGTGTCTGAGCGGATTAATCCCCTTTTTGTACTGGTGCAGTGGCCTATAGTGGCAGCCCTCAACACTTGGCTGCTGTTGAGTTACGCTTAGTCACTATCGTCACCTGACCCATCCCATGTATGTACTGTACGCATAAATATAGAACACTGTAGATTTTGCACTGTATGCACTGCTACTAGAGAGGGCTTCTCCCTCTGACTGCCTCCTTGGCTGATTTCTGCCTTCTGAATTAATGGTTCTAACCCACCTGAATTTAACAGCTGCCACTGTTGATCTGCATCAAGATGTTTCAATACTTACCACGTGCCTAGCTTGATAGTGGCAATTTGCAAACGGGGCATCGCGTTCCTACAATCGATTATCCGACCCTCTTTTTGCTCCTGGGGTTGTCACAAAATGCTTATTTGAGATTGCCATTCTCTTTCATCCTCAGTGGACTAGGGGGGCCTTGCAAAGACGGCTCGTGGCTCTGGCGCGGGCAAGGCTCACTACACTAGCAATTCCGCCGAGGCTGCCGATGCCCACCCGCCAAAGCTGACACTGACAGCAGCACTCCTTCGAGGTGATGTGGGATACGGCGCCTGAAATAGCCACCAAAATCGCACCAGATTGTAGGATATCTAATACACGAGAGAAGAAGATTAGTGAAACGAGCAATGGATAAAGGCCCTCATTACTGTTACTAGTAAACACCTTTATGTCTTGCTGCTGTCTCGGTCTGCAACTCATGTATACGCCACCCATGATGCGCTGGGCTGCCATTCATTTCCAGCGCCGGGTCGCTGCCGATTGCCACCACCGGCTGGACCATCTTTGCCATGGGCGTGCCTTAGGACGAGTGGTGGGTGTCCGGTCGGTGCTGCGCGGGCGGCGATGGGTAGGCCTAGAACAGCTTCCCTGAGAAGGTGCTGCCGAAAATATGCTTGGAATTATACGACAAAGAGAAAAGGGTCGCAGTGTCAGGACCTGTCTGAATTCAGGGCCGTGCGGTACTTGAAAAGTCTAGGCAGGCTGGGAGATCTTGACCTTTGTGTTGTCTCCTTGCTGAACTGGTTCTCTTCTAACTTGCATTTTCTATACATCTTTGTTTCCGTGTTGAAGCAGTCTTCTGCCTTCATTCGCAAGAGGCGTTGGGTTACGCGCGGCTCAGCAAGCTCATCCCTTTTTGGCCGGTTCCTGGTTTTGTCTTTTTTCCGCATCCAGTTTGTCTTTGTCACTTGCTGCCCGTTAGCTACCTCTTCCTGACTTCCATGACGCACCCAGAAGCCTTCTTTCTGCCTTAGTCGTAAGAGTGACGTCGAGTGAAGTGTATCACCTGCCAACGCCTGCGGCTTTTTTTTTTTTAGAAGGCCAACACCGTGATAAGACTACCTTGAAACCAGCCATTGAGCTGCTGCGACCTTGGTGAATGCAATGTGTACAAGGAATAGATATTTAAAGGCTGTCCCTAGAACCCATTTTCTGGTCGTCCTCTGACAGTTTGATATTCTGCCTAGACGACCATCTTATCCTGTGGCATCCAACCACAATTCCTTCGTTGAATTTATTGCCCAATGTTTTTGTCTCTTCTTCTGGCGCAACGTCATCTACACGTCATGTATCCGGTTTTGCCAAAGTCTGAGGTGGATTTGGTGCCGCTACCGGACTCTTGCACTGGTCCCAAACTGGAGCCTTTCAAGTTTAATGGACCACAATCGATTGAGTTTCTCGAATACGTCGGCGCATGTGATTCAAGGCAAGCATTCAATGTCAAAATCCACGGACACACCTATAGTTTGGACCTGGTAAGTTCCCTTCCAGCCTAGATTTGGTCTGCCCTGTGCTACATGCAATTCGACCTCTTGTTTACTATGCCTCTTTCTCTAGTATGTTTTTGACTGCTCTCCGCGCAAATACCCCCGTGTAGATGAGGACTGCTTCGTCCCCGACGAGGTGATCTGGTAAGACTGCGACACGGGCCTTGACAGCCTCGAAGAGGCGAGCGCATTCTATCCGTATGTCGACCCGTTCAACAACGAATGTCGTGCGTATGGCCGCCTCAAGGAGACGGGCAACGAGTACCTGGCCGTCCGCTGCCACGGCTACGTGCTCCTGGACTACGAGGACTCTGACAACCGAGCCCGCGAGTACATCCGGGTGGCACACGAGCTCGGCGAGCTCGAGAAGCTCATTTCGGAAGTTGCGTTTCCCAAGGACCGCTACGACTTTGACCACTTTGCGAAATACACCCAGAAGCTCCCGCTGTACACGTGAGTCGGTCCACGCCCGTTCGACTGGGAGGCGGTGGCCCACCAGCGGCGGTGGGACTTCAGCGGCGACGAAGACGAAGTTGACGCGCTGCTTTCGGAGTACAGGATGTACCGATTCCTAGCGTACGAGTACAAGAATGGCCACATCTTCCCGCGAGGAAACGAGTACAACCGGCAGATGGCAGATCTGCACCGGCGAAGCGAGGAGAGAAGGATCCGTTCGCAGAATCTGGAGGCAAAGCTCCGCGAATGGCTAGAAAATCAGAAGAAGAAGTAGCTGCAGCTACATACGACAGGGGCCTCCGACGCAGTATGCGATGATCCGTTAAGAATGGGTTCTTACCGGGGGCAGAAGAAGCTGCAAGCAACAGCATGACAGCAGAGGAATTTACAGCCGCTTTTCTCTTTTCTTTTTCAAGGTTAAAATTGGTGGCAGCGACGGAGAATGAGCCTCCGGTCGGCGAGGTGACGTGCTTGCCTCTCTGTAAACACTCCCGACCGACTGGAGAGTCGCTGGGCGGAGATGACGGAGATTTTGAGTACTTGTGTTAACAAATTTTTGTTTGCAACCACGAACTGGGAAGATTGCCTTTGTAAGGCAACGTCAACCTTTTTGCTAGAAAAAAATTGTACCTTTGGAATCCTTGACTTTTTCCGGATTTACTGGCGGAAAGAAAAGATAAGGGGAAAACGGTGATATTTATACTAATTTCTTTTAAAGCGCTGCGTGTTTGGTCGACTAGTGTCGAGTGCTTTGAAAGTTACGGCACGACTGTATAATGTCGCCATGCCGAGGGCTCGGTAATGCAATACCCTGTATCACCAATGTAAGGGTAGGTTTTGTTTGGAAGCCTCTCGGCCTTTGATCTGAGCAACAGGATTATGGCAATGTCTAGAGTTGACAGAATACGCATCGTTTGTATGTGTAGGAGAATAGCTATTCTATATTTTTAGCACGCTTCGAGCAGTGAGGCGTACGCAACTATTTCTAACAGATCAACACGGCAGACATAACTCCCTCGTCTGCTAAAGACATGTCTGTGGCAAAAGACTCAGACTATCAACCAACACAACCGCCGTGCGTGAGCTAGAAAACGAAAGAGAGAAAGTCAAGCCGCTACCCAGCACCGGCACAGTAACGAGGACGTTGGCGGTGCTGATTACGAGCCCTGTCTGCGCAGTGCCAACGTCGTAAACCCAGGTCGCGCCAGACAGACCGGCGATTGCGAGAGTGATTGTCGCGTCCGACCAGTCGCCTCCATACACAAAGTACTGGAAAGTAAGAGAGTAGGTTCCCGGTTGCATCGCCGGAAGGTTCTGGTATAGCTTGCATGTACCGTTGTCAAAGACTTCCAATATGCTGCAGAGGCCGCTGTCGAAATGATCGCAAGTGTCGACTCCGGTACCTCCATCTACGCTACCCTGCAGGTAAACGCTCCAGTCGGCCAGGGAATCGCCGAAGTCGCCATTTTGTATCATACTGGAACAGCCCACGGGGCTAGGGGACGGGCTAGAAGACGTGATGGAGTAGCTTGGACTGGCAGAGCTTGGTATCGACGGTTGAGAACATGCTTGTGGTGTCAGGTATACATGATCAACCGCCACAGTTGCCACGCTCGAGGTTAAACACGAAAAGATAAAGTGTCAAGCCGCTGCTCAACGTCGGCACAGAAACTGGGACATTGAAGTCGATTACGAGCGATGTCGGCATAGTGTCAACGTTGTAGGACCAAGTCGAGCCAGGCATACCGGAGATTGCAATAGTGAATGTTGCGTCCGTCGATGTGCCTGCGATCACCAAGTATTGGAGACTGAGCAAGTAGATTCCCGGTGACACCGCTAGAAGATTTTGGCATAACATGCACATACCGTGCGAGGCTGTCAAGCCAAGACACACGTTGTTGTCGAATTTATCACAAGTAGCATCAATCGAAGTGATCCCTCCTCCACCGCCGAGCGTGTTATCGAACCAGCATTCGAACACATTTGGATCGTCGAAGTCGCTATATTTTAGTAGACTAGGACAATCCACAGAGCTAGTGGACGGGGTCAGAGCAGAGGATGACGGGCTTGAAGACGGAATTGACAAAGAAGGCGGCAGACGAGACAGAGCTACTTGAGCTGGAAGAGATGCTGCAACAGACGGAGCTACTAGAGCTGGCGGAGATGCTAGAGCTGGCAGAGCTTCTGAAGATAACAGAGCTGCTAGAATTGGCAGAGATGCTAGAGCTGACAGTTACTGGATCTAGCAGAGCTACTGGAGATGGCAGAGATGCTGGAGCTGGCAGAGTTTGATGTAGATGACGGACGAGACAACTTACACCTGGAAGCAAAAGCCGCGCTAGTAGAGAGAACCAGTGCCACAAGTCGAATAACCTTCATTCTTAAATATGTCACCGCCAATGCGACCCAAACTTGGGCCGTGGGGCCTGAACCGGGGCAATAGGCTTCACGACGTTTACAACGAGGCCAGACCCTATACAATAATATTTATACACCTCAACCACACGCCTACTTACATGGAAAGTCCATCCCGACTGTTGAGGGCCTTTCCCAGACTTGCAGGCTTTGAGCAATGCATGCAATGCTGTGCACGGTGAATGAAGCAACTGAGGATGTGCTTTCTGAAAACCAGGTATCTCAGTATCTTATATTGGACAAAAATTACCGGAGAGTCGGCACATAGTACGCCTGGAAAACGCCCGAATTGACGCCACTTATAAAGCTTGTCTAGGCTTAGTACCGACGGTTGGTGGTCACCAGCAGACAAGGATTGGCTATCTCGGTAGCTCCCGCAGCCAGGCGAGCCAGGGTGCAACAGCTAAGCTTAAAGAGTAACTATTGCCTACGATACACAAGTATAAAGTACTTTTCAGAGACAAGCCCTCACTACAGGGAATGCTAAAAATGGTGGCACTTGCCCCTCTCTCTCTTTTTCTTGACTTTTTGGCCCCTGTTTCTGCCAACACCACCTCCACCGCCAGCTCCTCGTCTTCGATTTTCTTTGTGCAGTCGTCTCCCTGCGAAGATGCTTGCGCGGACCGCAGCTCCTTTCACCTTCCTGCCGAGAACAAACCACTGAAACGTCTATAAAAATATATCAGACGCCTGCCACAGCCGCACCAACCTACTTCGATCCAACAACAGCAACAATCCACTCGTGCTCTCATCCACTCTGTTCGCCAGTAACATCCTTTTGACTAGACTGTTACCATGTCTGCTCCCTCCCCCTCGCCGTCTCGTTCTCACAACTTCCAGATCCTCTTAATAGTCTGCGTTGCCTTGGCAGCTATGGCTTGGCCGAATCCGAACTCTGATCCAACTATTTCCATTGCCCGCTACGCAACTGTCAACACTGCATCGACAACAGGAATCACCACCGCGGTGTGCTCGATCATCCTGCACTACAGCGGGAATACCGTGGGGAGGCAACACCTGTGTCTCCCCGCAGGGTTCGCAGCAGGGTCTATTACGGCGGCGTCAATCCTTGTACCAAAGTGGCCCACGCTCGCGTATACAACTGAGATTGGCAACGACAAACAGTAGCTGAACAACGGCAGATGTACCAGCTCCTCAGCGCGGTCGCTATTTTGCGGTCGATGAGCCAAGTCGAAAGAAGCTCATTGACTGGACGAGCTAATGGAAAAAAAAGGCAACAATGTTAAGGGGGGCGGAGTTGACGCGGGGTCAACTGTGGGACAGAAGGTATCAATCGTCATGGTTGTATTCACGTTGAGACGGCACCTCTGGTTGCATCGTGGCCTATGAGTCGTGTCTACCAACAAGTACGACGTAGATTGAACCTGCGCGCATTTGTCTTGAGTTACCTTCTCTAACCAATGCATTAAAGCTCCCACGGCCTATGTCGCAAAACTTTATTAAGCGAAAACACGTGGCTTGGAAAACTGTCTCTGAAAGGTCTGAGAATGCCGCTCTGCATTATTATCCCAAAAAAAGAATTCTAGTTTTTCTATATCGTAAGTAGTATGAAATATTTTATACCACCGTTTTAGCGCTTGTCGTGGTAGTTGAAGTTAGATTCGTAGGACGAAAAACTGTTAATGAAATCAATTCTTCTATTGAATTATTACGTAAAGCTTTCAACTAACACGACGTCTCAAGGAGTACGAGCATGCCATTACCCTTTTTGGAGATTCAAGGGATATACGGGCTGAGCTCTTGGTCTTATTGCTATGGAGTTTACGCAAGAACATAGAAATGACGATGTTGTAGGCGTAGATGATGGCAGCCGTTGGCCGCCAGATTCCCCCACAGTTGAATTCCTTGGGCCGACAACTACAACCAAAAAAGCATCTACGCTCTTAAAGATAGGCTAAATACCCTTCGTACTTAAATTTGCAGTGGTTAGCTAACATTTACTAGCTTAGCAACCCGAGTTCCCTTGGAATAAGAGTAAAAAGCACCTAAAGGGCCTCGTTGGAATTATGGCATGAGCCATGCTTGTTTCAATTAACACTGATGCAATACTACGTTAAATATCATTGAAAGACTGGACAAGACCCAATAATGTGCCCATCTCTGACGAGATTATCGAGCCAAGCATCGGCGAGTCGAGAATCGACTCCGTCTCATACGGCAAACTCACGTGCCATTCCGTTGCATCGGCACTGGGAGATATCAAGCGTGCAAGGTGAACGGTGAAACTCGTATCCCAGCCTCTTCCGCATCGACAGATCTGCGAAACTACCTCATGTGCCTGTTGACGAACAGTCGGGTCTCGGCTACACATCGATGTGACGACGAGGGAGCAAAACGCCCCGAGGAAGAAAAATAAACCCACGCCAGTTGACCTTGCAGTAGAAGCTGTCTCAGAAACCATGTCCCCTGGTAATGTGTCGAAGAGTCGGTGCAAAGGACACGCCTGCTGGGGTGCGTTCCATGCCGACGTATTTGATCTCTTCATGGATCGAATAGTTGATTCATATTCGTCAAAGAGGACAACCCCGAGGCTCAGGACGTGTGCAAAGTCGATTTCGGAAGATTCGCCTACTTCAGCTAAATCTCGACAGATCATAGTGAGTCGAAGCTTGAGAAAAAAACTGCATATAGTAAGTACGTATGAGTTGCACGCGTGCAGAGCTGAGACGCCGTGGCTTAGGTAAAAGTTGAACGTAAGAATCCACTGGTCCACGTCCTCGAGATCTCGAACTAATGCCTCGTGAAAGTAGTCGCAGTTCTTAGCCAAAGGGAGAGATGAAGCATCTAATCTCCTTTTCGACGTTGTCCATATTTGCAGATTTGTGATAATTTGTTCCACAATATTTGTCAAGCGATCTCGAGCATCATCAAGGTTTGTAAAATTGACGGGATCATCCGCAGGGGTAGTAGGCGGTTCCAAAGATCGTTCATTTCTTATCGAGTTGAAGTCGGTGATTTCGCACGACAGCCGGACAAACATGGACCGGAATGTTGACTCTGATGCGAACGAGGTATCGTAGAGTGATTTGTTGCTCCTTGCCTCTTGGAACAATTTATAGCCAGACTGCAAGTGACTGAGAGCCGAGTTGTGACGGCCATGTAATGTCTCGAGGAAGACGAACAAAACGCACGTTAGCAAAGAAAGTGAGATTCTGCTTTCGACTTCCTCGGACTGTCGTGAGAGGAGTATGTTGAGGGCTTTCTCGTAGTGTTCCATGGATTCTAATCTTCGGGTGTCGCCATACTGATTATTTATGCTCTTCCGCTCCTGCAAAACCCCTATAGCAACCATCGCATGTCTGATTGCGGGCTCGTGGAATATGCTCGGCTGCTGGAATGGCAGAATGAGTTTCGATGGAAAGCACCGTTCAGTCCACAAGTAGAAGTTTTTGAGTGCCCATTGCTCTTGCTCTTCTCCTAGCATCTTCACCAACGTCGAGTTGGCAGATAACACATCCGATACGTAATATGTCATCTTGAGAACTTTCTCGACTCCGCCTGGGTATGCTAACTGGCTATATCCGCTACAATGACGCTGCGCTCTTGTGCATCTCTCGCAATGAGGTTTCTTCTCGTCACATTTGACTCTTCTTGCTCTTTATCAACAATCAGAGGCTAGAAAGTGCCTAAATAGTAAAACCACGCAATATGGGACCGACCTGCAAGTTTGACATCCCGTCCGAGTCCTACCCTTTGAGATCCGTGTCCTTTTAGTTTCCATGATGTGCAGTTCGCTTCTCGGTGATAACGGAATAGCGGCAATGTGGAAGCTGCTAGGGGCATCGCATATTTGCTATAGGAAGAGTGCATACGTTCGTATATCTGCCGAATTGTAACGATAAGTGGTAGATACGCCTAGTATATAAGTATTTAGACGGTCTACCTTGTGAAGAGGCAGCGAGAGTGAAAACGATGCCAAGGTTTAAAGGTTTAAAGGTTTTAGTGCTAATTCCATGACTGAGTGTGCTTAATAATGCATTGTGTGATAAATCGAGCCACTACGCTTTACCTCCCTCATTTCTCTCTTGGATATGAGTCTCGGGATGTAAATGTAAAAATTGACCCCACTTTAAGAATCCGGATTCTTTAAAAGAGAAAATTAAAAAGTTTTTGTTCTAAAACAAAAGTCCATTGTGGCTTATGATTTGCTGCTACTCCCATAGAAGACACCAGAGAGAAGCCAGACTAAAGCAGTCAAGCGTCTTGGATTATCTTCTTGGATAACCTTCTGTTATCATCTCGCCCTTGTTCACACCATCAAAGAATCGAAGCCACATTCACCAAGTTAGAATGATACGAGATATCTGCATTAGTTATGAAATTGTACGGTTTTGTCAAACAAAGCACGCTCGTGATATCCATTGTCGACAGTATGGCCCCAGCGGGTGCCATGATTATGCCATAAGTTGTGGCAGCCTCGATTAGTGGTCAATCCAATGCCCTAGCTCGCTCCTGACCCACAGCTCGTATAATCTAACCCGAAGCAGAAATCGTGTACAATGACACCCTGCTGAAGGAGGTCAATACAAAAGCTCAGGTAAATACCTAGGCATATATAAACCAGACAATTTTGGCACATATCACATTGAGTCTAAACTTGAGACTCTTTTTCTTCTCCCATTGTGTGCATTATCCAACCTTTTCAACTGGGAGAGATATATAACATGGCTCCTAACTCGGCTTTCGTCACTGGTGCTAATGGGTATATTGGCAATGCCGTAGCCCGCGCATTCGTCCGCGCTGGTTGGATTACCTACGGACTGGTGCGTTCCGAGTCATCAGCTGCATCCCTAGCATCAGAAGAGATTGTTCCTATTGTGGGGAATATTGATGACGTCTCATCGCATGTAGCGATCCGAGACAAGCTTCCAGACACGCTGACTGCCATTATCTCGACCACAGAATCCTTTGCGGATTTTACCACGCACTATAACAACACTGTCAACCTTTTAAAGACGATATCTACAATTACTATGGCTAACGGTGTTAGACCCGTGGCTATCTTTTCATCTGGTTGTAAGGACTACGGTGTGGGGCCGCACTTTGATGGGGCGCCTGGGCTAGCACCTCACACGGAAGAAAGCCCACTCAACACTCCAGATATCTTGTTGAATCGCACAACCCACGCGCTGAAATTCCTCGAACAAAACGATAGCTTCTTACCTGTAGTCGTTCGACCAACCAACGTGTATGGGAGATCCGCCAGCTATTATAGGGGGTTTTTTGAGGCTGCCGCGGATGCCGCGGCTTCAGCTAAACCACTGCTATTGCCAGTGCCACCGGCAGCCATCTGCCATGCGCTGCACGTTGATGATTGTGGAGATGCATATGTCGCTATTGCGGCACATCCAAAGACCCAGGAGATTGAGAGGCAGATATTCAACATCTCATCTCGTCGATACGAGACCGTGGACGAGATTGCCAAGGTTTTAGTTGAGGAATATGGAATAACCGCTGGACTGAAATACGTTGATGGGAAAGATTTGTCACCAAGTGACAATCCGTGGCCACCAGCTTTAATTGATTTCCCTCAATGGACAAGCTCGGCCAAACTACGCAAATTAACAGGCTGGGGTGACGTTAGACCGCTTTTTACGGAGGCTCTACACGTTTATCGGATTGCTTATGAAGCAGCCGCAGCATCAAGGCACCAAAATGTCGAGAAGATAAAAGAACGAGTTGAGTTTTTTAAAACAAATCTAAAGAAATAAAGTGTTCACATTTAGTCTTTAGTTGTATTAAACTACAGTTAAATATATAAATACTAATATCGGTATTTAGTGTGAGCGCGTGCTCCACATGTTATAAAAGGTGATACAGGCTAGGGACGTTTATCTACTTAGTTCTGTACCGTTTTCTCCTTGTGGTAACAAACCCTTTCAAAAGACAGTTTAACACAGAGATATATTGGGTAGACTTCAGCCTTACCTCCATCTTTAACTCCGTAGACTACACGTACGCGTTTTTCGTGTTTCGTGTCGCAGCATTATCTTATTTAACTTTATTCATAGAACTTGAAAATGCTGTTAAATTGACGAGCTTGTCAGAGTCCTTTTTAGGAAAGACCGGTTGAGCAGGGGGTTCATCCGAATTTTAGCCAATCGGGAAATAAAGAGGAGATCGTCCGATTAAGAATAGAAGAGTAGGCAATCATGACGGTCAGCACATCAGCCAGAGCGACGAAGCAAGCTCTAGGCAGGCAACAGAGGGACAGATCCGGCAGCGAATCTCACCGATGAGCGCGCCAGGGAAGAAATGGCAGTGACGCGACAGACTGGCGATGAAGCGTGGGTGTATTTGCGGCAGCCGATACAATACGACTATTATCTCTCGCCTTGGCTGTTTGCGCGTGGATAAAAGGCGTGTGTGTTTGTGAGAGAGAGAGGTAGATGAGTGTGCGTGCGTGTGTGGATATGTGTTGTGACGGAAAAATCGAGCCAGCGCAAAGGTGAGGAAAAGGTCAGGGACGGCCGATTGCTGCGTGGTTCAGGCAGCCGTTTGGCGATGCTGCTGCTGCGGTCGCGGCGCACGAGATGGCTCCGAGAGGATGCGAGAAGCGAGAGAGAGGTAACTGATGTGCACAAGATCCGATCTATTGGGCTTGAACTGGTTATCTGGATGGATTAAGCTAGCACACTTGGTGGGAAATGCTATGTAGTTGCCGCAGACTGTATCCCCCTCTCCGCAGCAACTATCCCGTCTGTAGCAAGGTATCCGCGATGCCCATCTTATTGCTAGCTACTCTCGTTCCGGCTCGTAATGATGCTGCGGTGGAGGGATCGATCTATCCTCACCTCACTGGTGAGTGGCGGAATCAGACGCGTCAATCTGTAGTGAAGCAGAACGTCAGATTCGCCCCATAACTCTGTGCGTGACTGGAAGACGCGGTACGGGGGTATCGGCCACGTCTCGATGTTTATGCGAAGGATCCTGAGCTCACCAGGCAGCTGATATGGCATCGTGAACTTGGTGGTTCGCGGGACGTTGCTTGGCAGCAGATCCATCAGTTTCGAACCCATGATGCCGAGCTCATTACACATAAGACTGTTGAGGAGCACCACAACACGGCTGAGATCGGCACCGCTGTGCTTGATCGTCTTGGTGTTTCGAAAGGTCCAGTTGGGTATGGGCATGAGGGAGAGTTCAGGCTCTGGAGCTGCTTCTGCCGACTCGCTGTCGATCGGAAGCTGCTTGATGGCGTGCGACGTGGATGCCTCGCTGTAGCGCTGGCCATGAAGGCCGCGGGCAACACGCATCAGATTGATGATGCTGAGATAGCCGTTCCACCACGGGCGCGGCTGTTCGGGAAGTGGTGCACAGAGGGACGAAAAGGGAAGGCTGAAGCCGAGGTTTGCGCCAAAACAACGCCACGCGAGAGCTGCCGCCCGGGCTCGATCTGCGTGGTAGGGAAGTCAGCCAGGAAGTATACTGGAACGCTAATCCCAATAAGGAAGATATGACAGGGGACACGGAAGGGTTTCCAGCAGAATTCCCGGAGGCCTTAATATACCATGAGCTACTGTAGAAACTAGCTGCCGATAGAGAAGCGAGTGTTTGATGACGAATACAATTGATCTCTGCTGTCCAAATCACTCGTTTTGTGTAGCCATTCTTCTATCTTTCTCAATTTTACCAAACCAAGTCCCTTATATATAGAATTTGATATTTGATGGCAACTATGTTTCGCTACAGGTATATGTTACAATTGAACAAAATACTTCCCTCCCCTAATCCCATATAAATGGACTACACACCCGTAATTATTAAAGCATAGGCGTCTCTCTGCTTCGATGGCCACCCATTTACTGCCTTGGTCTACCAGAATTTTACATGAACCAATGCTTTCCGCCACCAAGGTTGGTTATGATACTCTCGCAAGAACTCAATTTCTTCTGGCCGCAAGGATCGCCGCTCCGTGACTAGATCAGCTTCCGCTGCGCGTCGAAATTTGGTGCGGTATATGAGCTTATGTATGACGGTGAATGTGACAACAATTACGACTCCGATGAGATACTGGAAGAAATTGATCACCGAGACGCCGTCAGAGCCCTAGTAAACGGATATTAGGTCATTAAGAAAACACACACACACACACAAATGCAATGAGGAGCACTAGAAAATTGGAAGGGAGAAGCCATTACGATGGCTTTCACAGTGCTTACAACCGGATACAGGCCGCTATAAATGCAGCAGGCAAGAAGGAATAAACTTAGAGTTAGCAACCAAATTGCCGGCAGAGGCCAGGCCCATGCGCGCCATGCAAACGTTTCTGCAAATATTCCATCTTTCTGCTTCTTTAACGCGGCGTGGAATCTGAAGGACGTAATAGAAACAATGATCCAGACTACGAAGAATGCGGAAGACGTAATAGAAACCAGCCAATTAAAGACAGTAGTTCCAGTTGCTTAAAACGAATCCATGGTTAGAATGATGTCGTCTAGAAGTTGATGGGTTCATCTTTGATTTAACTTACCGCTGAGATTCATGTAAGTCAAGCTTATGGAGACGGTACCGGTGATGCCTATAGCAGTCAGCGGCCGCCCGCGGGAATCAACCTTGGAGATAAATTCTGGCAAAAGTTTGTGATGGGATAGGGCACGAAGGATCCTGGATGCCACGTATATGCTCTCGGTTCCGAAGCCAAAGGTTGCAACCAGGATGATGACATTGAGAAGCTGGTCGAGGCCATGAATTCCAGCGTCGTCCATGGCGATAGCAAACGGAGACTGAGCCGTCCCAGAGCCCCCAAACAGGCGTGGATCCGTGGGGCTGATGAGAATGGAAGAGAAAACGATGGTAATGATGTATATGAGAGAAATGCGCGCGGGGACGGTCCCGGCCGCCCTCGAAATCGCAAGTCGAGGCGACTCAGCCTCTCCCGCCATGATGCCGATGAAGACCTGGTCAGACATGGCCCAGATAGCAAGTAGCATGGCACTAGAGAATCCCTACTCTTTGAATTAGCCCAGGCCCAGAAGATATGGTCTCTCTCTGTTGATTTGGGAGTGTTACCGAAAAGCCATTTCGAAAAATGGGACCCTCGAGCCATGTCTCCCCATGGTGAACCTGTCCACTGGGGCCAGCACCGAAAACGAGGGCAAAATCGAGGACAATGAACAACGTGATACCGACAATCTTCAGTATGGAACTAAGATACATAAACCATGCGAACCACCGGTTTGGGAAGCAGAAGAGAGTGGCTACCCCAGCTATAAAGATACTCACTAGGGGAGAAATCAGTCTCGACAACGAACGACATAATCAGAGAAGGGGGTTGCCATACAACCTGCAGCCTCAGGGAAAGACCCATCAGCCCAGTACTGGATAACCAAACTGAAGAAAGTGGCTTCGGATCCAAGCACAGCACACCAGCCTAATACCTCTCATTGTCAAATGCGATCCTCTAAGCACAGGGCGTCGACGTCTAGCCATACTCACCGAGCCATTCCGCGAACCCAGCAGCAAATGCCAGCGAGGGATCAAGGAAGCGATTCGTGTAGTCGATGAAGTTGCCGGATGTGGGAAAGGCGATGGTCATCTCGCCCAGTACCTGGAGCACCGCCGCAACGCCAGTCGTAACCAGGCCGTACGCGATGACAGCTCCCAAAGGACCAGCTAGAAAGAATCACTCGCACATGTCAACAGCCTGGTGGTGGTGCAAGGGGCCAAAAGTTCAACTTGGCACCTCTTTAGGGACTGTAGACAGGGTTTGTCGGACGTACCATTGGCCAAACCTTTGCCAACGGCGATCAAAACGCCGCTGCCGATGTTTGAGCCAAGTGTAATCACCTGTAAAGAGACACTATTAGCTAAATGCCAACAATAATGCACAAGATTATGCCGTTAGGCGTACCTGAAGCTGTGATGCAGAAATCGTGCGTTTGTACTCGCCATGATTCGGCTCGGCCTCAATCTCTCCTCGGGCTACGTCGTCGGAAGTGAGAGGATGAACTTTTCCTGGTTCAGCTTTGTCCATGATAGTGTTTTGTATTGGTGTTGAGGTGAAGTCGATGAGATCATACTATCTAAATAAATTTGGCAAAGAAAGAAAGGTAAAAGGATGAAGTCTGTCCTCGTCGTGGGGTCATGGAAGGTTGGGGATCTTAAATACCAAACTGTAGCGCACTGAGGCTCTTCCTGAGCTCCTGTATACCGCTTATTAGCTGGCGAGGGCAAGTAGGGCAAGCAAATACTAGTCAGTAAAGATAAGGAAAAAGACAAGGAAAAAGTCACTTTTGTAGTTCATCAGCATTTTTTTAATAAAACTGGGGCAAAGTTCGCGATGCACTTTAGGGGGGTAGATTTAAAGCGCCCCACCCTGACGGCCTAGCAGACTCCATTCCCATTATATCATCATGCTGTACTAGTCTTCCTTCACGACAGTGATTTTCAAAGGGATTTTGCCGTTATCTATTGCAGGAGGAAATCAATAACGAGACGTACCCCACGCTGTTTTCTAGGGCCACTAAACCTTCGACAAGCCTCTTTATTGTTTTGCCTTGCGTCGTGTATTTACGCTAAGTTTGTTAGCTTGTTACTCAGGAAGAAAGAAGCTGGAGAACATTTATCTATTTCACAGCAAAGCAAAATATCTATTCTTTTTTTTTTTTTTTGGAAGATGAAAAGAAACAACACTATCCGCTAAAACGTGGAAATATCGCCTGGGGTTCTTCTAGGTCTCGTTGCAGCCTTGTTTCCCGATTTCGTGTATTGAGTCCGGCGTTGGAAAGTTGACCCTCCCACTTACTTACATAAACTCTTTACAGATGGAGCAGAATAAGAGTGTGCAGATTCTTAAAGCTGCGAAAAAAGGCAAATATGGCGTCCCGGCCATCGTCTGTGTGAGTCACTAATATCTACTCGAGTCAGGCTTCTTCAAGCTGGGTGGCGTCTACTCCTAACTTTTGCTAGTACAACATGGAGCAGATCCTAGCGGTAAAACGCGGTGCGGAGGCAAAACGCTCCCCAGCGATGGTCCTCCTGTTTCCCCATGCTATAGAGCAGTACGGTTCGATCCTGGTCAACCTTGCTTCCGAGGTTTGCAAACAGGCTGCAGTCCCTCTAGCCCTGCACCTCGATCATGAACAGGATGAACAGCGGGTCAAAATGGCTGCTTCTCTTCCCTTTGACTCCATTATGGTAGACATGTCGCATCATGAGCTGGAGGACAACTTGAGGAAGACGCAGGAGCTCACCAAGTACTGCCACGCGCGGGGAATAGCAGTTGAGGCCGAGTCCGGACGTATCCAAGGGGGGGAAGACGGACTAAGCGATACGGGATCGCTCAGCAGTATACTCACCACGCCCGAGCTCGCCTTTCGCTTCGTCAACACAGGCATTGATTTCCTAGCACCTTCCATCGGCAATGTCCACGGAGGTAATCCAACCGGGCCCTTCTATTTTGACTACGATCGGTAGGTCACCAACCACTCATTAGGCATTTATCTAAATCTTCACGGTTGGCGAGTGGCTGACGTGCGGCGACTTGAAAGACTTGACTCCATTGCAAAAGCGGTGGAAGGTAGGGTACAGCTCGTTTTGCACGGTACGACCAGCGACGTGGAAGTGGATCGGTGTATCCAACGCGGGATAGCCAAGGTCAACCTGAACCGGCACCTGGATATTTGGAACGCCGACATGCAACGGCGGACAACCTTCCTCCCGGTGACAAATTTGATGGATGAGGGAATCGCTGTGATGCAAAGAGAAGTTGAACGCCTGTGTGACCTGTGCCTCAGCACCGGGAAGGCTTGAAGCTCAGCTAGGGCTGACGGCGTGTCAGAGTCCGCGTCATCATCGCAGTAGGGGAGAAAGAATCTACAATGTCTACGTACAGGAACGATATTTCAGAGTGACCTTGTCAGACTTATTTTGGACTTATAACTGTTTGAGTTCAGGTGAGTAAATTGTTAATTGAAAAAGGAGAGATAACTGTGTCTACGGTAGTTTGTAGTTAAACCTTTTAGTAAGGGGTAGTCATAGTGTGATATATATAATAAATGAGTGTAATTTACACAATGTCCAACTCTATTATTTAAATGTATGTGACCATATAGGTCTATATGTTGAGGTGGGTTTAGTCAGGATTTGGTAATTCCTAAGTTCTCAGGCCGTCAAGTCGTACAATCACTGTAGTCACTGTGTACTTCACACTATAATTACCTTTATTTCTGAGGGACTAGCCCTCCGTCTGCCAGAGGGCAGACTTTCTCTTCCTTTCGAATTAATGGTTTATTTAATCAGACCTCAACAATGAGCGCCCGGGCGCGCACCTATCGGGCGCCCTAATAATACGGGCTTTGAGGATATAATCTACCGAAGCAAGTAGATCTTCATTAGTTGAATGTGGTTTCTCTATGGTAAGCCTGTTTCACCCGTTCCTTCTGCTCTGGCGATAGCTTCGGCGGCCGGCTAGATCATGGCTGTGATATACAGTCGTTTCGCGCGGCCGCAACCCGGACCCAATGTACGAAAGTCGCGTTCGAATTCAGCACTTACAGAAGCCCCTATTCCCATCGCCCAATTGGGCCTAGTGCGGTGGCGGTACAGCGGGGTGTATCTGAACTTATGGCCACCCACTGTAGAGCAAAGATCATGGTGGGATCCACCTCGTTATTAACTTCCTCACCAACAGACGTCAATGACGAAGCAGCCTTTTGGGGTTGGGGTACTCGGCTTCATCTGCAACAAAGACATGAATAAATAACGATCCCAACGTCGTTCCACATCTTTTGTTGGAGAGCTCGTCAAGATCACCGTGGGAAAAAGGCCAAAGCTCTTCATAATCGCTTCCCTCATCTTCCCTTCGAGTGCCTATATAGCATTGTGTGTCGCCTCCGTGGGCTCCCTGTCCTCATGTCGTTCGACCCTACAAAAGTCAAAGGCCTGTTCTTTGACATCTATGCGACCCTGATCAACTGGGAAGACGGTATCTATGCTGATCTTTATCGCCTGGCCGAGCGGCTTCCGGTGACCCACCCGCTCCATGCGGACACGCCAAAAACGCGAGAGACGCTTCTTCATATGTATGCAGCCAACGAGAGAGTTGCCGAGCATGAGAACCCTAAACTCAGGTACAACCTCATCCTCGAAGACGTTTATCAGCGCATCGCGGACGAGCTAGGCGTTCCGATGAAGCGCGATGAGCAGGTGGCCTTTGGACGAAGCATCGGCGACTGGCCCGCGTTCCCGGACACCGTCAAGGCGATGCAGACGCTAGGCAAATACTACAAGCTATGTGTCCTCAGCAACGTCGACGATGAATCGTTTGCCCGGACCTGCGCAGGCCCGCTCAAGGGCGTCCGCTGGGACGGCATCTACACAGCTGAGCAGATCGGCTCATACAAGCCCAACCACAACAACTACAACTTTGTTGTCGATCGGTTCCGCGAGAACTGGGACATTTCCAAGGATGAGATCGTCATGGTGGCACAGAGTCTCGATATTGACCACGTCACCTGCAAGGAGCTGGGATTCCAGCCCGGCGTTTGGATTGCTAGGAACGTCGCTCAGGATTCGGCCAAGATGGGAGGCAACCGCAAGGAGCTAGAGGCCAAGGGCATGCTTCAGCTCGGTGCCGTGTATTCCACACTCGGTGAGATGGCTGAGGTGGTTGAGAAAGCCTTTACAAGTAAATCCGTATAGAGTAGAATTACTTCTACATACATAAGAATTCCTAAGTAGTAACCTCTGCTATAGAAAACAGTACGAGCAGAATGGATTTCAGCTGAAGAAGACCGGATATTATTCGTCATTAATCCTTTACTATTTTATCTTAAGTTGGTAGGATGAGACGGGATAAATGATGTGATGTGAATTTGCTGCCTAGAGATTCTCCGTCACTATCTTTTTAACCATCGCTACCTACGTCCACAGAAAGATTGTCCGACAGAATCCTATTTAGTGCCACAAAATCCACGAACTTATTAGATGGCGGGCAAATATTGCGCCGTAGGAATGCATTCAGATCAAGGAACATGTCGATTTATCTCGGGCATTTGGATCGGGATACCTGAGAGAATGTCTCACCTCTTCCTTCACTTCCACTCTCTCGTAATCTACATCTATGAAGTAGCACAGAGAAACGAAAAGATCGGACTAGATTGTCATGTGTAGCATCAGTCTATATTCTTTCTCTTCATTTTTTATGATAAACCTAGATGCGATATTTACAGCATCAAATCTCGATGCTGCACCAAGAAATCGTCGACGGCGTCTACAAAAAGATCCAAGTCCCCCTCGTTCGACTCTAGGTTTAAAGCTACGTACCCCCTCGTAGCAATATACAGGCCCCTATCCAACATGTAATGATAAAATATGGCCTGTAGATCCTGCTCATGCGGTCCCGCAAAGGTCACGTTTAGGAGGCTCCCGATCCCCGTGGTGTATATGATGGGCTGCTCGCGCGAGGTAGCAAGCGGTAGATGCTTCTCAATTGTCTCCGCGACTCGGCGACGAAGGGAATCCCCTAGATCGTTCAGCCTCTCAACTGCGGCTCGGTCGAAGATCTTGCAGCCTGCTATTCCCGCAGCCATGGTAATGACATTATTGTTAAACGTCCCGGAATGAAGCAGCTTTCCGCCGCGCGGGTCGAACATTTCCATCACGTCCCGACGGCCCCCGAAGGCGCCAAACCCCATGCCGCCACCGGGCCACTTGCCCAGCGTGGTGATGTCCGGCACGATGCCGAGCTTGGACTGCAGCCCGCCGTACGCGAGACGGGACGTCATGACCTCGTCCAGGATAAACAAAGCGCCATGTTTGCTAGCCAGTTCTCGGATATGTCGGATGAAGTCGGGCCTCGCGGGGATACACCCCCCGGCGCCCTGCATGCCCTCGACGATGACGGCAGCCAGCGACTGCGGCGGTAGCGAGGATACGGCAGCATCCGTCCCGGCGATGTCGTTGTATGGCGCCAACACGAATTCGTACGGGGGATTCATGGTGTACTTGGGCGAAGCCTTGGGGAAGCAGATGGAACTGCCGTGGTAGCTTCCGAGGAATGCCAGAACCTATAGGATGTGTCACACGCGACGTTAGAATGAAGAGGCTCAGACAAGATGCTCTAGATGGCCCCGCCGTGGGTGTGCCTACCTTTTTCTTCCCCGTAAAGTTCAAAGCCGCGCCCAGAGCCATGAGGTTCGCCTCCGTGCCCGAGTTGCAAAACCTGACCATGTCGATGTTGACAAAGCGGTCGACGAGCATCTTGGCTAGAATGCCCTCGTACTCGTTCTTGCCGCCGTAGTTCCATCCCCGGTCCATAGCCTGTGTGATGGCCTCCTTGATTGGCTTACAGGCGTGTCCGTAGACGCCAGCCGAGTACTCGCTCAGATAGTCCGTGTACGCGTGCCCATCCAGCGAATAGAGCCTGTTGGCCTCCGCGCTAGAGATGCACATGGGAAACGGGAGCGCGTGCAGGACCGTGCGGGTGTTGGCCCCTGGCATGTACTCGAGGGCTTCTTTGTACAGAGCGAAAGATTTGGGATTCTTTTCAGTGTACTTGGCCTGAGCGGCCTGTAGTGCCGACTGAATGGTCCGTTTCTCGTCTGCCTGCGGCGCGTGGCCGGTTGTCGTAGATGAGTCTCGCATTGTGACTTGTTGTGTTCGAGTAGGCGTTGACTGGGGTCCGGGGCTGACGGCTGGGGTAGCAAGAAAGAAGATTCTTGACTAGACAACATGAATTGCTCTCTATAGATGGTATCGTATATATAACCAAAGCTTCTATTGAGCTCGCATTGCATAATAGCAAGCTAGTGGCATACTGCATGAATCCACTTAGCTCCACAGTTTTTCCACGGTAGGTTATAACGAGATGCAGGGCCATACGCTGCAGTCTACCATACCCTTCCCTCTTTCTTAGCCGGGCCTAGCCCTTACCAACCACATATTGTTTCTGCGCTAGCTTTTTTCTTTCTTTCTTCATCTCAGTCTAAGTTACCGTGGTTGAGGATAGGGCCACCCTCCAGTCCTGCTCTTCATAATCCTCGTCACCACCATGAGAGGCCTATTGTGAATGCTCCTTGCTGCTTGTTTTCGCGGAACAGAAACGAGAACAAAATCTGTAGTAATTTCACGTAATTATAAAAGTAATACATCGAGTCCGAGATCTCTTGCCACACTTCTCCAATCTACTCTGACATCTTTAACCTGCTGTCCGAGTTCCGCGGCCCTAGCAGCCCGGAGATGCCAGACTTGGCTCATGACCTTAAACACCTCTTCCCTATTCGCCATGCCAAACCGAGACGCGCTTTCAAAGAGGTTTTGGAAATTCGTCTTGTCTGCTTCATGGTACGCTTCGGCGCCAGCGATGAAAGCAGGCCACAGGGTGAAGTTACCGCCGTAAGCGAGCACGAAGGCTGAGAGGCACTCCAGGACTTCTAGCACGTACTGCCTCAGCTCCCCCGGCGATGCATCGTGGAACGAACGATGGTAGAAGATGATGGTTGCAGCTTTGTAAGCACGGAGATGGAGGCGTAGGGCTTGAGCTTCATTGCTCGAGCTTGTACGTAGCACCGCCTCTTGAGCACGGCCGTGTTCATCCTCTAGGCTAGACTCAATCGAGTCAACGTCATCTACCAAGAGACGAGTCAACTTCAGGGAGACGGGCGCCAGCGAGAGGGGTCCCTGGCTGAGGAACTGCAGGCGATAAAACCTGTTGATCTCCGAGATGCACTCAATAACGGAGACTGACGTGCCCATTGTCCAGCCGAAGACGGGGTTACGCGTCAGGAAGCCCAGGCACTGGTTGTCCTCAAAATAGCCCATTGCATCTTCCACAGTAGGGTTATCTTGTTCCGAGACCGGAAAAGTCTCGCACTTAGTTCTAAGAAGGTAGAAGCTTTGCATGGCGAACCAGACGTCGTTCGAGTCCGCTGCCAACATGAGGGCCCAGTGCTGCCTGAGAAACTTCCAAGCCGCTGACAGATGGAGTCTCCAAGTATTCGAACTTCCTTGGAAAAGCTTCAACCACCAAGACCTTGACGTTAGCGTGAGCCTGAAGATATATATAGAGAGGGGGCTGAGGTAGGCTTTCTTTTTCCCCAAACGTACCTCGATAAGCAGGAATATCATCATGGTCATCAGAGAATCTAGCCCGGCTTCTGGTTGTGTCCACAGCTTGTCGAGGTAGTTCCTGAATCCAGCCATGGCCTCCGTATACAGGCGACTCGCTAGCATCATCATGGAAGCCGTGTCCCTACCGACATTACCAATATGGACAGCTGACAACGACATCATGGCGTACAGTAGGTGTTTCTGATCGTTGGCAAAGCTTTGGTGAAGCGCAACGGCGGGATATCGTAGCCAGGGATTCCGTGAGCTGAAGACTGGTGTCAATATTGGTGCCACATGATTCTTGAAGTGATGAAATAGATAAGCGTGCTTGACGTCTAGTCGGTTCTCTTCGCGCGGAACCTGTGGCAGGCTTACATCCCATACTGGGCCAGAGAAGCCATCAGAAAGAAAGGCCAGCGTGTCACCCGCGTCGGAGGAATCAGGCAACAGAAGAGTCGGCAGATCTGCTACCGACGTAGCCGGCGGAGACAGGGGGCTATTCAGGACGGCTAGGCTTGAGGGAGTGGAGGACTGCACGTCGTCCCACGAGAAACCTATGGCTCCTCGATTCTGGAATACGGAAAAAGGCGGGAAAGCCACATCCAATTCTTCGTAGGCGCGAATAGGAGGACGGCCGAGTACGTCCAAGTCCGAGGCCGCACCACAGGCCTGGATCACACCATCAAGCTGGAGAGGCGACAGGATTGGCCAGCCCTCCCATGTTTTAGCTTCGCGTATATATTCAAGTCAGTCACTGGGAAAAACACAAGAAGGAAAATTAAAGAGTTGTTTATAGTGGAGTTCATGGGCCTTACTGGGGTCAAGGAAACGCCTGCAATTGCGTTGGTACGTTCTTTTATCGCCTAATACCCACACCAAGGTCGACTGATAACCACCGCATCGTTTTCTAATTCTCTGGCACGGCGTGCATGAGGGTCGCTTTTCGTCACACTATACGGGGCATATCAGTCGGTATTCCTTCTTCATCTCTTGTCCCGCGCTAAACGTTGCTTCCTTGGGCCTGCCGTCGCTAATCATCCCGGGATTGGTAGGTAGGTAACTCACCTTGATCCTTCTAGACCTGCACCTCCAGCAGCCCTGAGCGTGCCATCGATTCAGCATAGGGTCTGGGTGAGTAGGTATGAAGATGTCAGGGTACGTAGACGAACCGTGAAGGTGCGTTTGTAACCAACGCCTTTCCTGAACGGAGCAGGGGCGGAGATGGAATCCATGCCGAGATCCATTTTAGCCGACGATGAAAAGAGCAAGGAATAACGAGCCTCTGACAAGCCAAGAGTAGAGTAAATGTCGCTTTCACCTGCCAGGTCTCGTCTTAAATAGTATCCTGCAGCAGAGCGTCCCGCACGCGGCGGCAGTGAAAACGACGATTGATAGCTTAAATGTCCACATCATGCCGCAGCCGACGACTCCAGATGAGGGATTGCCCACGAGGAGACCCGCCTCGTTATAGATTTCCTTCTTGTGAGTGTCTGATCCACTTTGAATCGAGGTCTTAAGCCAACGAGAACCGTCGATTGGCGGATTGTTCTCTTGGAATTGGAGATGGCTTATCTAGGGTGGGGATTGGGGCCGGCCTGGATCACTGGAATGCTGCCCATAAATACCCCACTCGCTCGTTCGGTAGTTCAGAACTTTCTCCAGTATTGATAAGATATCTTTCGCTTACGGGACAGGATAGGTTCGCGCCCAAGTTGGATAGATTCGTGTTGAGTTGGACATTGTATTAATTACACTCATTTACTGTATATATCACACTGTGACTACCTCTTACTAAAAGGTTTAGCCACAGACTACCGTAGGCACAGTTATCTCTCCTTTTTCAATGAACAATCTGCTCACCTGAACTCAACAAATGGTTAAGCGTGCCGTATGCCTTTTCGCAACCATTCCAGCCGCTAAAGTTTGGGGATTACACGAGACATATATAGTAAATACGCGGACAACGTACCTTCTGCTACCATTTCTGCCTTGAACGAGAGGTCTTAGTGCATGTGCTTCTTCTACATGTAGGAAAATCCACCTATGCCTTGGCTAGACAACAGCTACGCCATTTCCTGTACGGCTCTCAATTCAACCAGGACCATCTCTGGAAAACACCAATATATGAATCAAACTGACAGCGATATCGAATCTGGAGGCCTCGAGTTTGCCCTCGATTTTGGACAATGTAATTGAAGATCAATACCAAGTTTCCGCGTTAACTTTTTTGCATGTATGTTTGCGCTGGCTTGATTTGTTTCTATGCTATATACATCAAATATGTACCACTCTGTGCAACAGTTCTTCAATTCTAACTACAAGCAATTATTTTCACCCTCGCAACACCTGTTTTCCGCTTCTTGTAAGGCTTCTGTAAGACGAGGTGTAACAACCTCGGAATGTTCAGTAGCGATTTTGAGAGCCGTTCCTAAATCAAAAATGTCGGGGTATCCATCGAGAATTTGGTTCGTATGTTTCCATGGCTAGCAGCTGGCTCAAGGGCCGCAGAGAGAAGGCACTTTCTAGAAAAACCGGTAGCGTTGTTAATGATTTGATTTATAAGATCTTCAACTATGCTATTTTAGCTCTCGTCGACCGCATTCGAAAAATAACCTCGTATATAATGTTCCGTGTAGAGCGATGACTAGGGTACAAAAGGTGCTATCGCCTGAAGGCTTTTGTGAAGGCCTTTATCGACAGCCACTCGGAAGGCTGTTTCAACGTGGCATTTGTCTTTTTCCAGAATCTTTTAGACGGTGTCTCTATCGTCGGACAAGACGACAGCAATAAGAGCTTCTAGCTCGCGTGCCGAAGCAGGAGCAACACCACCCGCTAAGCAGGTTGGAGCAGGAGCAGCACAGGAATATGCCAAATAACGAAATTCTTAATGACAAGATTCGTGTTTTATATTGGCCTGTTACGGGACAGCCACTCAGCACAGGGCAGCCACAAGAGCAGGAGAGTGACAAATTTAATTACAAAACACTGCAAACAAACTATGAGCAAAAAGACCATCAACCCAAATTTCCTCCACGCATTGTATTAGGGACTTGCTGTTCCAAACGAGGTCAATTAACCGGGCGAAAACAATGTGAGTAACTCTTCCAAGAAAATCTGCTTCAGTTCACAGCAATCGTTTCCAGAAGGCTCTTATGTCTCTCCCTCAGCTCTTCTACCACGGCTGAGAATTTATGTAGGCCGGCCTTCGACCCTTCATCATTCAGGTCGGTTACTAACAAGTCAGCTGCGAGAGCCAAGGCAATATCTGACATGACGCCTCCAAACAGCTCGTCTATAATTGTCAGGAATCTATTCTGCGCTTTTTTGATCAATTTGTCCATCTCTGTGGAGAGGGTTGTGCCCAGTAGCTGGAACAGCATATCGCTTTCGATATGGCCCTGGACGATAGCATATTGGCGTGCCATTCTACCGCCGCCTACCGAGGGAGAACATTTAGGTTAAATCAAACAATATGGCCCATAGAGAGAGAGACGGGGGAGAGGTAGATGGAGAGAGGGAAGGGGAAGGTCAAACGTACCATGTTCATAAGCAGCTAGGCGATATTTCGGCTGCATGTCTCGTACTATATACGATGATGAGTTTGCCTCCAATGTATATCTGCGTTTCGCCCTAAGATGTATTAGATTATTAACAACAGACTAGTGTGGTTGGTGAATGGGGCAAAAAGAAAGATAAAAGAAAGATGAAAAAATCATGCAAATCATACTGGACTTCACCAAGGAGGACTCTCTTCTCGCGGTCTAATTTGTATTGTAAACCCTGCAACATGAAGCCGACGCTATGGAGCAATGGAGTGGCGTACGGGGACGTGGCGGCGTCCTGTTTGATTTCGACCTGGAAGTCCTTCAAGAGTTGGCTAGCGTCGGCTAACATCGTCTCAAACTCTTCAGAAATCTGCTCTTCAAACATATCCCACTGGTACTCGAGTTCCGTGCGCATTTTCCATATGATCTGGGCATTCCAGTTCGTATGTTCTATCTTGGAAGTGGCATGGTCACCGTTATGTTTGCACCATGCGTTGTATTGGGCTGCAGTAAGGGTGAGCTACGTGATCAGCAGTTAAAGAGGAGGGGGTTGTGGCTGCTTTTTCGTACATTGATGCCACTAAGACCAGGAAAAACTGTTAGTTATTTAGATTCTTAAATGGGTAATCTATGTTTCATAGAATGCTCGTACTTGCTTCCATTTTTGGCCTTCGCTGCTTGCCACCTCAGACCAAACCTCACTTCTATTTCCTATTCATATGTTATAATGAATCAGAAGGCAATTCGAAAAAACAAAGAATACGAAAAGAAAAAAAAAGATGGTACCAAAAAACGAGATAATTTGTGTATCAAAGTATTCGCCAAGACATTTCCGAAAGTCTGCAGCCAAGGTGAACATCTGATGATCTGGTAAGCTCCAAAGCACCAAATAGATAGTTATGGTCTGTGAGAAATCCTACCTGGTTCTTCATTTCGACCGCTTTTCCGTCTACGGCCGTAAAATCAGATTTCCTACCAACTCTTCCCAGTGAGTGGGTCGCCCACAGTTCGAGAGAGTTGAAAAACGACGACAGTTCGGACCGCATAAAATACGTGGCCTCACCCAGCTGGGCGTCGGCGGCCACGGTATGGCAGAAACGACGAAGCCTGGGGATTCCGCTGGCCTGCACGAGGGCCACGTTGCCCTGCGGGCAGTACTTCTCGTACCATTTGTTGGAGACGCAGAAGACGTCCAGTTCCCGGCCGCCTGTCTCGGACGCGTACGTCCGCCGGAGACCATCGCTGACGTGGTCGTTCCTGGCCTGGATGAGAAGCATCTTCTGCCTCCGCGTGGCGGCTTTCCTCTCATCCTGGTCTCCCGACATCTGTGCCGCGGCCATTTCGCTGTCCAGCCGGGCCATCGTCTCATGCGAGATCCGCTTGCCGTTGCCCACAAACTCGGCCCTAGCCGCCTTCAAGTTGATGTCCTCTGCGCGCGTGCAGACGACGGCAATGTTGAACTTCCGCCCGCTCGACTCCTCCCACTCCGTGGGGGCGTGGCGCGCGAGTGCCTGGAAAAGGGATGACCGCAGCGACTGGTCGGTCATGGCCCTGGAAATTTTGGCCACGATCAGGATGTTGTCGCACCGGAGGAGATAGTCTTGCGTGACACGCACACGCGCGAGATTTGTATCCTGCAGGCCTGTCGGAAGAACATTGTAAGAAATTCGGACATCCTACAAATTGAAGGGAAATGGAACACATAGCAACCTACCTGGTAGATCAGTGAGGACTACCCCTGCCTTCAGGACCTGGGAGCTAAGGTACACACTGAGAAGTCGGATGTCAGAGGGAGCACTGCGCTCGCAAAAACCCACTAAAATGGACACCATGCAATTCGAGCTAGCCTACCGGATGATCTTGGTGAACGGCCAGTAGCGGTCGTTCATGAATTTCTTGGTCAGCTCCACGCACTCTTCAGCCGTCTCGGCCGACGCTGTCCAGAAGCCCTCTGCGCCTTCGCTCCCGTTTGGACTCTGCGGCCATGCAATGCTGGTGGCCCACTCGAGGAGCTTGCGCAGTACCTGCTGCTCGGCGCCCGCGGACATGTCCCTGGCGAGCTCGGGTGCAAACTCGCTCCCCTTGTGCTTGAATGCTGTCTCCAAGGCGAACCACGCCTGCTCCGACTCTCTCTCGTATCTGCGATAGTCTTCATCGCTCGTGCGGTCCGAGATGGTACCAGGCAGGTAAAGCCGCCGGTAGCTCCATAGCAGCTCCTGTATGTGTTCCTGTATCTCAGCCGTCGAGAGATATTCCACCTCTATAATGAATGGCGCCTCGTGCTCAGGCTTCTTTTGGTGGTACTCAGTTGCAACCGATGTGCACGCAGAGCCAATGTCGCTCTGTTGATTAGTGCTCAGAACAGATGTCATCCATACCGAGAGCAACAATAGGGGTGTCATACTGTGAAAGCAAGTCCTGGGACATGGAGGAGAGAGTTTATCAAGCTGCTTTTCCCTAAATAAAGTCAATTGATATTTGCGACTAGTGCAGATGCTATTATTACCATTAACTGCATTGGTTAGTGTGGAAAAGAAACTCACCCTCTCCGGAATCGCCCAGCACTGCTATGGTGCGCGTGTCTGAGCATTGGAAGTTTTGCAGAGAGTCAGCCTCCCGGAGGAGCCGCTGGAGATCCGCATCTGCCTCGATACCTGCCTCTCTTATGGTGGTGGCCACATCTCTAGCAATTTCTTTGCTCTTCTTTAGTGCTTCCTGAAAGGCCTGCGTATAATATGCGTGTAGTTCAGGTGTTGTTTCCGCTGCGGGATCGTATGGAGGGACCAGTGTTCCGCGTAGCGTTCCCAGGGTAGCGGGCGTCGGGCTCCGGGGTGTGGGTGCTGGGAGCTCGAAGGGAGGGCGAGACGCCTGGACTGGGGTTTCAGGGAGCTCTGCGATGGGGGTCCAAAATTCGGCTGGGAACGTCGGGAGCTCGACGGTAGGGGGAATCGCCTGGGCTGTGGATGCCGGGAGCTCGTGCACCGAAACTGGCAGCTGAAAGAGGGGTACGGAGGTGGCGGGGGTGCTGGTGGAGCCAGCTGAATGAGGGCTCAGTGTCACACCGGGCGTCGGTATGGGAAACAGTGGAAATTGTGTCGGCGACCCTGCGGGCTGAGCAGACGGTCTGGCGGCGGGCAGGAAAGTCGCCAAGCACGGTGTTGTAGAATATGCCTGTGACCGCTGCGAGTATGACGCTACTCCCAGACTGGGTTCCTCCGAACGAGAGCGGCGAGGATCATGTTGAGGCGCCTTGGAGAGAATTGAAAACCAGTCATCCACACGGTCCGGTTGCGGTGTCCTTGTCGTTGTGCCATTTTGGGGCTCTGGCGAAGGAGCCGAGGAAGCAAAAGGCTGAGACGTATTGAATTCAGAACGGAAGGTAAAAGAGGTGCCTGGGGATGTATCTTTGGACGCACTTGCAGATGGAGACCCAAATACAAAGCTAGGAGTAGTTGCAGATGATCGTATTCCCAGTGATGTTGCCGGTCGCCCTGGGGAGTTGGCGATCTGAGAAGAATGACCCTCAGTCGGCTTCTCACTGGAAACGATAACACTAACAGAAGGGGAGTTGGAGGCTAATTGCGACGTGGAAGGGGAATGTGCCACCTGCCCATCGGTTGGGCTATTATCTAGCGACAGACCCTCGACGCTGGCAGCTGCGGACTCAATGTCTTCGGTGGCCATAGGTGGTTAAGGGATACTGTTTCACAGGAAGAAATGTGGCCAAAAAGTGTTGATTGACGTAGTATAATAAATGAATGGTGGGAATTGGTTTATGCCGGAGACTAATTTATGTATTTTTCACCAGTGCCCAGCCACCAGCACCCTCATGTCCTTGGAAAGAGATGATGTGATAAGGGGGACCTTGCCGGGCAGCATAGGCCACATCTGTTTTGAGTGGAAGACGGCAGAATACCCACACATAAAGTGTGCGTGGGCGGCTTCGACTGAATCTAGGGGTGAATTAGAGAGTGCAATTAACTAGGCTGTCTACCTGAACTGGACAGCCTTGGGTCATTCTCCTTCTGCCCTTGTATCAAGAACTTAAGCGCCCACCACATTGCTGACCTGCCAAAACGGGGATGGTACACCTCTCCTGTTTTGCTTTTGCAACAGTGAACGGATCGTGTGCATCAAAACGGACTAGGATTATATGCAGGGGATACATGAGCTTGCAGGCCTTTTGCGCGAAAGTCCTGGTAGCCTGTTTGGAATGCTACCATACTATTTAGAGACGACCGAGCATTGTTTTTCTTCGTGTTGTGTCAGACTATTACACTTCCTGTTGTTAGCTACATTTATCTCCGTGAACACAACTTCCCATTATCAGCGATGGCTACGGAAGAGCAGGGTCAGCGGACCATTGAACGCTTCCCCAAAGAGATGCTGCTCCAGATCTTTGGGCTCGTCTACCCGTCAGACTGGAAGTCCCTGCGACGCGTCTTTCATGCCTTCGACAGCCTATGTGCGTCGCTGCTCTTCCGGTAGGTTTCCGTGTCTAGGCTGAAGCATGATAGCGATGCCTTTTTCTTCATTTGTGAAAACCCCCCACCTAGTCCGCCATGTGCGCGAGCTAGTGTGACATGAGCTTGCCGAAATCAACTTCCAGGCTTGTCTAGACTATTTTCTCGCCTATCACACCGACGATGCATACAACGCAGGTGCTACTTATTGTACTGAGGCGTCTAGTAGCGAGCCCTTTAATAGACATCCAAAGTCTATGCTCCAAGACCCGCATCTATTCCGGCTGCAGCTGCAGTCGTGGGACGACTGTCCGCGGCGGTCGGAGTCGGCTCCAGCCATAACAGCTCCTGCTTTTAACATGTAAAAGTATACGAACCTTTTGTCAGCGATAATACAAATACATAGTGAAATTAAGAAATGGAAGCTTATTGGTGATGATAACAGTGGAAGAAACATGGATCTATGAAGAAGATTAAGGCCTGTCGAAGAAAAGCGATGAGACTAAAGACAATAAGTAAAATAAAGGCAAAGAAGCCAAGAGGACAAGTGAGGCATTGAAAAGATAATTGTATTGAGAGCGAGACGGGCTGACCCCTCGACTCTACCTAACCACCAAGACCACCACAACTCAACAGAACCACTCCGGACAGTCTCGTGGAGACTGATCGGAGGACTGCTTAGCTCTCCTACATCAAGGAGGGCGCGAAAGCGCCTCCCTTGATGCGTAGATAACCAAGTTGTGTGAAGATATCGTAGTAGCCTTGGGGTCGGGTGGGCCTCTGGCCTACGGCCAGAGGCCACTTTTGGATCTCAAGCAATTCGCAACCAAATGACTTCGTTCTTGTTCTCGCGAGTAGCCTCTACTCTGATCGGAAGCCTTATCTGCTCAGAAAGTGTGTATTTCGGTGCCTGTCTATTCTATCTTGTGAAAAGAGCAAAAACTCTGCCTCCCCTTTTTGTACGCTCTAGGGCGGTGAAAGGCGGCAGAATAGCTCCAGAGAGCAAAATCCTCCACACTTCCCCATACCGCGCAGGGGGTCTCTTCAGCTACGACTCAGTATATAGATACGATCATAAGGGTGGCAGTGAGGTCGGGGCCGATGTGCAGCACGCTTTCAGCCCATATTTTCCCGTACTAGAATGGTTGCTCCCTGAGACTATCACAACAGTGTGTCTAGACATACACTTATAGTCTTAATTACAAATAGTACCGAATAGCTGATGCCCAATACTTTTCCCTCCTCCCGGCTAGCAGAGATCCAGCTGCATGCGTCCCAGGTCCCTGGCGCACTCGCCGTCGTCCTCTTCGACCAAGGCCGGGATGGGCTTGTTGGCGAGCGGCGTGAGCCGGAAGGCGTGCCGCCGCTCGCCGGCCGGGTAGTCAAGGGTCTGGGAGTGGTGGGTGATGCGCTGGTCCCAGACGAGTACGGTGCCAGCCTCGTAGCGGATGCGGCACTGAAAGTCCTGGCGCTTGGCGATGTGGTCGAAGAGGAAGCGCAGGAGGTAGTCGCTCTCCTCCTCGTCGAAGCCGACGATGCGCTTCGTGTACACGGGGTTGACGTAGAGCGCCTTCTCCTTGGTCACCGGGTGCACGATGACGACGGGGTGCTCCTGCACCAGCTCCTTGCGGCGCATGACGGCGTTGTCGCCGTTCTTGAGCTCCTGCGTCACGCCGTCGTTGTTGGAGTGGATCGCCGTCAGGCCCTCGAGGCGCTTGCGGAACCGCGGGCTCAGGCCCTTGAACGCCGCCACGCTCGAGCTGACCAGCGTGTCGCCGCCCGCCGCCGCCGGCGACTCCAGCATGCAGATGAAGCTCGTGCCCGGCGGCTGCGGCTCCGGTGACTGGTCCGAGTGCCACTGCACGGGGCTGCGGCCCTTCCATGACCGGCGCACGCGCAGGTCCTCCTTATGGTCGTAGATGATCATGTGCTCCGGGCTGCCCGCTGCCGGGTGCGGCGCCCAACCGTGGATGTGCAGGGGGCCAAAATGGCTGGCGATCTTCTTCTGGGCCTCGAAGCCGATGTCGCGGAAGTCCTGGTTCCGGAACACGAGGGCGCCGCGCTTGGCAGCGAGCAGGGCCAGCTCGTCCAGCCCGGCTGGGGAGAGCTGCGAGAGCTGGACACCCTCGATTTCGGTGCCGACGTGAGGGTTGAGGTCGATGACCTTGGTGGCTGATGCCAGGAGATTTGGGTAGATGGGGTCCGCACGGTGGCCCGGATCATCGTGCTCAAAGTATCCGATATCCACGACTTTCTCCAGAGGGTCGTAGAAGGGCATGTAGCCAGGGTAAAGCGGCGAGCCGTCTACGTTCCGTTCGCGGATGGCGAGCTTCTTCGCCAGTGTGGACTCGGCACCCACACTGGCTGCCGGCAGCTGATCTGCCGTTGCAGAAGGAGCCATGTTCCAATGCGTATGCGACTATATATGGCTGTATATGGCTGTACTTTAGAGATATCGTCAAAAGGCGTTTATCGCTCTTGGGCAATCGAATCTTTACTTCAGGATCTTGTCTGCTCTATTGCTCTTCGAAAGAATGGATAAGATGCAAACTGACGTTATTGTGTTTCTTTATAATACTCTCTTCTGTCCAGGCTTAGGAGTCCACCATGGTCATTGCAAACCGCCTTCGGGAATGAAGCCATCTACAATGAGCCCATGATGCAGGAAACACCGCCGAAGTCTTACGACTGGCCTCCATGGCTCGGTGGCTTCTGGCACGGTGGTTTCTGACTCGGCGATGTTAAAAGATATCCGGGACCCTTTTGATACGTGAGTTTATTTTCACATGAATTCTCGATTTCTTGTCTTCCTTCTCGAATACAAAGGTCATGATAAGATAACTGCCGGAGGTTGTGGAAAACGATATGCTTTTAGGTGTAAGTGTCGGTGCTATCCGTCCAATGAAAAGCACCGGATATTAGTAGTCTGGTTTTCATCTCGACGACTCTAATCCAAGCTGTGTGTCAAAGAAACCATTAAGAACACTATTAAGAACACTAGTGCTAGTAGACGAATTGCTTCCCGGATTGACTTAGAAGTGGAAAAGTGGAGTAGAAAATTTCTTGAAGAGTGTTATCTCTAATCTACCGAATCGTGCAGGGCATCAGCGCCGAAGGTGGTCTAAGGCGGAGTGAAGCCTTGCTCAAATGCAAAGAAAACGAGCAGAGACGGGGAAACCAGTAAAGAGCGGACAAAAAAGAGATGAGATAGACATGATTGGAAGATATATCTAGAATCATGATAGTCTTTCTTCAAAGAGACTACATAAGGATGCTCACCTGAAGATCGCCTCCAGAGAGGAAGCCTTTCAACACCACTTTACCATCACCTGCTGCATTTGGACTGCCTTGCGTTGGCAACGAACGCCGTCAGCAATATTGCTCAAGTTGACCTCCCAACCGGAAAACGACATGTCTACGTCAGATACGTCGTCCGCCAAGGACGCTGAAAAAAGCGTCCTGCCGGACGTCCAGCCGGCTGCGGTCAAGGACACCAGCACCGCTTATGTGTCGGATCACAACCCGGAGTATGACCGTTACTTGGAACTCCATGAGAAATTCCAAGGAGCAGACCGGAAGAAGCTGATGAAGAAGTGTAAGTGATTTTCATATACGGCTCTTACGATCGAGTCTCTGAGACTGACACTCGAGAATTGAACAGTGGATTGGCGTCTGCTGCCGTCACTCAGCTTTCTCTACCTCATGTGCTCACTGGACAAGAGCAACGCCGCCAATGCCAAGGTAATTTTTTCGTAAAGAGAAAGAAAACCTCTTTAACATAAAATGTTAATATTATTTCCTTTTCTAGCTCTTCGGTTTTCTTACAGACGTCGGCATGACCGCCACGCAGTTCAATCTTGCTCTCATGTACCTATTCTTTACGTATGGTCTCTGGGAGCCGGTGTCCAATGTCATGCTGCGCCGCCTAGGTCCCAAGGTGTGGTTCCCGGTCATCGTCACGTCGTGGGGTCTGATCACGACTTTGACCTGCCTGGTTAAGAACTACGGGTCCTACGTTGTCATCCGTCTCATGCTGGGCTTGACTGAGGCAGGCTTGTATCCCGGCTCGTACTTTATCCTGTCCATGTGGTACACGCCCAAGGAGCTGGCAACGCGCATGGCTATCTTCTACGGTGCCAACACGGCCGCCGGCGCTTTTGGTGGTGTCATCGCCTACGGTGTTGGCAACCTGGACGGCAGACACGGCTGGCGCGCCTGGAAATGGCTCTTTCTGATCGAGGGCGTGATTACCATGGTGGCCGGCCTGTCGATGTTTGTTTTTCTGCCGTAGGTCATCTGCCCGTCTTCTCCACACCCTGTGCAACCATCCTGCTAACCGCTGTGGACAGGCATTTCCCCCATCAGTACAGCGAGGGCAAGAAGTCCAAGTGGTTCTCGGACGACGAGCTCGAGTACGCGCAGCTGCGCGTCAAGTACGCCGCGGGGCCCAACCCGCCGACCTACACGTTCCGCTGGAGCGACATTGTGGCGGCAGCCAAGGACCGCAAGACGTACTTTATGATGATGCTCTTCTGGTGGGGCGGCTCCATCCCGACGTACTCGCTCAGCTACACACTGCCGACCATGATCCTCAACCTGGGCTACACGGCCGTCAAGGCGCAGGCGCTCAGCACGCCGCCCTACATCTTCGCCACCATCGTCTGCGTCTTCGTCGGCTGGATGAGCGACCGCTTCCAGCGCCGCTACTACAGCATCATGTCGTGCTACACGCTAGGGCTCGTCGGCATCGTCATCCTCTGGATCACCGTGCACCACAAGAACCTGGCCGGCGTCAGCTACTTTGCCATCTTCCTGGCCGCCGCCGGCTACAGCGCGCAGGCGCCCATTGTCGGCGCCTGGACCGCCGTCAACGTGCCCAACCCGTCCAAGCGCGCCGCCGCCATCGGCCTGCTGATGCTGTTCGGCTCCGTCGGCGGCGGCTCCATCGGCAGCAACATCTACCTGGCCAGCGAGGCGCCCACGTACCCGCTGGGATTCGGCTTCTCCATCGGCGCGACGGTGCTGGGCGCCATGATCCCGGCCACCATTCACTGGTGGCTGATGCGGCGCGAGAACCGGCGGCGCGACACGCTCAACGTGGACGCCGTGCAGGCCGAGTACACACCGGCGCAGCTGAGTGAGATGGGCGAAAACTCGCCTCTGTTCCGGTTCACTCTGTAGAAGGGCTTTTATATGTGCTGATGGGATGATCAAAGTGGGAGAGTGAAATTGTATTTTTTTTTTTTTGAGTAGCCCAAGTTAGGGAACAGCTCTTCTCTGCGATGAGCTCCGCAATAGCACAGGGAACATTCTGCGCACTTCTCCGCATATGTCCGCAAATTTGCGGCTAGGGGCGGCCGCTTTTCTTTTTTTTCCAGTGCGTATTGGCCTAAATTTTCTTTTCGTGATAGCGTAGCGGACAACCGGACTTTGTCTTAGTTCCGCCAGGGCGCAGCGCCCGCTGTCACTAAAGCCAGGCACGGACCTGGAGCGTCAGCGCCCGGTCTTAGACATCGTGCTGACGCCAGCTATGCCAGCGTACGTAGAGGATCACAGTATTATGGCCGTGAGTAAGCCGAAGCTGCCTGAGAGCGACGAGAGTATTAAATGGAATATAATTCATGCAGAATGGCAGTAAGCGTCCTCTTGCGTAGGGAGTCTATCCATCCTTTAAAGAAACCGCGAGCCATATCGCACTTTTCCATGCGTGCTGCAAAGCTCGTTCATACAAACACATTCTCTTCAGTCTCCCGCGCTTCAACTATGCATCTCATCTTGACCGGCGCCACGGGCATGGTCGGCTCCGGCGTCCTGGACGCCATGATCGCCATGCCTGAGATCACGCGCATCTCCATCCTCAGCCGGCGGCCGGTCCCCATGCTCGAGGCCCGCCTCAAGGCCAAAGATCCTCTCCTAACCGCCAACCCGGACCGTGTCAAGGTCATCCAGCACCGTGATTTTAGCACCTACGATGATGCACTGCTCCAGGGCGAGTTGCGTGGTGCCTCTGGTGTCGTGTGGGCACTCGGTATCAGCCAGCTTAAAGTCACAAAAGAGTGAGTTGAAATTTTTTTCCTCTCCCTGTTTGTTTTCTCACCCTCCAATTGATGGCTTGCCTTTGAATAAAATTTGTGTCTCTGCTCGTGCTGACACGCGACACCCTTCTCGCCACAGGGAGTACGTCACCATCACGAAGGACCTCACGCTCGCAGCCGCCAAGGCGTTCCGGGCGATCCCACCTGCCGCTGGGGAACCCGCCAGCGAGCCCTTCCGCTTCGTGTACGTGTCGGGCGAGGGCGCCGCCACCGAGCCCACTCGTAGCACCGCGCGGTTCGGCCGCGTCAAGGGCGAGACGGAGCTAGCGCTGGCCGCCCTGGTCAACGACAGCAAGAACGAACCGAGCTCCGCTGCGCGCCCGCTGCGGCCGCTGCTGGCCAGCTCCGTGCGGCCGGGCGCGGTGGACCCGCTGCGGCACCCGGCCATCCTGCCGTACCTACCGGCTGAGGGGTTTCCGCTGGGGGTGACGCGCAAGGTGCTGACGCCAGTGCTGCGGAGCGTATACTCGAGCGGCGTAAGCCCGACGCTGCCGCTTGGCAAGTTCATGGCGGAGATGGCAATGGGCAAGTACGACACGCGCCTGCGGACCAACAGCCCGGCCGTGCCGGGGCTCGAGAAGATCGGCACGTTCCCCATCTTGCCCAATATCGCCTTCCGGCGCTTCGCAGGGCTGGATGGGCACAAGGATTGAGGTGATTTGTTGACAAGGGGGGAAGAGAATGATAGGGCTATCTGAATTACACAGGGCAAAGTCAAAAGGACAACGGATTGAGCACGGCGAATTTATTGGCGCAGGGGTCATTGTGCAACAGCAGAAATACCATTTCTTTTCGAATTTTTATGAATTTAACCTTTTACAATAATTAAGAACAAAGCAAAAGCATATGCTTCCACAACATAATGCTGAAAAATAATCCAAAAGAGAATTGAAATTGCTATCCAGCTAAATACCTTTTAAGCTTTTCTTTTCTACACTCTTACAGTCCGCCGGCCGGCTTGTAGTACTCGGCAAAACGGTCCATGTCTTCCCAGCCTTCGTCGAAGCCGAGCGCCCAGCAGCTGATCAGCAGATTGGGGAACCGCCGGGTCCAGAAACCCAGGTATCCCTCGGGGAGAGGGCCCACCATCTTCCGCAAGGCGTCCGACATGTCCTCGTAGTGGTTGCGCTTGTTGCGCAGGGCGCGCAGCAGGTCCAGCAGACGCGAGCCAGTATACTTGCGCTGCTTGCCCAGCGACTCGACAAACTCCTTGGGCAGGCGCCGCAGGAAGTCGCCACGGCACACCTCAGGCGCCTCGGCCTCCAGGCGCTGCAGTGACAGCGAGGGCGGGTCGCGCGGTTCCTTCTCGAAGTGGTCAGAGACGTCACACAAGAAGCTGAGCCGCTTCTTTGCTGGCCAGAAGAAGGGGTGCGACATGACGTCCTTCGTCTTGGGCCGCTGCCGCGGGTTGGCGTTGAGCATGTGCTGGATAAGGTCCTTCGCCTCGTATGCGAAATCACCGAGGGCGTCTAGCGCGTCCAGGTTGTAGTTGTCCTTGCGGATGTTGACCTCGCGCATGTAGCGATCACCACAGTCGTACGGATGCGAGCCCTTGGTGAGAACGTAGAAGAAGACCAAGCCAAGGCTGAAAATGTCAATCGCCTTTGTTGCGCGCCGCATAGGAATCCCGTCGCGGGTTTCGCCATTTTGTGAGGTGCTGAGGGAGCCGCTCTGCGTCGACAACGGGGCTTCCATGAGTGCCTGGCCGTTGTCGCGCGCATCGTCATCGAGAAGAAGTTCTGGAGCTCGCCAGCCGCTAGTTCCTGCAGCGTGGGCGGTTGTGGCACCAAACGAGCTCTGCCCGCCTTCCAGCTTCTTACAAAGGCCAAAGTCTGAAATCAGAAGACGCGGCTTGCCGTCCGAGGTCATGTTCACCAGAATATTCTGCGGTTTGAGATCGCGGTGCACAATGCTCCGCGAATGCAAGTGGTTCAGGCCACAAGTGATTTGATACAGAACACTTGGCAGATCACGCTCGCCTGCCTGCGCCAGGTCACGGAATATATGGGGCTTTTCAACTACCTCTGCCAGAGACGCCTGACAGAGTTCAAGTGCGATATAGTGGAATGCCGCCCGCTGCTGCTGGGCATAGTATCGGATAACTATTGCAGCCATTAGTAAAACATAAGGATTATTTAATCACCAACTGCGAATTGCCAAACCTACCATTTGGATGATCATCGCTCTCACGAAGAAGTTTGGTCTCCTGGGAAGCAATGTCGTAGAACTGGACGAGCATGCGCTTGACAGCCACGTCGCGGCCGTCAAACTTGCCAGCAAACACGATGGTGCCATTGCTTCCCGTACCCAGCTGCTGGTCTTCGTTGACTTCGAGGCTGCCCATGCGCAAGATCGGGCCAGAGATTTCTTGCATATCGTTTGACACAGTGACAATGTCGGGCTCTAGAAGTGTCTTCTCACCGAGCTGCTTTGCCTGGCCAACCACCTCGTCCACTGTCGCCGGCAGGGGATCGTCGCCGCGGGATACAGAAGCCTCGCTCTTAGCCTTGTTGCCCTTTCTATGCTTGGCACCTCCACGACGACCTCTGTGGGCTTTCTTTTTCTCCTTTTCAGGTTGGTTACCAGCATCTTGCAGATTGGCAGCGCCGTCCTCAAGCAAGACTTCCGCGGGTGCGACATCAGAATCTCCATTTGCTATGTCGGCAGCAAGGTCCTGTGGCACTTGCAAGGCAGCTGTCTTCGGCTGCCTCGGTGTTTCTAGGCCATCTTGGACAGGTTCTCCGTCGACGGCTTCTTCGTCGACTTTCTCAAGGTCGTTGCCCCTCCTATCAACTGCTTGGACCTTTGGTGCGACCTCATCGGTGGACCCCGGCAGCACCTCGCCATTTGTCGGTACATCTAGTGTCGCGCGATCAGCTGCATCTAGACCCTCTGCATCATCTGGTGGCTTTGCAGGTTCTGCCGTGTTGTCGTCGTCGATGTCTTCAAGAGTTGAGAAACCGGCCTCGAACGACAGCTGCCGCTTCTTCTTGTTGTACCAGCGGCGGAGGTCCTTGTGGTAGAAGAAGACGAAAACGGACAGGACGATCATGAAGACCGGGTTGCTGAGGAAGTCCAGCACACTGTTAGCAGCAACCTGTGGGAGCTCCTTGACTTTGGTAATGACGTAGGGCGACGGCTCGCTGGGCTCGGGAAGCGTGAGCGGAATATTTGAGACGTTCTCCGTATCTTCGTCGTCCGGGAGCGTGGCAGACGCTTCGCCGCCGGGCAGCGTGGGGTAGTTCGGAGGCGACAAGAGGGAATTGCGTCTCCGGCCGGTGGGGGTCAGCGAGTGCTTGCCGGGGAGGGCGGCGTGGATCCCTTCCGAGCCTAGGCCTTCGTGGTGGTCCCACCAGCCTTGCTTGGTGCACTCGGCGGGAGCCACATCGACAATGAGAGGATATGCCGTGCCGGACAGGGCATACCAGCCGCCGCCAGTGGTCTGGTTGATGAAGACACTGGATTTGCGCAGGCGTTCCGTCTCGTCGTCCTCGGCAGGCGGCGCAGGCTGCGGCAGTAGGGCGAGATCCGGGTTGCTGCTCAGCGGCACGCTAGGCGGCCGGGCAATATCAAACACGCGGACGATCGGCGCAGACAGTCGGTGGCTGAACGAAAGGTCAACGCCGCCGATGGACGGGTCGAAGCTGAAGCCGTAAACGTCGCCATTTGGCTTGCCGGTGATGTAGCGATTGTCGTTGGGCGAGCGGTACTGCTGGTGCAGGTCCTTGTCGTAGTTGTTTGGGCCCCACTCAGAGTACTTGAGCGTGGCAATTGTCAAGCCATCGTTGCGACGAACAATGACCTTGTAGTCGGTGCGTCCAAGCGTGATAGTGCCGCCGATGGTGCATTCTTCGCCGCCGCTGCCGTCGAAGTCGTTGGGGCGCATGCAGCTGTCGGGTTCGTCGTTCCGTCCAGCCATGGCCGAGTCGGCGTCCGAGGATCCATACCACTCGCGGACTCGGCCGGTTGCTGCGTCCAGGGTGACCATGGTGGTCTCCTTGGTGCCGATGAACACGACCGGATGTTCGCGGTCGTAATAGGGCATCTGCTCGACGACCCACTTCATAGTGAGGCCGGTAGAGGCGAGGCCAGTGCTGCCGGGGATCATGAGGTAGATGGCGCCATTGCCGCTGGGCTCGACGGCCCAGGTCCAGTGATCGAGGGGTGTAAAGGATTCGTCCAGGGGGGAGACGGCGGCCCGGTGGTGGGTGGTCTCGACGACGGGCTTCTCGCTCTCGATATGCCAGAGAATCTTGCCCGTCTTGCGGTCGATGGAGTAGAGGTCTCCATCGACGGAGGCTAGAAGAACAAAGTCTTCCACTTCCCAGTCTGCCAGCGACCGCGCAATATGCGGCGAAGAGAGGCCCTGGCCGGGAGCGGCGGAAGAGCCTCGGTGCGCTAGAGAAGGTGCTCGAACGGACAGGTCCGGAGCTACAGTGGTGGCTGAGGTGTCGTTTTTGGTGTTTTTGTTGGGTTTGGCATTGTTGTTGCTGTTCCCATCTTTCTTGTTGTCCAGGATAGGCCCAGATCGTGCAGATCGGGTGGACGGAGACGAGGCGCCGCGGTCTTCGGTCACGGTCCTCTTTTGTTGTATTTTTGGCGTTTCGACGGTCCCTGGTCGTGACGCGAGCAGGGGCTCGCCCTCGGCAGGCGAGGCGTGGCTGGCAGCCGCCTTTCGGATATTGGGATGGCCCCTCTGTTGCCGTTGTTGTTCAGAGCGAGATCTTTCGCTGCTCCGGGTGTCGTCGACGAACGCGGCTCCGTCGTTTTTCTGACCGAGGGAGTCTATCTCCTCTCTGTCGTTGGCGAGGCCGAGCAGAGAGGCGGCAGAGCCATCAACGTCGAAGAGGGGCTGCTGCTGAGCCTGGTCCTCGACCTGGCGAAGAACCTGGTGGCCGACCGAGTCTGCTCCATGGTGTGGATGTTCTTGCTGTTGCTGCTGCTGCTGCTGCTGAGCGTCGACAAACCGAAGAGCCGGGTTGAGAAGGAAAAGAGCGAGTGTTAGGATAAGTTTCCGCTGGCTTGCGACGTGGCCTGGCGGCCGCCGCATCATGATGGGCTGTCAACAACGCGTGAAGCGTCGATTGAGCGTGTTGTCAAACGTTTACATGGAGCTCATTCGATGCGATTCGATTCCCTCCGTTGCATTACGCGGCATGCATCAGCGGGAATATATGGCACAAAGGAGAGACGTGAACCTCTCTCTTGCCTAGAGGAAGCGGTAGTCGAAAATTGTGATCAAGAAGGACTAGAGAACGACGAGGGGAACGATAGGTTGAAAAAGGAACGTCGATAGAATTGAAAGAGTAAGGGAGGGAAGAAGAGGGAGAATAGGGGAAAGAAGACCAAGATAGGATGACGAAGAAAGGGAGACTGAAAACGGCTGGGTATTTTCGATGTGGGCTAGTCTCGTTGGTGACGGGATTTTGCTGATTTTAGTATGCTGCGAGGGAGCGCCGAGCAGTCCTTTGGCTAGTCCGGCTGGGCCTTGAAAGTGTTTGGTGTGTGGGTATTTTTGTTGTGGGCTGGGATACATGAAGATGGGGGGAGGGAGAAGATGTGGGCATGGCTGGGCTTGGTAGATGTGGGTCGACGTGCCGTGGCACGAAAGACGGATGGGGGTGTGAGAACGTGTTTGTGGTGGAGGAATTATGGGAGTGTATGTACGTCGTGAGGTACGAAGCACGACTGGGCAGAGTTCTATGGCGTATATTGGGAGAATCCTATACGAGAGGGCAACATACGTTAAAAGGGGGCAGCCAGGAGAAAGACTTGGCTTGCTTGGGGATCCAGTGGGAAACCCCGGCGCACACCAAGTGGGGTAAGTACTGCCAAGTGGTAGCGAGCGACTTGTGGAATGCAAGAGAATAGGGCAGAAAAATAGGTCACTTCAAAACACGTGATTTGGATTACAGCGCCATCAAGTACTCGTATTTCCATTATTTCAGTATGTCATGCTCCATATCTCAGTGGTGTTCCAGTAGTATCTCAGTAGTATTTCAGTACTCTAGTATTTCAGTATGTACATACGATGTAATCCTGTGTGTGCGCTCCTTACAACGAAGGATCGAATTCTCCACTGGAGCGTTTCTGCACCCCGTCGGCGCTCTTTCACTCCCACTTCCACGAAAGACGATGGTGATCGCACCACGAATGGGAGAGCACAAAATGAACATCTTACCCTTCTTTGTCTGCAGCTCTTTCTGACAAACCGGCGATCGATGCGGGTGAGATATCTTACAATAGCAGCGGCTCCCATTTGACCGTAAGTCTGTTTCTCTCTCTCTCTCTCTGCATCTTTCCCCATTGCCACTTGCCGGACAGGCGCTTCCCGAATTAATCTGTATATTGAGTGTTTCTTTTCTATTTTTTTTTATTTTCAGTTGACTGGGCGGGAAAGTTATTGTATTTGCTTCCCTTTGGTTCTACGAGGCGTTCTACGCATGCTCCCCCCGTTCTCGTAAGTACGCGTATGTTCTGTTTCTGTTGGTCCCTAATATTTCGTCGTCACTTTTTGTCTATCACGGCTAAAACAAAGGGGGTGGCTTTCTACCAACGCCCGATCGAGACATATTTCGGAGCGTCTTTCTTCTTGTCCGCTGCAACCCCCTTGTGCCTGTATCCCTCAAACTCCGTTAGTCGTACGTAGTGGTACGTACGATTAGTTCACACAAAACAGATTCATACGAGTATTCGTACTCGTTGTATTACTCGCAGCTCTGTGAGACCTGTTTCTTTCGTGCAAATCGTTGCATTGGCCGCGCAAAGAACGGGGATCCAAGCAAGGGCGTGCAGCTATGGTGAAACAAAGACAAGTACTGTGCAGTCTTGGTGGCGTATTGCCTATAATAGATACAGTATGGGCACTATAGGCACTGTCCTGCTGCAGGGCACACCACCCGAGAACACACCGAAAGGCATTTTCGCTTCCACCAGCAAAATAACGCCTCTTTCTGCAGAAGTCTGGGAGATACGCATACTCCTGAGCAAGACCTCCAAGCATGGAGAAAATCAGCGCAGCGGCACACGCCTCAATAATTGCTGTTTCTAGTACTTTCGCTACCGTGCAAACAACACTATCAACAAAGTATAAAATTTTTCATCTCTCCCGATATCACTTTATTTTTCACAGCCACCCGGCACTCTAAATTAGATTGTGGTCGATTCCACAGCGACAAGCCCGATCGTGTGCCGCTCTCAGTTGATGAAGCAACGTTTTTTTTTTTTTTTTGCTTGTACTTTATTGGTTATTGTAAGCATTGCTGCCTTTTGTTTGCTCGCTACTACGTAATCTATCCTGTATTGTCTCTATCTACAGTAGATCGTATACAGGCGCACAGGCATCATGGTATTTTAGCACAGTAACAAGAAGAAAAATTAGAGCTTGTTCGCTTGTTGAGTTGCTGGTGTAGGTAGTCCTACTGCTCCTAGTGCAGTAGCGTAGGCTAAGCCTTACCGTACGGGTGCTACAGCAAGAACAGCAGCCGAGTTGCCGATCACAGGTTAGGAACAGGGGGCGATAGCAAGGCAGGAAGCAGGTAAAAAGTAAAAATAAATAAATAAAAAAGAGTCAATGCCGCAACGCAAGGAAGCAACGACGCTCGACACAACTGGTACGACAAATAATCCGGCAGGTACGACAGGAAAAAGACACAACAAGAGAACGGCATACCAGAAGCGGGGATTTTGTGAGGCAAGAACATGCTATGAAAGGCAAGTGCTTAACAATGCCTGCTTGATAATATGGGTCGTCATTTCTTGTTTGTTTATGTCTCTCTTCTACTTGCTGGAAGGCAGACCCGTTTCTCCCTGTACAATGTATTAGCGGGGCGCTCGTGTCTGAATGGACCCGGCCACTTGAGACACAGAGGATAGCGAGTGGGCTGCTGGTGGGCTTCTGATGCGTATTTGCTTACGGAGTATAGCGCTCTCGTTCTATCCACATCTCGAGGTTCATTGTCATCTCTTCCTTCCTGTTTCACTTCGTCTCCTCTTGCGAGCATCTGCTTTCTTGGCCGGTTGAGCCTACATATCTTGATCGCGGTACGTGTAGTCGTATCCCTCATAATGCAAGCTCTTAGCTCTTCTTTTGCGGCCAGTGGCAACGCCGCGTTATGCCGCTGCGTTGTTGGACATGTCTCACACCAGTGTAATTTGCCATCAGGCGATCCTGGCCCTCTTGTTTCCTTTTTTTCCCATATGTGCCCACTCCAAAGGGAGCATACCTCCACGGCGGATCCTAGCTGATTGATCGTAATCCAGTCCGATACTGCTGCATCCTGCAAGATCATCTCGAAGCAAGGGACCTCTCTCTCTGTAAGCATAGGTACTTTGCTTAAAATTGCCTCCATGGTGAATCAACATTGGGCTAATTGCGAGCACCCAGAAGTCCCCAGGGAGAAATTTTAGCGACGGTGAAAAGTTGCAGCTCGTAGATAGATGTCTCTGTTAAAGAGCCTCCCTAGGACTCCATTCGCTTTGTCGTGTGCTCAAACCGTCCTCTCGTCCGGGCCATTTGTAAGGCAAGAATACAATATCGTCTGGCTTTCAAACGCACGGCCCTTTGCTTATCTTTTTTTTTTTTTTTTTTTAAAAAAAAATTGAAATGGTTGGATAGGCAGCACGGCATACAGAACGGCGATGCTATCCTTTGACTGTGGGATGTTCTGATCAGCAGGAGCATGTGGGACGGGCAGCCGTCCGCTCATGAGGCCGGCGGTGGCGGGAAACCACGCAAACGCCGCAGCGGCGCGCAAGAGATAAAGTGCTTCTTCCGCCACGCGCTGTGTGGATGTATAATTTGTGCTTCTTTTTCCTCTGAACCAGTTTCTCTATTTCCAGAGGCATTTAGAAGCAATAAGACATCCCCGCAAAATAATTAATGAACATGTTCTATAGGGGGGGCTGCTGCTGTGGGCTCTCCGCATTTGGTTTCTATTCTTATGCCGTTCGTCTTCTTGTTTTGCTCTCTTGCTGCATAGCATGAGTATCCGAGGCAATAGCCGCAACGCCCTGGGCATTCTTATTTATTTCACACACAATAACCATTTCCAAATATAATAAGACAATGCTTGAGCGAACCCATCGCCAAAGTCTGAACATATATTGAGAAGAGGTAACCGAGATACTGCTCCGGTCGTCGGTCGTTGTTTTGACAGATTGCTTCGCTTGGCTTATGCCTGCTCTTTGATGCGTCAATGGACATCGAGATCCAATTTTCTGTGAATTACTACACCGTAAATAAAGGATGATTAAGAAACAAACGTAGGGGGCTGGAGAAACGAATCGTTCAATGTGAAGCAGGCGGTACTGGCTGAAGCAATCTCAGCAACCCTAGCTCATCCTATGAAGGATTACGGAATGCCTAGAAAGGCAAAAAGGAGAGAATCACGAATATCTGAGATTACAGCACTATCAGTGGTTGTGGAGAATCTTTTCTATGAAAAATACAGTTCCGGTCTGAATGATTCAGTTCTCCTTAACAGAGAATACCGCAGATGCCGCTGTAGATGTTGGGAGGCACAACTAGCCTTCAATTGTACTCCAGGGAAGGTTTATTCCTCCGGATCTTTATCAATCGTCATTGAATTCACGGGGCCTTCACTTTGGTAAGATTCATCGTTCTTGTAATTCGTTACACTCTCTGCCAGCCATCGTCAAGAGGGCTGTCATGAAGCCTCCGCCCAGGGAGGCGTTCAAAAGATACACTATTCGGTCAAAAAGCAAGGCGAATCCAAAGCCCATCCATTTTCCTAGAGAATTTCCGGCCTTCCCTGAATAATACAGCCCAAGCCAATGTATATGTACGAAAAAGAAGTTGTGTCCTTAGATTTCCAAACCGTAAATTATGCGCACATGATAAGAAAAAAAATTACCCTGAAGAATGGTATAGAAGAAAGAAGAATGAAGAAAGTTTAGAAAAGATAAAACGGGCCAAGAGCCGGCAGGACGGTAGGCGCTTTATGAGTTTGACTTGAAAAAAGATCGTGATGATGTCCGCTTGGACCGTGGCGGCTTCTTCAGGTCTCCGTCTTCGTAGTCGTCGTCGTCGTCGTCGTCGAATTCGGGGCCGGCGGGGCCGTCGCCGAAGTCTTCGCCCGTCTTCTTGGCGTCAGCCAGATCGCCGCTGGTGTGCCGGGCGCTCTTTGGCGTGAGCAGGGGCCAGCGCCTCGAGTCGGGCCGCTGGGGCGCCGTCACCACGGACAGCTCCTTGACGGCGGCGCGGCCGCCCTTGCTGCCCTTGCCTCCCCGGCCTTTGCCGCCTTTGATATTGTCGTCTTCGTCACCGTCAACACTCATTACTGCCATGCCGACGTTTGCTGCAGCGGCGGCCGCAGCTGCGGCGCCACGACGCCGCTCGGGTGTGACGCCGGACCCGCCTGTGGCATATCGCATGTTGGGTATGCCAGCCCTGGGGCGGAAGAGTGCCCGTAGGATTGGGATCGAGGCTGCCATGATGGTCACGCCTACCTCGGCCGACGCCCACGCAGCGAGCTGCACGCTGTCGACTAAAGGAAGTAAAATGTCAATTTCCGTGGATGTGCACACATTTTTCTTGAAGAGAAATGACTTACTGATATCAGGGTCTTCCAGCGTCGTAAGTTTAGTAGTTTTAATAATAGCGGAAAGCCCAGCACTGCCCATTGTCAGCCCCAAATTAGACACAACAAGGCCTTGTACGTAAAATAAGATGCTACAAAACTTACAATGCACCCATGCTCATAGCAATGAGCACGCCGATCTTCTCTCGCCGCTGCATCTGCAGGTTCCATAAGAACTTCCACGGCAGTAGCGCCAAGGTGAAGTCAACAGCGGCGGAATAGGCTAAAATTAAATTAGCAAAAGACAGATAAAAAATACCATGTCACTATCCTCTTTTTCTCAAACAGGATATTCTGGATACGTACCGCCGACAATGATCCCAAACTTCACGGCAGTCGGTATGGGAATGCAGATGCTGCTCTTTGGCGCGGGCTTGCCCGGCATGGGCACCGGGCACTCGATCAGGATGGACAGCGCGCTCAGGTGCATGGATATGTTGAGCGTGATGATGATGAACCACACCAGGTAGCGCATCCAGCCGATGGGCAGGCGCAGCAGCGTGAAGGCAAAGGACGTCTTGCTCCAGCACGCGCCCAGCAGCACCAGGATGCCGCTGGTTGTGCCATTGGTCACGATAGCGGCGATGTCCTTGGGGGTCACGTCCCACGTGTGCTTGCCGTAATCGAAGGCGACGACGTCGATGACGTTGAGAATGACGCCCGCCGTCAGGATGAGCCAAGAGGCTACCAGCAGGTAGTCGTCCCACCAGAGCCCCCGGCGGTGTATGATCTTGAGGAGAATGCGCAGAAAGAGAAAGATGGCCGAAGCCAAGACGAGGGCCCAGCTGAGGATGGCGAGCTGGGGGCCGTAGTTATCGTGGGGAAGGGCCATTCTCGGGATGCGGGCCCGTGCAGCTGCGGAGTGAGCTGTGCTTTTCCGAAGCGACCGTGGCGACAGGTGTTTCTTGACCTCGACTTCGAGGTGCCAGTCGTAGCACTGTCGACCGTTTAACGTGGCAATATATGCCGTGGCCTTCACCTTTGTTGTCGAAATGAGAGAAGGGAAAACGTATCTGAGTCAAAGATACTGTCACAACAATAACAACCGAAAAATCCCGTGAGATATAGAGTATAAAAGCCAAAGGAAAAAAAAAAAAAGAAAAGAAAAGCGAAAAATAGGCAACAGATGAAGCTAAGTGAATAGCTTCATCTACGGAGCCTCCAAATAGTAAATATCTTTCAGGGAAGCGAAAACCCAGTTGAAATCGTACACCAACAACCCGGGCAAGCCCAGGGAAACTAAAGCTCGACGACAACAGTATAAAAGAATCTCAGTCGAAGAGATCTTAGTCAATTGAAAAGAGGAGAAAAAGAGAAGACTTAGAATAAGGAAGAAGAATAATAAAGAGAGGAAAGAAACACAAGAGGAGCCCGCCAAGATGAAAATCAAGCAAGAGACTAAATGGGGATGCGGGAGTCTCGGCTAGGATAACCCATCTGCATCGTATAAAAGAAAAGAGACAGCAGGAAAATAAGACTGCTCATACAACAAACTTTGGTGTGCTCATTGAGCAAGTCAGACAAGAAAAGGTAAGAAAAGAAAGATGAAGGACAGGACAATAGTCTGGAGGATGGCAAGAAGGGACGAGACTGCCAAGCAGCCAAGCTCGTTAAAGGCGACGATCTAGATATGCAGAGAAGAGAGAGCCACACTACTTTACTGGAATTCAAAAAGGCTTCCACTATTCAGGACCATCTTGCCCTTTCGCCTTTTTGGCTATGTAGCCGATCCGGCTGCCGGTTCCTAAATCGCTTGTGCTTTTGCTCCCTTCCATCACGAATTGTCCGTGTCGTGGGGGAAGGCAAATCTTCTCAGCACATGGCCCTGCTCGTGTTTTTCCTTTGCATGTTTCCATAGAAATCGACGCTACGATGAGACCGAGCCTGACGGGTAGCAGTCGATCAGGAACCGTATTGTGACATGCCGACAGCCAAAAGAGGCCTGACCAGAAGGCCTTGTGTTGCACACAGAGGACGGGGTGTAAGAGATCGACAGATAGGGGGGGAGCGCGGGCCTTGAAAACGGGCACGCAGCCGAATACCTTACAACAGTCTAGTTGTGAGGATTCTTCGAATAGGCTTGTCTTGTTCATAACTTCTCGCCATAGCTCTCTTCCTTTTTCTTGGTCTGCTTTTGCAATTGATTTTTAGTTAATTTCTAATTCCTGTCAAATGTGAAAGCCTCTTACAAGATAATACGTTCTGACTCTTTTTCTTTTTCTGTGTTTCCCGCAGAACAGGTACAGCTTTTTGAAACGTGAGATGAGTTACATCCCGCGATATGACTGACTGTCAAATAATTGTCATCCTCTGTGAACCACCGCCCCGGCGGTCCGTTCTCAAAAGAATTGTCATTCTAGTTTTTGGGTTAGGTTAACCAAACAAACAAGCAAAAAACAACCGCATGCAGTTTGTTATGGTTCTTTAGAGAAATTTTATGAAAAAGCATGAGAAGGAACTGCTGGCTTTGCAAAAAGCAGTGCTGGCGAAATATTCCCTTCTTTTTCATGTTCTCTCATCGGCCTCCCCCTCCCCCCCGTCACCGAGTGTTTGATCTCCGCCACAAAAATGTCTTTCGCCTTGCCTCGGGCATTTTAGCCTGCGGATCATGGCTCGATGCACGGCCGCAAAAATCCAAGAGAGACATACGAGTGCGATTGCGAAGCAGAGAGCTGGCGGCGAAGTTCAGACCTTGGCATGCGCTGCGGTCCAGAATAGAGAGGAAGAGGTTTATCCCCCAAGGCGATCGCTGTCCCATAACGCCAAACGTTTATGCGGAGTCGCCAGTCTTGCTTCGATATCAGCCTCTTCCCATGGTCTGCTCCTGGCCTGTCCTTGCCAGCCCTTGGCCTACCTTTGAGTTTTTGAGTTTATTTCGCTCTTCTCTGGTCTACTCGCTTTCTAGAAGATGAGAGCATCGCAAATCGCGGCGACCCGAGACGGATGCGGCAGTGTCCCAAAAACTGTATTCGGCCCTAGGTTTATCGTACCGTATATACGTGCTTTCAGACTCGTGCATCCACTGGTTTGGCGACTCTGGGAAGTATCCTATTTCTCCGACACAGTGAAAACGCGATATCAGATGCAGGTCTAGAAGAGGCAGGCTGCGGATCTAGGTGAAATTCCCTCCCTTTCTGGACGCCCTCCCAGGCATGCAGCGAGATAAGCTTGCTTCTGCATCTACAGGGAATACCCAGCAGGCACACTACCGACGTCGAGCAAACGAGTATATATGCTCTCCCTTCTCTTTTCACCCTGTCTTCATTTAGGCTATCCAGATTTTCTGGTCAAGGAAGATTCCACCTGTGTCTTCGACGTGCAGATTCCAACAGCAATCGCATCCTCAGAGAGAGAGACGCGGTCTGCAGTGACGTTCTTTGAGCACACTTGTGAAACCCCCCCTGCGCAGAGAGATTTCCGTGCTGGCGTTGGCTTGCTTTTTATCGTCTGCTCGAAAATCTCTCGTAAACTTGTCTAAATGGCTGTCGTCATTGTAGGGCATGGAGAATAGGACTGTTCATCAGCACAAGAGAGCATATCTGTTGGCCACTGCACAGCAAATCATACACAAGCCAAATTCCTGGGAAAAAAGACAGCAGATTCTTCCACAGCCGAGCGAGGATTGCGCGTCGTGTACTGTTGTTCTTCTGGCCCCGTTTGCCATGAAACAAAGCAGATCACTCGGCAGGCATTCCGAAAACAAAATGTTGACGAGCACAAAGGGAATACAGCAAACAAAGGGCATCATATCCATGTATGTCGTTGTCTGCTTCAACGACACAGTCTAATCACATAGTTGCTGAGCATATTTCATCGTGCACTACTCTGTAGAGGTTTGGTTTCTTATTAGATTTTTTTGCTACAGTACTGCTTCTATGAGTAAATGAAAGTAAGAAAAAAAATGGGTAGTGACAAAGAAAAAAAAATAAATCCGTCGTGGTATCGTTTTTACCGGTCCCCCTTTTCACTGCCGCTCCGTATACCCGGCGCCGCGCTTTTTTTTGTAGTCTTACACTTGTTAGGTGGTTGTACAATGGTCTAAATGCGTCTCATCTTCTCGTCTCTCCCCTCTTCTCCCCGGGGAGTCTCCCGCGTCTCACTGGGACTTCTTCTCCGCGCTGGCCTTGCCCTTGCCGGCGGCCGCCGAAGAGGCGGTCCAGGACCGTGGCAGCAGCTCGCTCTCGGCCAGCAGGCGCCACATGCACCAGAGGTAGCAGATGCCGAAGCCGGCGGCGCCGACGCCGACGTTGGCGACGACCCACAGGTCAGGCTTCTCTGGCGGCGGCACGAGGGCGCGCTCGAGCACGTGCCAGACGGCCATGGCCAGATAAAAAGGCGCATGGACGAGGAAGGCGCCCCACAGCGGCTTGGTGCTTCTAGTGCCGCTGCTGCTGCTCTCGCTGCCGCCGTCGTCGCCGGCGGCGCCGGGAAAGTAGGCCGCGAGGGAGGTCGGGGGCAGGCCCAGCAGGTAGGCCCACAGCAGAGTGAGGACGGCGTAGGGGACGCGCAGGTCGACGCGCTGCAGCAGGGGGAAGAGGGTCCAGGCGGCGAGCAGGTTGGCGAAGCCGACCCAGGCGCGGGTGTCGCGGGCGAGGCCGCCGGCGCCGGCGAGCAGCAGGGTCATGGGCAGCAGGGGCAGCAGGACGCTCTTCTCGTGGACCTGGTAGCTGAAGAGGAAGAAGCCCCAGGCGGTGGCGGCAAAGGCGTAGGGCAGCAGCAGGCGGTGCGGCCGCAGCAGCAGCACCAGGTTGGGCGGCAGGATGGCGGCCAGCGTGGCGGCCAGCGACGCCCGCTGCAGCAGCGCCGGCGGGTAGCCTTTGAGCTTGACGACGGCGTTGGCGGCGCACCAGAAGTTGGCCACCTTGTCCTCGAAGAGGCCACGCGCAAAGGGAAACACGCGGTGCACCATCTGGGCGAGCTGCTCGACGACCGGATAATAAAAAGCCTGGGGGTCGAGGTGCGCGGCGAGGGCGGCGGGCACGAGCGGCAGGGGCGGCACCGGGGCACCGGCGGCGAGCTCGGGCCGCGAGCGGATGCCCCGGCGGACGTCGTAGAGGGTGCCGGCGACGATGGGCAGCAGCAGCAGCGCAAAGGCGGCGGCGGTGACGGCAGCGATGGCCAGGAGCCGCCCCACGCGGATGCGGGGCCGCAGGCAGTTGCCCAGCAAGAAAGCAAACACGGACAGCGCGTAGTAGAGGGCCATCTGCTTGAAGCCCAGGGCGCCGACGAAGAAGACGGCGGCCCAGAGGAAGCGGCCGGCCAGCATGCTCGACATGCTCGCGGTGACGAGGCCCAGCATGACCGTGTTGTACTGGAAGTGCACATGATCAATCAGGATGGTGGCAGGCTGCAGAAGGATGGCGACGAGAGCGACCGACGCGGTCCAGGAGGCGACGCCATTGAGACGGCTGAAGCGGCGCACGAAGACGACGACGGCCGGAATGTAGATGAGGTACTCGGAGACGAAGACGGTACCGCGCATGAACACCTTGAGACCAGGGTCTTCCAGGCCGCGAGACGTGTGCAGGGCAAACCAGGACGGGTCAATCAGCGAGCCGACGCGGCCGAGCAGCCAGCTGTGGTAGGCCGTTAGCGGCGGGTAGTCGAGACCCCACCACTCGAGGTCGTGGAAGTACCACTGGGAGATGGGGAGGTGGGTGGTGATTTCGAGCCAGTGGCGCTGGGCCTCGTAGTCGCCGAACATTGGCGGTTTCTGGAAGCCTGAGAGACAGATGGCAGTTTAGTACAACAAAAGCTCTGCTGAAAGGCGACAGACGGCCTTGCATATTCCCATCATCTCCATCATCGTGACCTTACCGGAGTATCCCCACAAACCAGCAGCCCAGCGGAACAGGCCCACGGCCATCAAGATCAGAGGCAAGAGCTCCCATTGGGAGACGGATCCCCTTGCCGGCCAGAGGAAGGCGGCGAGAGGAAACGCCGGCGAGCGCGAGAGCCCTTCAGCAGGCCGCAGACCAACTCCGCTGCTGCTGCTGGCAGCGGAATCGAACATGGCCTGGCCGCCTCCTATCTTCTTGGCTTTCCGGCGCGGTTTGTGTGGTGAAGGTGCTGGACCGGCCATTTTGACGAAAAAAACCCTTGCTCGCAAGATTTCCAGTGACGCTCGCGACAGAGAAGGATGAGCAGACGAGGATGGGAAGCTCGGGAGGCGGCAGCAGATTCGATGTCGAGATAGGGGGGGTAGAGCTAGTTCAGATCGCGGCCGTCATTGGGAAGCGAAGAGGCGGAGCGAGGAGGATGAAAGACGAAGAAACCTGCAGGAGCCTGCGGTAGAGCGAATTGACGTTCCTGGGATGTCGTCTGCTCCAGACCGTGCTGTGTACCTCGTAGGGAGTGAGATGGAATGGTTGAGAGTTTGTTGGCAAAATGAAGCTACGTCGGTTGAGGGAAGTCGAAATGTGGCCTGGCCTGCTAGTAGGTAGGTAGGGGTAGTTTACTATTACTTAGGTATCTTACTCCGTACTACTCAATGCGATTAATTAAAATTAACGACAGCAACCGTTTTTAGCGCAGGTACGTCGCTGTTGCAACGTTGGCAGCCTGCTGGAACGGCACTTTGACTCGCCCAGCGCCTGATTGGCCAGTAGGCTAAACCCTGGTCACGGCGTTTCTTTCTCAATGTAGCGCCTAATACTTCTAGAAGACGCATAGTAGCAGCGGCATTAACAGCGAAGTAGTGCAGTACAATGCAGTGCAGCGCAGTACAGTGCAGTGCTATGCAGCCCAGTGGAGCGCCATGCACTGTAGCGCAGCGCCCCTCCTGCCTCTCCACCCCACTCCCCGCCAAAAACTCGGCGCCCAGAGCTTGGCAGAGCTCGCCAGGCTGGCTGACTGACTGACTGACTCCCTCCAGGACGTTCCAGCCGAGCTCAATCTTTGGATGCTGGACCGAGCGGCGCTGCAAGAACAAAAAGGGGAGGCACCTGGCCTGAAAATGAGCCTCTACATGTGCACGAGATCTTATCTCTTTCATCACCATCTTGCTATCTGTTCCGTTGATTGACGAAGACACGTGGGAGCGGGGCTTCCTCGAGATCCGCAGACATGCCCTTCCCCTTTGTCCTTCCCACCACTTCGGCATTTGCCTTTACCAGTGCCTTTGCCTGTCCGACGCATCCGTCTCTGTTGCGGACGGCGTCGACCTACCGCGGCATCGTCCGGGACACCCTCAAGAAGCACAAGCGGCTGCCGCCGGAGGCCCAGGCTGCCAACCTGGGCCTCGTCGTGTCGAGCCTGCAGAACTACCTGCCGTACCTGTTTGCCATTGCAGACGGCCTCAACGGCGGCGGCGCCGGAACGGGCGTGCGGGTTGTGCCGCTGAGCGGCGGCGCCGGCAGTGCTGGTGACGGCCAGCCTGGCGGCAAGTCCTCGTCAGCAGCGGCAGCAGCGGCGTCGTCTTCGTTTGTCGTCGAGTGGCGGCCGACGCTGGCGGACTCGCGGCTGCCGGGCAAGGAGCCGCCGCGGGTGCGGGTGCGGGCGGTGGACCACGAGGTGGCGTTTGCGCTGGCGGCGCTTGGCCACGCGCACACGCTGCAGGCGCGGGCGGCGCTGCAGCCGCTGTACGTGGCGGCGTCCGTCGTGCCCGTAGGCGCGCAGCAGCGCCTGGCCGCCATCACGGCCGCCACGCGCCACCTGCTGGACGCGGCTATGGTGTTTGGCTTCGCGGCGGACACCGCGGCCGCGTCGTCCGCATCCTCGTACTTTGCGCCGCCGCCGCCGCCCGCGCCCGAGATCGCCGAGCCCGCGCTGCGCGCGCTCGCCGCGCTCGCCCTCGCCGAAGCCACCCTGCTGGCCGTCCTCCGCGACGACCCCTACCCGGCCGCCGTCGCCCAGGACCGCAACGAGCACGACCGCGAGTGGATGTACAAGGCCCCCGACCTGCCCAAGGTCCGCGCCCACCTGTTTGCCCGCCTGTGTGTCGCCGCCGCCGAGCACGCCGCGCAGGCCCGCGGCGCCGTGGCGGGCGCTGGCGGTGGCGGCGGCTCCTTGAGCCCCGCCTTTCTGCGATACCTCGACGACCTGCAGCACACCTGCCGTGCCAAGGCCTGCCGCTTCTTCGCCATCGACGCTGACCTCGGCGGCCAGACCGGCACCGCCCTCGCCTGGGCCCACGCCGCCCTGCACGAGCTGGGCGTCGACGTGGCCGAAGACAGCGCGGCCACGGGAGGTGGCGCAGGCGGCAGCAGCGGCGGCGGCGGCGGCGGCGGCAAGTCCAAGGGCCGCCCGGGCCTGCTCAGCCGCTTCAAAAAGGAGCGCACTGAGAAGCGCGAAGACCGCCGCGTCGAACGCGGCCTCGGTTGGGGCGCTGATGCCGGCCGGCTCGAGGAGATCCGCGTCCTGGAGATGCTGGACGCCAAGTGGACCAAGCAGAACGATACGGTGTGTTCCCTTCTCTCCCCACAGCTCACGTGCTTGGACTTGTACATTTCTTTCGTGAGATCTCTCCAGCTGACACGCTCAGATGAATACGCAGCGCATACCGCCAAGCGGCCCGCTCCTGGCGCAGATGCCGCTGGGCCGCGAGGTCCACGCCGTCAAGGAGATGGCCCGCCCGGCCTTGGATCCGACCGTGCTCGAAGCCATGCGCGCGCCGCCAGATCCCCTGGACCAGCTGGAGGACGACGGTCTGGATGCAGGCCGCGCCAGCAGCTCGGACGACGATGTCGACGACCATGCCGCAGGCGAGTCGATCCTGTCAGACGCATCCACCGTCGTGGGAGGCTACCCAGGAACGCCAGAGAGCCATTCCGGGAGCAGCGGCGGAAGAATAGGGAGGGGCTCATATTACTGATAAAATCCTTCGTTTTCGAATTGGTTTATTTAAGAGCGGTTATACAAAAACCTTTGCCAATTATGCCATGCAATTCCTGTAAATCCCAGTCTTTTAGAATACCACCAACAAACGCCATGTCTTTTCCTCATTTCCCTTGGTCGTGTAGTCTTCATGGGTATCACACATCTCGTGGTCGTCTAGTCTTACAAATCGGCTTTTCTTTTACTTACGCTTTTGCTTGGGCCGGCAGCCCCTTTTCACTCTCCCTTGTTCCCTTAGTTGGTTGGTTTGCCTTCGCTCAGACAATGACCAGCCGGTCGACCTCGTCCTTGGCGATCTCGATCACCCGCTGGCACGTGTGCTTGGTGCCGGGCGGCAGCTTCACGTACCCGCACACCTCGCCGCTGCGGATCATGGCCGAGTCGATGGCCGCGTCCATGGCCGCGTGCCGCATGTTGGCGCGCGCCTGCATCATGTTGGCAATGTCCTTGAGGCCGTAGTGCACCGTGATCATGCCCGGCAGGCTGCCGTCGAAGAGCGTGGCAAGGGCTGCGCTGAGGCCGTTCCCGCCGTTCCCGCCGCCGCTCTTCTCAGCATCGCTGCCGCCGCCCTGCTGGCCGCCCTCGGCGCTCTGCTTGGGCGGCGCTTCCGCCGGCGGGCGGGCCGCGGCGCTATCTTCGGGCGAGGTCTCGGAGCGGTCTAGGTGGATGCCGTAGACATCCATCTTGAGCAGGGCGCGCACGACCAGGCGCCACAGCGGCGGCTGCACGGCGCTGTGCTCCATGGCGGACTGCTGCTGGCAGAAGCCGTCCCAGTCCGACAGGTGGCCCCACACGCCGCCGTACTCGGCCAGCGAGATGGTCAGCTTCTCCTGCGCGGCCGCCGCCCGCGCCGCCTCCGCGTCCACCATGGCCACGATGCGCCGGTACGCGTGCGCGATCGACGGCAGCAGCGCCCCCAGGATCATCAGGTTCTGGTACGCCTGCAGCGGCGGCCGGTAGTCCAGGTCCATAAAGTTGGGCGGCGAGCAGCTCGGGCACAGCACCGTGTCGTGCGCTGTGTGAGCCGCGTTGCGCGCCACCGCCATCGCCGGGCCCACCGCGTCCGGCAGGTGCTGCAGCGAGTCCAGCGCCAGGTACAGCCGCGCCAGGCACCCGCACACCCGGTTCGGCGCTGTCAGCAGCCACGCCGCCGACGCCTTGTGGACGTTCTCCATGTCGCTGGCGAGCGAGACGGCGTCCTTGGCACCAGCGCCGTCGCCTGCGCCGGCCCCTGCTCCCCATGCCTGTGCCTGGCCCGGGCTGTATTGAGCCGTCGCTGGCGTTGCTGCGGAAGACAATGTCCCGGCAGTAGTGGCGTCCGACATCCCAGTCGCTGCTGCTGCTGACGCGGCTGTTTCGGCCGGGGTCGAGCCTGATGCCGACAGTGCTGGCGGGGACGCATTTGCAGCTGCGTCAGACGCGCCAGGTGAGATAATCTGCGAGGTAGCAGGAGGTGGAAGACCGCTAGCCAAGGAATCTATCGTGTGCCCGCCAAAGTCTAAGCTGGAAAAGTCTAGGCCAAATAAGCTCCGGGGAAAATGCTTCTGGTACGTGGGATGTGGACCCGGCGAATGGAGATCCGGACGCTGCTGAACAGGAGCCTGGACGGGAGCCTGTATGGGAGCTTGAGGGGCTGGTGTTGGTGCTGCTGCCACCGTGGGTGGTGTGGGGAGGTTTCCCTGGAACTGAGGAAAGGTATCCAGCTCGGCGTCGCTGATGCCAATGAAATCGAACAAATTAAAGCCCGGCGAGGTAGCCTGGTCGGCCAGGATTGACAAGCCAACGTCTCCATCTGGCATATGCCGGCCCGGCTCATCCGAAGCCACCTCAGAAGACCCGGGTGCATCAATGGGTGCAGGAATCTCCAATGCTTCTATGGCTTCATCTACGACTGGCTCTGCGTCTTCGAGACGAGGCCGCTTACGAGGCCGACCCATGGGCTTCTGGGCCGAGTAGACGCAGGCGATGCCCTCCCGCTTGCAGCGGCGGCAGCCATCTTGCTCCTTGGAGCAAGCTAGCTTGCGGGTACCTATGATGGTGAGCAGTGGGAACATGAAAATAGTAACACAGACTTAAATCTTGTTTAAAAAAAGAAAGTTGGAGAGAGAAAATACGCACGGCATTCATCACAGGCCCGTCTCTTCTTAGCTTCAGAAGAAGTCTCCGGCTGTGTCTGGGTCATAGTAGGGTGATTCACCAGACAATTAGTAAAGATGTAAATGCTTAAGAGGGGAACAAGTAATATGCGTTAGAAGGACTGAATCCGAGTACGAGCATGAGCATGAGTTTGGAGAGAAAAAGATGGGGGGCAGCTCCAGAGCAAGGACTGGGCGATTGGATGGGACAACAGCCAAGCTATAACAGGAAAGTCAGCACCTAAAGAGAGAGCTAGGCACGGCTATTCATGACGTGGAGGAGCAATGGTGGATTGTCAATTGAGGCTCAAGGACAAGGGCACACGGGGCAACTGAAATTTGTTGCTTGTCCATCTGGAGAGTCGAAAGGGTTAGAAAGGCGAGTTTAGAGAGGCAGAGGGAGAGGAGTGGTGAAGATCGAGGGAAGTGGGACAGACACTCTCGGAGACTTTTAATCTGCAGTTCTAGCGACCTGCCGGAGGAATAGAAGGCCATTACATGTGTAAGCTGACTTGCCAGGCTCGGAGACTTTTTTGCTAGCGATTGAAGTTCCTCTTTGGGCAAGTGGAACCGCTGTTAGTCAGCTACCATTATCGTAGGAAAGATAACGGAAGGCGGTGACCACTTTAGGATATCAATATATGCATATTTAGCTAGCGGGGCTGTTTAGAGCGGCAGAAAATTTGTTCCGCCAAAAAAAAAAAAAAAAAAAAGAGGACTTTGTTAGTAGGTCGTAAAATTTTAGTGAACGGTTGCCATTGCTGTTGGTGCTGCTACGGCTGCTGTTCACCATATTCAGCTCTTTGAAGAGAAAAATAACCCTCAAAAGCAGCGAACACAATGGCACCGCAACTTCCCAGCAAGAAGCGGAAAGCATCCATAGTCGCCGCAGAGGCTGCTGCTGCCGCTGCTGCGTCGGATGACGAGGGCAGCTTGGACGGCCTGCTCGATGGCGTACTCTCGGATAGCAGCGACGAGGAGGAATCCGACGACGAGTTTGAAGACCACGGCGCTAGCGAAGATGAGGACGAAGATGACCTGGACAGCAATGATGTTCCCTCGGAGGGCGACGAAGAGGGTGATGAGAGCGACGAGCTCGCCAAACTCACGCTGGACAATGGCACGGGAGGCGCAGAAGACGATCAGCCAGAGGAGGACGAAGACGACGAAGGCCGCCCCAATTACCGGGTGACCACAGATGCCAACGGCGGCGTGCGGTACATATACGACGAGGTTGACCCTGTATACGAGTCGGACGACAGCGCCCAGGAGGTCAACAACACCATTGGCAACATCCCGCTGTCCTTCTACGACTCGTACCCGCACATTGGCTACGACATCAACGGCAAGAAGATCATGCGGCCGGCCACCGGCGAGGCGCTCGACGCCTTGCTCGATAGCATTGAGTTGCCAAAGGGCTGGACGGGCCTGACAGACCCGGCAACCGGCAAGCCGCTCAAGCTGAGCCAGGACGAGCTGGAGCTGCTGCGGCGAGTGCAGATGAACGAGATGCCCGAAGAGGGCTACGACCCGTACCCGGTAAGTGTAACGCACGTTCTGGAGCTATGTGATCTGTAACTGGGTGACTGACACGTCGTCTAAATTAGGATACTGTCGAGTACTTCACCAGCATCGAGGAGAAGATGCCCCTGAGCGCCGCCCCAGAACCGAAGCGGCGATTCGTACCGTCCAAGCACGAAGCTGTGCGGGTTGCTAAGCTGGTGCGCGCTATCCGGGAGGGCCGCATCCTGCCATACAAGCCAAAGGAAGAGGAGGAGGAAGAGGAGGAACTCCACTACGACTTGTGGAAGGATGAAGTGCCACAAGAGGCAAACATCATGCACATTCCTGCTCCCAAGCTGCCACCACCAGGTCATGCGTACGTATTTTTTCTCTTTTTTTTTTTTTGCCTTTGACACTTTACCTACGTCTCTGCTTGTCCATAATCGTCAGCTAAATAGAGCCAGTGAATCATACAACTGCCCGCCAGAATACGTCCCGACCAAGGACGAGCGCGAGGCCTGGGAGAACACCGATCCCGAGGACCGGGAGGAGCAGTTCCTGCCGACCAAGTACGACGCCCTGCGTAAGGTGCCCGGCTACGGCGAGTTCGTCAAGGAGCGGTTCGAGCGCTGCCTGGACTTGTACCTGGCGCCGCGGGTGCGGCGCAACAAGCTCAATATCGACCCGAACTCGCTGCTGCCCAAGCTGCCGCCGGCCGAGGAGCTGAAGCCGTTTCCGACAGTGTGCCAGACTGTGTTCCGCGGCCACAAGGGCTGGGTGCGCACCGTGGCCATCGACCCGACGGGCAGCTGGCTGGCGTCGGGTGGCAACGACGGCACCGTGCGCCTGTGGGAGCTGCTGACGGGCCGGCAGGTGTGGAGCGCGCGGCTGAGCGGCGGCAAGGACAGCGGCGACGCCGCCGACGACGAGCCCGTGCACTGCGTGTCGTGGCGGCCGGGCAAAGGCGCCCTGGTGCTGGCGGCGGCGGCGGGCGAGAATTTGTTCTTGATCGTGCCGTCCGTCGCGGTGGACCCGGAGCTGGAGCAGGCCAGCCGAGCGGTGCTCGACGCGGGATTCGGGTACGCGGCAACGGGGGGCAAGAAGGCGCAGCAGCAGAACGGCGGGGATCTGAAGACGCCGCCGGCTAAGTGGAGCCGGCCGGACAACGCGCGGCTCGAGGCGGCCGGCGTGCTGCTGCAGATCCGCGTGCGGGCGCCCATCCGGTCCGTCAGCTGGCACCGGCGCGGCGAGCACTTTGCCACGGTGTCGCCGACGGGCGGCCGCGCGGCCGTGGCCATCCACACGCTGTCGCGGCACGTGACGCAGGTGCCGTTCCGGCGGCTGGCCAACATCCCGCAGGCGGCGCACTTCCACCCGGCGCGGCCGCTGTTCTTCGTGGCGACCAAGCAGCGCATCCGCGTCTACGACCTGCAGAAGATGGAGCTGATCAAGACGGTGCAGCCAGGCGCCAAGCTCATCTCGTCGTTCGACGTGCACCCCACGGGCGGCGAGCACCTCGTGGTCGGCGCCTACGACCGCCGCCTCATCTGGCAGGACGTCGAGATGGCCACCACGCCCTTCCGCACCATGCGCTACCACGAAAAGGCCGTGCGCGCCGTGCAGTTCCACAAGGGCGGCCTGCCGCTCTTCGCCGACACCAGCGACGACGGCACCCTGCAGATCTACTTTGGCCGCGTCTACAACGACCCCATGGAGTACCCCACCATCGTACCGCTCAAGAAGCTCGACCGCGGCGCCCACAAGGTCGTCGACGCCGTCGGCGCCCTCGACGTCACCTGGCACCCGCGGGAGGCGTGGTGCGTGTCGGCCGGCGCCGACGGGACGTGCAGGCTGTGGATGTAGGCCGAGAGGGAAGGGAGAGCCATGCGAGACGGGACGGGACGGGACAGCAGAACAGGAGAAAAGGGAGGAGGGAGAGAAGGGAGAAGGAGAGTGGCAGCTCGGTGTGTAGTGTACCTTTTTTGGTTGTCTGTTTTCAAAACCTCATAGGCGCAAAACTAGTGTTCAATAGTCTCAAGGCGTGTTACACGAATAGACAGGTCTGCTTTTCAATACGTCCTCCTAGTTGACGTCCAGACAATTCCCGTTATACGACATACGCACGTAAGCGGAGCTGGCCGACCGTTCTACAACCACACTGGTCGCCTGGTTTTCGTTGGGCACCTGTGGGCACCCGCGAGCAGACGTCGAAACGGTGTCGGGGAACGTTCTGTGACTCATACCTTTGATCCAGAGGCGGACCAGACGCAGCTTTCTCTTCTCTCTCGACGAGCAGCGTATGGCTGGCTTGCCGCTGGACGGGACTGTTTGGGGTGCAGCACTCGACCTGTTTCAACCTGCTTCGCGAAGAATTGGGGCTGCTTAGTCGTACTCTTCCTCATGCCCCATGCTGACTTACACAATAGTTGCATATATTATAGCTCATTGCCTTCATAGACACCTTTCTCACACATGTACTGAGCATACCCACCATGGTACTCCTCTTATTGAGGCTCATTGGCTCCTTGACAACGCATCTCTTTTGGCTGGTGCTTCTCAGCTCTGTGGTACACTCGTGCTTCTGGGCATTGCAAGTCCCATACAGGCTGGATGCTCTTATTGCTTCTCGTTAAAAAATTCAGAGAAAGCAGAGGAGAAATACCGTATCGTATATTTCGTCCCAATGATCTCAACAGTAAAACCGTATCGCTCTTCTCCACAGCAGTGGAGTGCTGCATTTCTCGCCCGCCTCTCTTTGCCGCACCATATCTATCAGCCAAATGGGAGACGCTATCGATACACGCCGTTGAGTGATTTTGATCTGTCGTGTTCAGTCCCACTGCAAGTCGCGAAGCTTCAACAGCTCCACCCCCTCTTCTAGACCACCTCCTTTGCGCCGATCGCGCGCATCCTGCATTGTCTTCCCTAACACCGTACGCCGCCAGCAGCTCTAAAGACCGTATGCCGATGTGGTGCTTTTCTTTCACATGCAGCCATTGGAGAAAGCAGCTCTTCCCCGCATCTATAAATTGAACATCATTTTGCCCATCTCGCATCCATTGACTGAAAAAGAGAACTGAAATACTTTTGTAGACTATTCTTTTTTGATTACCAGTGTTTCAAGATGTCCTTTCCGAAGCTGATTCCGGCTTTCACGGCCCTCGTGAGCTGCAACCCCTCTCCCCCCATCATCCATTGCCGCCACTCTCCCCTCCTCCACTTCTCTTCCTGACTGGCATCTAGATCCCGATCCAGCCGACGGCTTCTGTCGGCTCCGCCAAGAATGGTGGGCTCAACCACGTCCTCTTCCTCACGCCAGAGCAGGGCCATGGCGGCATGCTCAAGTCGGAGCCGGGCTACCCCATCGCGGTCGATGCTCAGTTCGTGCACGGCAGCGATTTCATTCGCGCCGACCCCGACGGCAAGCACCTGCGGCTCAACGTCAGCAGCATCATGAAGCAGCGCGACGCCGACGCCTTTCTCAACTACGCCTACACGGGCGTCATCGAGCTGACACCCGCCATCGGCAAGGTGCTGAGCGGGGCGCCCGACGCCGTCACCACGCCATTTGGGGACGCCTTTACGCACGTCAACTTCGAGTCCGGCAACCCGTCGCTGCAGGCGCTCGAGCACAAGGTGTTTGTGGGCGCCGGCCGGTTCGTGGTGGAGAAGGGCCAGCCCGTCGTGGTCGAGTACAAGATCAGCGAGGTCTCCGTGTAAGGCAAGAGAGGGCTGAAAGACCAAGCTCCTAGAAGAAGAGCTGAAGAAGGGAGATTTCTACTTTACAGCAGCTTTCTTTTAGTTTTATTCCAGCTTGTTGCTGTTACGTTTTCTCTCGATGCATAATTATTGGGAAATAAAACTAATTTTTTGAAATACTTTGATTTTCCAATGCAAAGCAGATATTGCTTTTTATGGTTTTGTTTGGGTTGACAATCGACGGAAATCTGGTATGGGTAGCAAAAGCAAGGAGGTCAAGATGTTGTCGTTCAGGTAGCCAAAAAGAAATCCGGGGCACGCAGTGCCACACAGACAACACATACACAGATGGGCTACACAACTTCGGCATACGACGAAGGACGGGGGACGATAAAGCAAACAGAAGGGCAGACGCAAAAAGCAGAACGCCGCAAAAATGCCTAATCCACGAAGGAAAACAAATGGAACAAACAGATGGCGCGGGAACACACGTCATCGATACACAAAAGAATTCCCTCTCTCTTTTTCGGACACAGCCCGTCTTTCCCGATTTTTCCCTCTCCTCCCCTTTCTATATATATAAAAAAAAAAAACCCCCCAGCAAATGAGGCAGGCTGCTAAAACCGTGGATACGGCCGCTCACACGGACACGCCGGCCAGCTGCAGCAGGCGCTCGCCGACCTGCAGGTTGGCAAACTCGTAGGCCTTGGAGCCCTGGGGGAAGGTGCCGTTGGCGGCCCAGAGGTCGATGAGGGGCTGCATGGGCTCGAGCTCGTGGGGCTTGAGCATGTCGAGGGCCGTGGCGGTCAGGACAAAGTGGCTGAAGCAGCTGTTGAGCTGCTTCTCCAGGTTGAGGTGGTAAAAGGGCTCGACAAAGTGCGCCCAGTACAGGTGCGCGTAGACGCGGAACATCTGCCGGAAGATGGTCTGGCATACGTCGATAAAGTTCTCGGGGAACCCGCTGCGGCGGCCCACCCAGTCACGGTCGCCGCCGACGCCGGCGGCGGCGAGGGGGTTGGCCAGCGGGGCGCCGCCGCCGGCCGCGCCGCCGCTAAAGGTGGCGTTCAGCGCGTAGGAGACGCCCGAGGCCTCGGTGGGGAAGATCTTGGTGTCGTCGATCTTGCCCGAGATCCACCGCTGCATCAGTGTCATGTACTCGTAGGCCGGCAGCTCGACGGGCTCACGCCGCGCGTTGAGCCAGGTGAAGGAGTGGTTGGTGCCGGCCGACATGCGCGGGCACGTCGTCGGGTTGCAGATGGACAGGCCGTCGTCCTCCTTCTCGTGCACGACCCGCACAAAGTTCCACAGATTCCGGTAGTGTTCCACAACTAGTTTTGGCCGGTTAGTTCAATTTCCAGCTCTGAATGTAGATCTCAAGAAAATCCTGAGGCAGGAGAAGGGGGAAAAGAAGGGCGAGAAGGAAGAACCTACTCTGGTGAGCAATCCACTCGCCCTGTTCGACGGTCTTGGGCCGCGCGCTCAGCGTCATGAAGTTGCCCTTGACAATGTGCTTGGCGTACGAGGGGTTCAGCCACAGCGGCAGCGGCCGCGGCAGGTGGTAGGAGCTGAGCACGTCGTCGGCGCTGGGCAGGATGCCGCGGAGGCCGCCGGCCTCGTCCATGCCGATGGTCTGTGCGAGGGAGGGCGAGTTGGGGAGCGGCGGCAGCTTGGCGAGGCTAGAAGACGACTGGCTTCCTGGCAGCGGGGGCAGATCTCCGCCGGCAGAACCGCCCAGACCGGCAGTGGTTGCTGTGCCGATGCTCGGTAGTATTCCTGAGGAGCCAGACGGGGGCAGGCCGCCGGATGTGGGCGTGAGCGGCTGGCTCGATGTGGAGGACGTGGGGCTCTTGTTGCCGCTGCCGTTCCTTGCGGACGCGCCGCGAAAGCGGGCGTTTCTGGGCAGTTAGCGAAGGGAAAGAAAAAAAAGAAAATATATATATAAGAGCGGGTAAAATGAGACGAAGACAGAAAAATAGCGACAAAGGCTGAGAGAAGTAACGCGATACAAGGAGAGACGACGAGAAGCCAAGACGGGTAGGTGATGGGAGTGGAGTTATGTAGCTTTGCGCATATCCCGAACAGCGTGCAGGTGCCACAACTCGGAACGAGTGAAATTGACAACCCGTTATGCGAAACTTGTTTTCCCCTGCTCGGTCGCTTGTTGGATCTTCCCGTCCAAGCCACACAGCCACATGCTCTGTTCGCTCTGGCGGCTAGCAGGGACGGCTCAAGGCTGAAATAGCCAGTAGAAGTGCAGAGAGAGGAAGGGTGGCAGCATCAGATCAAAAAAAAAAACTTACATTCCCGAAAATAAGTTCGACATGGCGGGCGGGCTATCTGAGACGTGATACCAACAGCCACCAGAGCTGCTGTGGCAAGCGACAAACGGCTAACAAACGGCCAGAGCAGACGACGCTAGCACTAAGACAGGTAGGGGCAGAGAGCGACAGAGAGAGGAAAGAGAAGAGGAAGATCGGGGATGCTGAGAAGAGCGGTCACGAGACTTTGGGCGAGAGCTTTGTTCTGGGTCGATTGCGTAGATTGGGGGTCTGATCAGGAGGTGAGTGTGAGGCTGACGTGCAGTCGGACAATGCTATGCTTGACGCAGGCTGGGAGGGGATGCGATTGCTCGAAACAACGAAGGTCAGATCGAGAGGGAGGAGGGTGGTGGCCCGAGCCTAGTTATAGAGGAGGTAGTAATATAAGGAAGGGGGGGGGGGGGGGGGGGGGGGGGGGGCGGGCATGCAGTGGAAAAAGAAAATTGATGAAGAGAAAGAAAGAGGAAAGGCTGTCAAGAAGAGCTGACAACGCAGAGAAGAGAACAAACAGACTTGCTAAGGACGGAGCAAGCAAGCAATGGACAAACAACAAAGTAGAAAGCCAGAAAGCAGGCCTGAATTAAAACGGCGGCCCAGTAGAGGAAAAAGGGGATCGGCGCATGTAGAAATGCAGAAGAGCAGAAGTGGCAGAAGAGAGGTATTAAAGGGTACAAACGTTAAAGAGAGAAAAGGGGCCCAAAGGCGGGCAGAACAGAGAAGACGCACAGCAGCGGTGAGGGGTGAGAGTGACCGTTTGCTGGCGGCGCCACAGAACAAGGGGGGTAGGGGAAGGGGAAGGGGAGAGGAGGGGAAGTGAAGGGGGAGAGAGAGGCTTTACTGGTGATACTGAGTAATTAGTGGCTTTGTTGCACCTGAGCCTAGTACTACGGGGGAGATAAATGGGGGGAGGGGGGGGAGGTTGTCAATTGTCAATCAATAGCTGTTAACCTCTCCACAAGGTGTAAGTCCGGGTACTAAGGAGTACTCCTTAGTGCGTTAGTTGTGCCAAAACAGAAGCCAAAAAATTAGGGGAAAAAAGAAGAAATAAAAATTAGCAAAAGAAAAGCAGAAGAACAAGATAACAGAAAGAATTATAAATTAAAAAAAAAAAAAAAGTTTGAAGATAATTGCACATATACACATGTACGCCTATGTCCCCATGTCTCTGTAAGTCTGTTTGCAAGACAACAACATTGGCTGTACCAGTTGACATCGTTTGTCGACTGCCAGGTTGACAACTACTTTGTAGAACTTCCACGTGACCAGGCTTCAACCAGTCGCTGAAGAGCCTCCTGTATGGTGGATAAGGCCCCACTTATTAGCTACCAAACGAACGGCTCAGAGCGACGGCGCACCAGCCACAGATGGCCAGCTGCAAAGCTCCCTGTTCTATTTTTTTTTATCTCTGCTTTTAACGTCCGCTGCACTAATATATGGCTGTCAGTCTGTATTCATCTTTTTCTCAAAGGGCGCTCATGGTCAACGATAGCCCCTAGTTTTCGAATTTTGGACTGTGCTTTGCTGTTGCTGCGTTTCGACCGGCCGTTGTTCCCATTTGCTCATTGACGTTTCCTTTTTTGCCCATTTCGCGCGACTGCGAGCGCGCCCCATCCATACCATGTCCGATTCTGAGAACGAGCCGATCGAGTCGCCGCCAGCTGACTCGCCCACCGGCACCGTGGACAACGACGACCTCAATGGCGATGCCATCGGCAGCGGGGACGACCTGTTTGGTGACGGTGGCGACGACGTCGACGGTGAGGAGCAGCTGTCGGACCAGCCCCTGAGCGAGCACGGGCTGGACTCGGACGACGACGAGGGGCGCTATGGCTCAGACCGTGAGGACGGCCGCGGCGCGCGGCAGCAGCAGCAGGCCACCAAAGAAGAGCTGGTCATGGACGTCGACATCTTCCGGCACCGCGCGCCCAAGTCGACCGACGGAACGGTAAGCATGAAGATGCAGCGCCTCATTTATTTTTTTTTGGTGGAATTGTGCTGACATGCTCTGTTTCTCTCTCTGCAGCTCCAATCTCTGCGTATTCCCCCATTTATCCAGATTAGCCCCGAAGAGTACCACGCAGACACCTTTGAGCCTAGCGCGCTGGACCTGGAGAACTCGCTGGCCAAGAACCCGCACTCGGTGGCCCGGTTCCGGCGCGACCCGGCCACGGGCAGGCTCGAGAGCAACACGACCATCTACCGGTGGAGCGACGGGTCGGTGACGCTGGCGGTGGGCGGCGAGCACTTTGAGGTGCTGACCAAGTCGCTGGCGCCGCCGTCGGCGGTGGCGGCGGCGTCGCAGGGTGCGTCGCAGGGCGGCGCGTCGCAGACGTCGGACAAGTACCAGGAGCTGCAGGACGCGCACTACTACGCGGCGGCGGCGCACCTGTCGAGCAGCCTGCTGCTGACGGTGGGCCACGTGACGGACCAGTACAGCGTGCGGGCGAACCGCACGTTTGCCGACGACGCGCTGCAGCGGCTGACGGCGCGGCTGCAGGCGGCGTCGCAGAGCACGGCGGCCGCGAGCGCCAACATGATCATTCGCACGGTGCGCGACCCGGAGCTGGCCAAGAAGGAGGCCGAGCTGGCCGAGAAGGAGCGCGAGCGCGCCCGCCGCCGCCGCGAGACTGCCGCCGCCCGCCTCGACGGCGTATCCGGAGGGGGCCGCTCGGGCAGTGGCGGCTGGGGCGGCGCGCTGTCGGTCAACGACCTCGAGGGATCGGGCGGCCGCCGCGGCGCCGCAGGGTCGGGCCGCAAGCGCGGCCAGCCCGGTCAGGCGCGGGCCAAGCGCCGCCGGCCCGAGTACGACTCGGACGACGAGCTGCCGCACGGCGCCCGCCGCAACGACGAGTACGACAAGGCCGACGACTTTATCGCACCCAGCGACGAGGACCTCTCGGACGAGGAGGCTGAAGACGATGACGACGAGGAGGAAGAAGAAGAAGAGGTGCTCGACGACGACGACGACGACGAAGACGACCGCCGCCGCGCCTCGTCTTCGTCCCGCCGCACCAAGCGGCAGAGGACCGCCGATGCCGAGGACGACGAGGACGCCGACGCCGACGGAGACGACGACGTGCCCGCGTCCCGGCGGCACCGTCGGCGCGTCATTGACGACGATGACGAAGAGTAGCTGGAGGGAGAGAGAAAGAAGGGAGGGAGGGAGGGAGATGTGGCGTTGGTGTTTGCTTTTTCTGTCATCATGGGGTCGCGTCCTTTTTTTTCTTTCTTGTCCTTTTTTTCTTGTCTACGAGCCAGAGAACAGAATTTTTTTTTTTTTTTTTTCAAAAGTGGCACATGTATGGATATGTTTAGCATTATTTCGGCTGCCAGAGAGAAACACAAAAAAAGCGAGAGGTCTTTTCCAGGAGAACTAATATAACAATCAAAAATCATAGATGGGATCACGTTGGGCTTGATTTTCATCTTATTTCACCTTGACAGGAATACGCATATGCAATTGAGTGTGATGAGGCATTATTCATAGAGGAGAGATAAATATGATTTAGAATTCTCTCCAAGATCATGAAACTCCAAAACCTCCCCCCCAAAGATCACAGGATGTTAAATATGATAAAGTCCTAGTCCATTGCTTGGGATCACACACTCGCAGAACAATCTCTAGGTCGGATTTGCTGTGCAGGATACAACGTATATATCTTGTTCCACAATCCAATTTTGTTGGCTATGGAGCGCGTGACCCCCAAAAAGAAAATTTGCCGTAATTTTCTTCTTCGTGTGGGTACACAGTGTTCGAGTTCAAATAATTAATTAAAAAAATTAAAGAAAAAAAAAGAGAGAAAAGGCAGCAAGAAGAAGAGCACAGTCGTGAGTGTGTTTGATGAAAAGAAAAGAGAGATAGAAAGTAAAGGGAACAGCGTTGTAACTAAGCATCGAGAACAGAGACAAAAAAGACTACCAAAAAAAAATTAAGGTAAGTTCGAAAGTGCGCTCTTTGAAGAGGCGCATCAGGATTTGAGCCCGATGCGGGGGTCGAACCTGTTGGATGTGTGTTAACAGATATGTTCAAGAAGATCTTTGTTTCTCTGGAGGAGATGTATGTACGAACCCGCAACCTTGAGATTAAGAGTCTCACGCTCTACCGATTGAGCTAACCGGGCTTGTTATGGTTCCCATCGCCGAAGATCAACGTTTAAATACGAGTCACCAACCGCGAGCCGTAGCGGCATGTGAGTAATGTGTTACTTGAGATCTTACAGGCTTTTTGGCTCAGCGGGTTTCACGCAGAGTGCCGCTAACAAGAAGATCCGCGTTGCCTCGCGTCAGATCCAGCCAGGTCTGCATAGAAAGAAGAGTGGGGCCATACCCTGCGTGCATCACATGTCAGATCGACGACACCTCCTTCAGTCAAATGCCAGAGAAATTTCACAAACAAAACGAACGAACACATTCACATTAAGAGACTTCTGTTCTAGCTCTAGCTATGTTTTCAACGGCCATCAGCGCCGGCTTTCGCGCAGTACTATGCCCGTGAACATCTGGATCTGGGGGTTCTTTACGTTTCCTCTGGCCATGTTGGTGTGGCTACACCGGGTACGTTCGCACTTCTGCCTCTGCATGACTTGCCAGCTTCAACTTTGCATTCTAACAAGCGTAGCTCTACATATACATGATTTCACTGCTCACGTGGGACCGTGGACTATCTGCACTATGGGACGAGCTGCACCACGCAGAGACGTTTGAAGAGTGGGAGAGCGCCGGCCTGGCGCTCGACCACCGCTACAAGATCGACACCTGGCGCAAGGTCGACAAGAGCAAGGACTACGCATGGGAGCTCATCAGCGACCGCCTCGCCGCCTTCTCTCTGGCCCTGCAGGCCGGCCACATCCAGGCCCTCGTGCACCTACTGCAGTCCGGCCTGGTCCGGAATTTGGGCAATATTACGGCCCCAGTTTTGTACAATGCCTCCTTCGCGGGGACTAAGTACCTGATCGAAAACTACATCTTGCAAGTGTGCGAGATTATCAGCGACCTTGTGGCGCTCCCGGCTCCGGGCGATGCGGCTGCTGCCAGCATCAACCTAGCCGGCGATTCCGCAGCTGCCGGCACGGCCCGGAAGCTCATCTCTCCCGAGCTAGCCCGTGCTCTGAGCGACGGCCGCTGCCAGCTGCTGACGGTGGCGCAGAAGCGCCAGCTCTTTAGCAATCTGCGCCAGTCCTTTGGCCGCACTACGCTCGTGCTGCAGGGCGGCTCCATCTTTGGCCTCGTCCATCTAGGCGTGGCCCGCGCCTTGTTTCTGCGCGGCCTCTTGCCGCGCATCATCACCGGCACCGGCACCGGCGCCTTGATCGCCGCTCTGCTCGGCACGCACACAGACGCCGAGCTGCCCAACGTCCTCGACGGCCATAGCATCGACTTGTCGGCGTTTGCCAAGGCTGACCGCAAAAAGGATCACGGCCGTGGCGGCGATCACGGCGGAGATCCGGCGGCCGCGTCTTCTTCGTCGCTCGGCTTCCGCACGCGCTGGGCTACGGTGCAGCGGCGCATGCGGCGCTTCTGGAACTACGGCTACTTCCTCGACATTACCGTGCTGGAGCAGTGCGTCCGTGACAACGGCGGCGACCTGACCTTTGAGGAGGCCTACCGGCGGACGGGCCGCACGCTCAATATCACCGTGGTCACGGGCGGCGCGGGCGACGTGCCAACCGTCCTCAACTACGTGACGGCGCCGAACGTAGTACGTCCCTTCCCCTCTCTCTTTCTTCTCTCTCCCACTTGATCACAAAGCACGACACGTTGCTGACTCATTTTTGTCTAGCTGATCTGGACGGCCGCCGTAGCGTCTAACGTGTCCGACGCCGCATGGTACGGCCACCGCCAGACGGCCATCCTGTGCAAGGACGTCACCGGCCGCGTGGTGCCGTGGCCGCTGGCCGACGCCAACACTACGCGCTTCCGCCACTGGACCTACGGTAGCTACGGCACGCGCCACTCGCCGCTGCAGCGCCTGGCCCAGCTGTTCAACGTCAACCACTTTGTCGTCAGCCAGGCCCGCCCCTACCTGGTGCCCTTTCTGGAGCCGAGCCTGCACAGCCCGGCCATGCGCGGCCTGGCCATGGGCACGCTGGCCCGCGCCCAGACCTTTGCGCTGCAGCAGGCCGGCCACCTCGTGCGCCACCGCCTCGACCAGCTCGTCCGCCTCGGCTGGCTGCCCCTGTCGCTGCGCCGCCTGCTGCTCGACGAGCAGATCCCCGGCGGGCCCCTCGTCCTCGTCCCCTCCGTCGCCCTGTGCGACTACCCCCGCCTGCTCGATGCCCCCACCCCCGACGCCTTACGCTACTGGATCGGCAAGGGCGAGAAGGCCGTCTACCCGGCCGTCGCCGCCCTCAAGATCCGCTGCTCCGTCGAGCTGGCCCTCGAGCAGGCCTGCCGCGACCTGGCCGCGACCTCCGCGGCGCCCCCGCCGCCGCAGTCACCGTCCTCGCTGCGGTTCGGCAGCGCCGTGGCCGCGCGGCTTGAAAAGGAAAACAGCGGAGGAGAGAGTAAAGTGGGCGCAGCGGGGGACGGGGGCTTGCGCGGCCAGAGGGTCAGCCCTGCCTCCAAGAGCAGTGCCGGTACCGGCAGCAGCAGCAGCACACCTGCAGCCAGGAACCAATCAATCTCCGCAGCACCGACAGCCTTGGCTGCGACCGGCGCATAGCGTCCTCCTCCGTGTACCAATACGATTGCTTCGTGATCAAGATGTCGGAGGGACGGGTATCAAACGCTTCGCATCAAAGTGCAGGAAGAAATGCAGAGAAAAGAACAGGTGGACCAGAGGTGCGGAAACTCGAAAGCAAGATCAAGCACTTTACCCGCGAACTAAAATGGTTGAAAATCGGCGCACTTTCATTCGAGGACGATTTACGCCCCCCTTTTAGCGAGCCTGTTATCTACACTTTTGTATTCTGCTCTTTTCCACAAGAAAAATTAACAGCCATCCCCGCACACCTCTTCTGTCTACTTTTTTTTTTGAACGCTCAATAGAGGAGTGATATGGGATTATTGCTGGCATTCTACCACAGGAGCTTCCTCGGTTGGGCATGATCCTCGAGCCATGTGTGAGCGGCCTTGTTACCATGACGCTTAGTGGACCTACATGAACCAATTGTCTCCATGAATCTGGAAGCCTAGTCTGAAAGATAAAGGGCTCGAAGGCCTGAAGGTGCTCTCCGGCATAAGCGAGGGCCTCGTGACCAGTTGCATACAAGTGACTTATATGAGAAATACTAGCGAGCATGCCCTTGTCTCAGAGATGCAGGACGTCGAGATAGCCAAGACAAATGCGTTGTACCGCTCTCGGTTGCATATTCTACGGTGGAATGAACAAAGCCGTACACGGATATGAGAGACGATTCCGGCCCGGCAGCGTCGGCAAGATTCCGGCGCTTGCGCTCCTATACGCTCATTGAACTGAGGTAGTCATGCGGTTCCTTCTGCTTCTTTTCCTCGTCACACATATATACATATCCTGATATCCTGCCTCTTTGGACTCTCGCAAACCATGCCACATGTAATCACTATTGTCATCACCGGCTTTTCTTGGTGCATTTCGGAGGCCATTTATTCGTGAAACAGGTCAGACGCCTTGATTTTCTTTTTCCAATTTTACCGCCTCATGCAATGCAAGATGGGCTTGTTCTGTGGTGGAACATACTTTTGGGGACTCTCCACTCTGCAGTGCCAGTTGTCCCATTCCTGCAGCTGGCATCCCACCAAAGAGCTTAGCCAATCCTGCGCTCTATGAATCGACCAAATAAGGAAATAAAAGAAGAAGAAAATGTCCGCCTATATCTATCATCTTTGTAATGTTACGTTGGATGCTGGCTGCCATTGCCAAGCTGAAAAACTCGATTCATTTGCTGTCGGTGGCAGATGCGCGACGACATCACGATGGTTGCTCTGTGGTGTTTTGTCTCATCGGCCTCTCTCCGTACGGCGCCAGTGTTGCCATCCATAAGTTGCTCCCGTATTGTCATTCGGCGCCTCGTTGTACAGATGTCTGCTGTCCATTGAAGAGGGCCTTCTCCATTTCAAAAATTACGAAGCTGCAGATCGCCTGTCATCTTTTGCTGAAACGCCTTCTTTGCCTTTGTGCTGTCTATGGTTTCGCTTTGGTCTCTTGTAGAGTCGACGGCACATGCAATTGAGAATTTTGAGGAAAATACGCAAATAAAGAGGGGGATAAGAAAAAAATAATGTAAAAAAATGAGGCGACGGGTCAAAATATCCTAGTTGCTGGGTTTTCGGGTATCGAGAACGTGTCAGCGCGGGAGACGAAATGTTGGAAGTGTAAATCAACGACACACATTTCGGCGACTAGACGTCTATTTAACGTCTATTTATTCCTAGTGAATCTAATTTAAAATTCCTGCCAGATGAGATGTTTTGGTTCGCGAATTTGCACTTTTATTCAAACTCAGAGAAGCCCAGCCTCACTGCATCAGAAGGAGATTTGAGCCTTTGACATCCAAGTGGGCGGGTGGAGGGAGTGAGGAGCGGCGCAACATTGCCTCCCCCAAGGAACAAAACTTCCCCCCTTTCTCATCTGTGGAGTCCAAAGGCTTTCTTTTACTGTGATGGTTGCAAGGCTATTCCCGGCGGGCAAAATGAAAATGGTCTTGCTAGGTGCCGATCCTAAGAGCTTACCACCTTCTCACCCGCTTCCACACCCTATTCATGCTCAACCACTTAAACATAAATGAACCATGCAGCCTCCACACCCTGTGCACCTTCAAAGTATCATGGCCCTTACGGAGTACCACATACAGAAAAAGCGCTGGGTCTGCACAGTTTGTTTGCTTTTAGCCAATGGGTGCCGAGAACGGAAGGATGCTAGAAAAAGGCGCCGGGCGTGTCCGTAAAGCACTGGGAAATCAGAGGTTTGAAAAAAAGGCAGCTGGGTTACAGAGTATGATGCGTTGTCGAGGGCGAGGGCGAGGGCGAGGGCGCAGGGGCGCATGGAAGCGCGCCCTCTGTTGCTATGGTGGTCTCCATGCAGTATTATTCTCTACCACATTTTCCGTATCTTAGGGTTGTACGGAGTGCTAACAAGTGATGCATGTCGCATCATTCCACTCAGTCTTGGTTCAGGCTGTCTTTTGGATACGGATTCTTAAAGAAAATCATTTGCATGTGTCCTAACTGGCCTACTTGCTTTCGAATGCAGTCGCAAAAGTGGCCTTTCAGGAAAATAGATCAACTACTAGGAAGAGCCAAGTGGCTTTCGCAATCTCATTTACGAGTTTATCAGCATAAGTTGTTGGATTTTATTTTATTATGTTTTGGTGTGATTTGTTTTGTTTTGTCAGTAAGCTATCTGCCTCTAAAGAACGGCTGAGAATAGTGAAATGTTGGGTGTGGAGAGAGAAGGATGGCAATATTAAAAATCAGCTATTACTGGTTAGCAGCGACGCTACTAGAAATCTCAGCCACAAAAAGGTGCGATTTGAAGTCAACATGGACCAGGCAACAAGGCGGAGAAATGGATAGATAGAGATTTGGGCAAGTGAGTTCTTGTCAGTGTCGATAATCTCTTTGATGTTTGGTGCAGGTATATAATGACTCTTAAAGCAAGCCACAATTGCTATCCTCATCAACCCCCCGAGGGTAGAGTATCTAATCATGGTCAATAAGTAGAAGCTCTCAAACCTGCGACATCCTCGTCTTCTTCCCGGCAGAGAGATTTCATAGAAGACAATGAGACATAACATAATATATCTACTGCAAGGCAGCGTATATCTCCCCAATGGCGACACGAGATATTTATCTTCCCTGATATAATTTAATTCGCACCATACGAGTGCGAACCACAGCAGCCTTTGGGAAATCTGCTCGGTGTAGCTGTTTCATTTCCTTCCTTGCTTTTCCTTTCTCTACCTCCTTGCCCGTTTGGGCGCCTACCCTCCTTTCAGCTTTTGCTGCATTTTTGGCTGGCAGTCTGATCCCGTGTTTCCTTTTTGGAAAAAGACGATGGGAAGACACGGTACGTAGCCGAGAAGGATTGGGAAGAAGAAACCAAACGGAGTAGTTAGAGGCCGTGTCGGTCGTATTGGGCAGAAAAATCGGTTTCTGTCGCGCGGAGGATATGGGATTAGGCGTCAACACAGCGCTTTGCGAACTGCTACTGGTGTTTTTCAGCCTCAAGCATTCGGCTAACGGCGACCGTAACCACGCGGACTGAACATCGAGATGAGCCGCAATCCTTCCGTTGAGCGCTGTGATTAGCTAGTTTTTGATTCTAATCGTTATGGTGAGTCTGAAGGCGGAAGCTTGCAGAGTCCTTGCTGGTGCCCTCCGTCACTTCGTCGCTTTCATCCACACATCGTAGACCAGGACACAATATGGAGGGTAGAAAATATCGGCACGTATAAAAGCTCATGTTGTCTACTGTTTCTCCCACTCTTTCTTTTATTCCTACCTTCCGTCACTCTAGCTGCAATCTAAGTGTAGTAGCCATACAGTGATATACATATCGATTGTCTTTCACCCTCTTTCATTTTTAGAACTTTGTCTTTTATGTCTCATCACCCCATTCCTTCTAGACAACATTCATCTGCTTTCAAACTACTGCGGCAGAAGTTGCACTTTTCTAGGCTGCGAGCTGGCGCTGTAATCCTCTTGGTACGTCATATCTGGCTCGATTAGCAACCCATTTCTCTCAAATACTTTATCCTTTCCTCCCTCCTTATCTCTTTTTGATTCTTTTTGCTTTGTATGGTCTTCTCTACACCTCTATTACTAAATTAGGACCGAAATTTAAGAGACGGTTAAATATTTATCGCAGATATCTGAACAAGATCTTCTCTGCTGCTTTTCATCGGAGTTTAATTTTTTTTTTTTTTTTCGTCATCTTCCCTTTTGATTTCCTCTACTCGCGAACTTTATTTTGCATGCTTTACAATATGCCGTCAAGTCATGGCAGTCACTTCCATTCGGCAATTTTTTTTCTGACGAGAGGAAATAGCCGGGTAAACCACGACGGCAACGATGGACGACGTCAAAGCCGCTAAAGAAGCCGGCGATAATATCGGCAGCAGTGCTGGCAACAAGGACCCAAGCGCCAATTTGCCCAGTTTGGATCGACGAAGACATGCGACCGATGGTACTGCCATAGGCACACATGGTGACGGTAGCAGTCAGGATATTCCTCCGTACCACGGTGTTGCAAGTCACTCCTACCACGGCCAGAAATACAGCGATGGACATGGTGCCGAATTCGCCGAATCCGGCTATTACGAAGACCCCAACCTTTATCACCAGGCCGGTGACTATGGACAGACCGGTGGCTATGGCCAGGCCGGCGGCTATGGTCAAGCCGGCGGCTATGACGAAGCCGATGGATATAACGAGGCTGAAGGATATGACCAGGCCGAAGGATATGTCCAGACCGATGGATACAATGAGTCCGAATACTACGGCTATTCCACTTATGACGTCGGCCAGGCTGAGTGCTACAATGAAAGCGGACCTGATGACGATAGGCGCAATGCTGATAAAAAGCACCGCAGTGGCCAGGGGCGCAGCAGTGGCCAGGGGCACACCAGCGGCCACAACCAAAGCCGTGGCCACACGTGGAGCAGCGGTAAGAGGCAGAGCGGCGACCAGAAATCCAGTGGTGGCCACAGAACTAGCCAGAGGCAGAGCAGCAGCAAGACGCAGAATAGCGACCAGAAACACGGCGGCGGCGACAAACACAGCACTAGCCAGAGGCAGAGCAGCGGTAGCAAATACAGTAACGATCAAAGGAGGAGTCGTAGCCAGAAGCAAGATAGCGGTCAGAGACAGAGCAGCGGTCAGAGACAGAGCAGCAATCAGAAACGAAAGGATGCACAGCCTGTCTACTACGACGATTATGGATATTACGGAGAGAACGCGGCAGATGTCTCGCATTTCGACAACGACCCGCAAAGACATGATCCATCTTATGCTGAATACACTGCCACTTCTGTCTCGCAGAGCAGCCGAGCACCGTATCATAGCGGCACTGATGCCACACCGAAATATTTGGCTAACACTGGCACAAGCGCTGGCAGCACCAGCCGTATCCCAAGAAGTGGTGACGAAATTGATGATGGGTACGAAACTGTGGGGGTCTCCAATGATAACAGAAACGTTGATACCGATGAGGCCACCGCCAGGCGTGATGACACGTCAGGAACAGGTCGTCAACACGTTTGGAGTACCGTCGGCGCAGCAGATTCGCCGGCCAATTCATTTTCTGGCGGTCCATCCAGCGTCGGCTTCAGTGAGACTGGCAGTGACGGTAAAGCGAAGCATCTTGCTATGGATTCCAATTATAACAACAGTGCAATTAGAGCTGCAACGACAGGCGAACTAGAGAACTATAATCATTATGTGGGCAAGGCAGTTGAGGTCGCACATGCTGCCGAGGGGCCAGAGGCCACGCCCATTACAGATTACCGTGATGTCCAGAACACCTTGATTTCAAACGATCGTGTTCGTCAGAATTATGAAACATTTGAGAACCATGTCCCTGGGGATGTCCATCTTTGGGCGGCGACCGGCGCCCAATTTTACAATAATTGATTGTACCTTCTTACTGTGGCCTTCAAACACCCCATCTACTTCTTTCTTCTGCTCTCTTTTATTTTATTTTCACCACCCATACCGGGAGCGTACCATCTTTCCCAAGTCTCTTTTGTTCATGCCTTGTATGACGTTTGCTTTTCTTTACTAGTCCCTTATCTCTCTGCTCCTCCCTAGCATTCATTCTGTTTTTATGTCTGTTCTCTTACTCAGACTGATATTTGCTTTTTGGTTTTCTTTTTATGTTATTCTCTACCACTGGTCTCCTTCCTACGTTTCTCTTATTATTTCTTTGGACTCTTACTATATTATTTTCATTTAGTTTTACGTTGTCTTTCGTGTTGTGATCTTGATGATTTGATTTGCTCACCCTAGATCCTTGTGACGTTCATCTTTCACAGCAGGTTCCCTTAGTACCTGCGGAACGGCCCGCTACTGGGCACAGATTATGTTACACTTTCCCTCGCTACACTTCGATACCCCTGTACGAAAACTATCCTTCGACCGAGAAAACCATACTTTTATCGTTTTCTGCTTTCTACTACTCGAAGATCTGGTTGAAACTGGTGCCATCAACACGTTTCTCGACATCAAAGGCGCAATAGAAGGGGACAAATGCCAGCTAAACCCAAGTGCATCGAGATCGGCTAGGAGTATTGGAAAGGAGCTAGAAAATGGCTGGAGAATATGAACGATGACCAGTGGCAAGCATTTATGACGCCCCATTGGAGGCTAGCGCACAAGCACAGCGGCTTTTTTTTTTTTTTTTTTTTTTTTTTTTTTTTTTTTTTTTGGCTCGCAACCCTATCAGTCGTTGGCTTCCTGCACTCCGGTGGGCTACGTGGAAATACGCAACCCCGATGCATATGTGGAGACCCGGCATCCACAGCTTCCTGGAGTCACTTCGCCATCGGTTAACCCGTCAGCCTTGAGAATGTGCTGCCATTAGCTTATGTGGCATATTTCATGGCAGGCCGCGTTATAAAATTGGAACTCGCGGGCTGCCTGGATGTCCACACATTCTTCACCTGTCGATCTTGGCATCTGTCATTGCAATTGTGAAGAAGTGGAGAGAAGAAGGGAAGGTTGAAATCTGTACACGCCTTTGAAAGAAACCTAGATCATCATTAATGCAAATGGTTATTTATTATTGAGGGTATAAAATCAGACTCCCCTAATAATCCGACTGCAGTATTTTATGTGTTATGACCCTACAGAGATTTGAATTTAGTTCCCACCGACGTGTTTTCGTTCCACTGCTACATAAATGTACCAAGTAATATCCACTGTATACAAAGATCTAACCAAGACTTTCAGTACTTGTTCCGCACTCTATATTGGCTCACTCTTACTTTAGACTACTTCCTACAACATCCATCACTGGTAATCTTTAGCAGAGCTGTGCATGGGATGAGAACTTCTGAAGAGGACACCGCATTGTTTAAGCAAGTAGTAAATATGCCACAATTTCAAAGACGTCCTCCTCGTATCAGCGAGGTCGCACGTGCTGCAAAACCTGTCGTCGCCTAGTTCTACGCCGAGGCTGACGCTATAAACAGCTGTGACGTCTAGCATTCAGACGTGCAAAACACTTCAACGTGTCTCCACACATCTGGCAACAGAAAAATAAAGAATTCAATGAAATAAAAATCATGTATAAAGTTATTTTCTTGCTCGATAATAGCGTTGTTTCTTATTTATGGTAGACAGTAAATAATAAAGACATCCTCTGTTAATGATATTGATAATAAAAAGTAGCATAGATCTTACATTGCTGCTACTCTTTCATGTTTATGATAGAACCTGTTAGACATGCTGCATGACGATATGCCAACCCCGTTTCTATTCGATCAACCCAAAGTAGTGTACAACTGTTCATACATGATGCAGCGATCAGCTACTTCTTCTGGAAATTGGCAAAGAATAGAAACAACAAAGAATCAAACCACCATGCAAGATCAAATAATTCATAGGTATGCTGTTCTTGCCCCGCCACTGTCATCATGCTGCCAGCCCCCTGTTTGCGGCTGAAGCAGCTGCTTCAGCTGGACCTGAGGTGCGGAAATGACGTCGATCGTTTTTAATCAACGATTACGTTTTACAACATAGAGGATTTCCCTAGGGAAATCAAATCTTGCAATTTCAATTCTCGCCAGCCTTCTTATCCGTCTCTTGCTTTATTCAAAGACGAGCACAAACACGGTGCAGCTAAACATGTCATCCGGCGCGGCTTACGCATGTACGAGGCGAAAGCATAATCCGCCTGCTGAGCAGTTACAAGGCGGGAGCTGGGTTCTTCATGTCGTAACAGGCAAATACGTGTTGGAGTCGAGGACCATCCAGAAGAAAAGAGTTTTGCCCTCCCCAGCACACTCGTCCGTATTTCCTATGGTGCACAAAGTCACCGCTGAGTCGGCGAAGACCGGAAACTCTTACAGTCTACTGGGCACATTCAAACCGGCAGACAGCTATCTGGAGCCGCGCCCGCTCTCAGAGGACAAGTACAGCGGCTTGGTCGGATTTCAGCAGACGCTCTGTCAGGAGTGCACGATCGTGGCGGCCCGGCTGTACACCGGGATCCTGACCACGCAGGCAATGCAAGATCGACAGACGGAAGCCAGCTTCCTGTCGCCCTCTGAACAGCTCGACATCGATATCAAGCCCAGCATCGACAGGCTGCGCCAGTCAGCAGAGGGCGGCTGCGTCTTGTGCACATTCATCGTTGAGCACTTCAGGTACATGGAGTGTCGCATTGAGCGCCATGAGCAGGCCTGCGGCTCCCGAGATTTCCCCGTACAGATTGTGGGGATTCCTGGCGAGTTTTACCGGCTCATGGTGTGGTTTCGACACGCGGAAGACCGTGACTTGACAAAAAGGATGAAGGCATTTGAGATATGCGCCACATTTCCGCAAGGCAAGCACATGTTAGACCTCGCGTCCTCGTGATCACTGCAAAGCTAACACGTTCATATCAGATCCTGCCAAGTTTCCCGTCTTTGGCAATCATATCGGCCTTCGTCTCACAAACAATTTTCTGTCGGACACCACCCTCAAATTCTTTAAGCTCTGGCTGCGCGAGTGCGAGGCGGGTCACACAGCGTGCAACGCGTACAGCAGCCACAGGGCGGCACCACCGCCGAAGCGGCTCATCGACGTCGGCGACGGTGTGCGCGAGCCGCGCCTCGTGGAGCCGCGGTCCGGCGACCAGATCGCGTACGCGACGCTCAGCTACTGCTGGGGCGCGTTCTGGAACGCCAAGACGACGACAGCCAACGTGGAAGAGTACAAGAGGCGCATCCCCACGCACGCGCTGCCGCCAACGCTGCGGCAGGCGATCCTGCTGGCGCGGCACCTCGGCGTGGGGTACCTGTGGGCGGACTCGCTGTGCATCGTGCAAGACTCGGCGGCGGACTGGGACGCGCAGTCGGCGCAGATGGCGGCCATCTACCAGAACAGCCTCTTCACCATGGCCGTGCCATGGGCGAGGTCGACGCTGGAGGGCATCATCCCCGACATGCTGCAGCGGCCGCGCCCCGTGAAGCTGACCACGGGCCGGACGGCCGTGCCGCTGTTCATTGACGCCGTGCCCCTGGGCTGGAACGCCTGCGTCGAGCAAGATGCGCTCAGCGAGCGCGCATGGGTGCTGCAGGAGCGGCTGCTATCGTGCCGGACGCTCTTCTTTGGCGGCCAGCAGATCTTCTGGGAGTGCAAGACGACGCGCGCATCGCAGCACCAGTACTCCAACCTCGTGGGCGAGGAGGAGATCCGAAAGGTGCCGGCGTCGCCGTTCAACGAGGTTCCAGCACCGGACGCGTTGGACTCGCTGGCGCTGCAGAGCCTCCGCGACGACGGCGAGCGCGACTTCATCGCGTGGTACCGGATGCTCGCGACCTATTCCAACAAAGCGCTGACGTTCGGCTCCGACAAGCTGCCAGCCGTCGCCGGCATCGCCCAGATCTTCGGGCTCCAGGAAGACCTCTACATTGCCGGGACTTGGATGAGCGACTGGGTGGGCGGCCTGCTATGGAGCCCCGACACCTCCGGCAGCCTCCAACGGCCACAGGCACACGGACGCCCCCGCGCGCCGTCGTGGAGCTGGGCCTCCGTCGACGGCGCAATATCATTCCCGCTGTCATCCCCGGACTATGAATTTTTTGCCAAGCTCAAGGCCGGCGCACCGGACAAGCCGACCGAGCCCGTCGCGAAGCCCGCAGCGGCGGCGGACGACAAGGACGTAGCGCCCCGTGAGTCTGCCTTGACATCTTTTGAGAGGAGCCTGACCGACGAAGACGAGGCCGGCACCGTCATCGAGATCGGACTCAGCGGCTTTAGCGACGGCAAAAATGAACCTGGAGGAATGTTCGCCCAGCTGCTTGACGTCAGCCACCAAGAAAGCGATTTCCTCGGCAAGCAGGCTGATATCGCGCTCACTCTCCGCGGCCACGCCGAGTGGGTCGTCGCCCACTCGTCCGAAGGACGCCCAGAGCCACCGTCTACCTACAACGAGTGGACTGGCACGTACAACGACTTCACGGGCAACTGGAAATACTGGATGGATCTGGAAGGGCAGGAAGAGCCGTGCCGGTGCCTTCGCTTTATCATGGCTGCGACCGAGCGGCAGTGCTTTGCTCTACTCTTGAAGCAGCGGCCAGATTCTCGGTTTGAACGAATCGGATACGGCACCGCGGATTCGTACATGGTGGACTTCGGCAAATTGGCAGATAGCGTTAAGAAGACGGTTGTTCTTTGCTGAATCTCAGTTGCAGACCAATTACAGACCAAAAGATACTCTCGCATTCTTAGCTGATTTTTGACTTTCAAGAATACGAATGCGGACAAGATAACCTCTAAAGAGAATTGTAGGCAAAAGGGGGAATATACTCTCAAACGGAATATACAAGGCACTGGAACTGTGCTGTCTTACTGGATTCGTCGCTTTTTCTTACGAGGGTGATGCCCTTTCGTGGGCTTCTGAGACTTTCCGTCTGTAACGCCATCATCAACCCTGCCATCACCTCCTTCTTTAGATTCATGGCTAGCCTCAGATAAGGTCATCTTCTCGTTGTTCCCGTCATCAAAGATCTTAAGCAAACGCTCAAGAATATCTCTGCGCAGTCCGCTCTTTGTCTGCTTGCATGCAGAAACCACCATCATTGCTGTATCCTTTACGCCACTGAAGTAGGAGCCGAGGGCAGACACGCTCTCTGAATTTCTGTGAGGACGATAGTCCATACCTTTGGCTTGGAGAGCATACGCTTTTAGCAATTGTGGACACGGATTGAACGATGAGGCAGGCGAACTGATTTCAGCCCATACCGCCGGCTTCTCAATGTAGTCTTTGAGTGTTCTGTACAGGTACTGGACTTTTGGGTTCATTCGCGCGTATGCAAATAGTTGGCTCCATGAATCTGGGTCAGATTGAAGTCTGGAACAAAGTTAGAGATACGCGTCAAGCAGGGAGTTCAGGGCTAGGCGGACCCAGAGAAACACGCCTGAGGCTTTCTCTGTGATCATCGCAGTCAGTTGAGCGGCTAACTGGGGGTCACCCTTATCCAACTCTTGAAATCCTCTGTTCTCGTGGAATCTTGTGTAGACATAGAGACTGATATCTCGCTCTGTGAGATGGTGGAGCATGAGATGTAGGCCCATGTCGAAGGCATCCCGGAACATGCTCTATGGTCGGCTTGCAACACACAGTTTAAAGTGAGGCAAAGCTGCCATCTCTTTCAGAATTTCAATCAGTTCTGTAAAATCTCCGCTACATTCGTCAAGCCCATCTATAAAGAAGAAAAACCGAAGCGTGTTGAATGGCGGGAGTAGAGGCCTTCGGAGAGTCCGAAGGCATTCAGAAGTCGTCCGAGGTTGCAGATCATCCACGCGCAATGTGCCATCGAATTTTAATTTCGATTTTATTTCCTCCCAGCGGTCCGGGAACAACACTTGAGTCGGAATAGCTGTGTGCCCTGCAATGTCCCACAGAAGTGTCCGCAAAAGGCCTTCAAGTGACATCTGCACAGAATTTCCACTGTTCCAGAAAAAGTGACCAGCGACGACGAGTTGGGAGCCTTGAGCCCAATTCTCGAGGTAAATTTCAGTCCTGGGATCCTCATGAAGGAACTTCATAAGTGTTGATTTTCGGGAACCAGCCTTGCCTGTGATCCAGTAGAGGCCGTCGTCACTCTGTAGCCATTGAACGAAGCAAGTCCATTTTGCATTCTCAGGCATGGTCTTTTCGTATATCCATTCGAATGTGTGTGCTGCAGTTCTACTGATCCGTTTTTTGCGATCTTGTATTGCTGAAAATGCTAGATGCCTAAGTATGTAAGATTTAATTATAACCGAAGACGAAGCTGGAATAATGCGTAGCTTTGAACTGTGTTTGCGGGACGTAGCGTGATGGTCCTGCGAATATTCAATATCTTCATATCGCAATCCTGAACAGTCACAGTCAGTCTTAGATGTTCCGGCTATTTTGTTCAAGATTTACTCACCATCGGTTGGAAGGCTTAAGTGACCAGCCACTGCAGCAAGCAGACGCCTAAAGGCAAATCGAAAGCCTTCCCCGTAGAGCAATGGAATAATGACATCAAATAGCCCCATCAGAGAATAAGCCTTGTCTTCCTCGCACTTCGTTCTGCGGTGTTCAGCCCATTTGAACCGCTCCGAAATGTGGTACTCCAGGGGAGAGCGTCCTAGCAGGGCATCGACTGGAATCCGAGTGATGCCGTGGATCAGATGTTTCAGAGTGCTTGTCACCAAGGGCTGTGCCATCAACAGAGAAAAACTGCACATGCGCCGGCGCAAGAAGTTCTTGGAGCGTCCAGCCACGCGTGAACCATCGGCTCTGCCGAAAGGCCCCTTCCCACGACATCGCAGCAGATCCATCGTCACCTGCGGCCAGGGACATATCAGAGAGGTACACGTAGCACACGGCGGAATTTTTTGTACCAGCGAAACATGGAGTTGATGGCTTCCTGCAGCTCGACACTGTTTGCCTGGTTTATGCAGCACGTATCCACCCAAAAATATTGCAAGCCATCGCGCAGGGCTTGCTCCCCGCAGAATCGAAGCTTTTCATAACCACACTTGTTTTTGCCTATGCCATTTGCCAGGTCCCGAAAGGAAACCTCGCCCTCGTCGTTGCCCCAGGTGTGTGAGAGTATGGCGTAAGGAGGCACATTGCGGCGAAAGTTTTCCAAGCTGAACCTTCCGTCCCCTTCACATTTTAATAGACGCATCTTATCTACCGTCGGAAATGGCAGAGGCCCCTGTAGCAACAGATCAGAAGAGAAGAAGGCACCGGCTCAGCAGTTGTATGGTATCGATGTCGGCGTGGTTTGCAAGGCTTTGTCGTTTCCATCGACGAAACTGAGAAATATTGTAGGGCTGAATGGGTATCAATGTCGCCCTGTGACTTGGCCTGCCTGCACGAATCAAGTGCAGAGAACGACAGCTGCCACTGGGCGCCCTGACACTAATACTACAAGGCTACGACGCATCGCTGGCCGTCGGGCGAATAGCAAGGGTGCAAGACACGTGAGATGTATTACCGCGAGTATGACTAGCTGTCCACTAATGCTCAATGAAAGTAGAGTGCTGTGAATTTTGCTACCACATAGATGTTTGCTTTTCATTATCTTCCATAGCAGGATATCAGAGGCAATGCCACCACGGCGAGTCACACAAGAGATAGAGTCGCTTGTGCTGCTTTACATCTGTTTATCTAATGCGGGACTATCCTCAACCCCGTGTATGAGTGCCCCTCTCCGCGGCGTAAGCTAGATGAAAGCTTTATAGCACAGTGAGCGGTCTGCTCCGTGGCATCTCCGCAGAATAAGTCCGCAGCCCTGCCCGAGAGCGACCTCGGCACTGCGTAGAACTGTGACAGTATGGAGTGCAGCGTGGAGGTGCGACACTTACATCACTGCGACCCACTAGCGGATCTGCTACCGGTAGTCCAGCCGGGGTACCGGGCCTGTACGAATACAAGTACAAACGGCACATCACGCAAGCGCGGAGCGGTGTGGGAATTTGGCTTCTTGGTTTCTGGACGAGGGATTCTCGATCCACTTGGGTTACCGCCTAAGGTCGCGCCTCATAAACTTGATGTAGAGTTTGCAAGGTTAGTGAAAGAAGAAATTGAAAAAAAAAAAAAATTGAAAAAAAAAAGAATAATACAGGAAAGAAAGAAAGAAATGCAGATAAGCAGAGGCCTCCATGTTTTGCATGAGAATACGGCTTGGACGCCCTCATCCTGGGGAGGGGAGCGCGAGACCTTTAGGCTTAAGCTTAATAGCTGCTAGCTGCTGTGAGCCTCGGCTGGCCAGCGGCCTATTTGGCATATTGAGCCTATTTCACCTCTGACGACGTAATGCAATCATCGTACTCGTATTATTGCAAACCCGCCTAAGCAGGAGCGCTCGGAGGGCCTGTAGTGATTGCCTTGGATGCCAGTTTGCTGGGGCTTTCTCCACTAGCGCTTCACACGTGCGTGTGTGTCATGACATCACTGGCTGCCTAGACCATCGCAACCCGCTCTCCATCCCCCATGTCCACCCAGCCAACGCAGCTTTAATGCATCTGTGAAGCACAATCGCAGCACCGAATGAAGCACATTAGCTAGCCAGCAAATGGGACGAGGTTCACCCCTGGCTGTTCCAGGTTGCGCCTTGAGTGTACGCAAAGCACGGAAGAGAGCTCTGGGTCGTCTGCTAGTCATCCACAGTGCGTCTGCCGCTCGTCAGCAGAGCTCTTCTCTATTGCGTGTTGCTCAGAACGTTGATTGAATTCCAGGCGAGCGAGCATCTCTGCAGAGGCCAGAATAAGACACGAGCCGGGAAATAAGCATAGGAGAAGTGAATCGGGAAAATGGCCTCGTGAGGTGGTTTTAAGCGACTTCGTTCTTGGTGGCGGACACCTGATACGAACACACATACATAGGCTCGGCGCCGTCCTTTAGCGGCCTCCGAAAGAGACAAGACTAGGCGCAGTGGTGTGCAGAAGGGGACTTCGCAAGCTGTATGATGCGTCACTGTCAGAAGCTTTTTTTGGGCTCCGCCGCAAGCAGAAATCTCCACTAGTCACAGTGCCAAGACTCTCCGTTGTGCATCTCACATCCCTCTGAGAAGGGGCAGCTAGCGATAAGGACTTGTTCTCGCTCATACCAGCCAGTCAAGTCGTCGCCAATCACCCACTGTGGCTCTCTCTTAACTCTTTTGCCCGCTTCTCGCCTGTTCTGTTTTTCTCATCAACTACGAGCCAATGAATCCCTGATTTTCGTCCCAGTCATCGTTTCCCTTTCTTCTGACGTGCAGCAGTTCCGTGTCTCCTCTCTTTACTGCCGCATGCCAGACGCCTCGCCGGGCAACTCGATAGGATGTCTTGCTCTCCTTAGCTGCGTTCCCTTCGCGTGTGCTCATTCGATTCGGCTGAGACACGACACACCTCTCTCTTTCTCGACTGGGTCTCGACTCGTCGACCAAATCACGCACCGCTCTCGCACCCCACATCTCCATTGAAAAGCAGCCACGTACCTGCGACGATGCCTCTGCGAGCCCCAGGCAGCCACGACGCCGCTTCGTCGCCAGCACCTGCGACGCCAGGTGCACAGTCATCCAGGGCCGCGACACAGAGTCAGGGGGGGCTGGCCAGCCCTGGCGCAGGATCTAGCCACCTGCGTAAGCGCAAGAACCACCGGGGCGGCAAGAAGAAGCGCCGCAAGTCGTTTGCCGTCCTCCCCTCTGCCGACGACGAGAACGATAACGTCGAGGCCGACCCTCTCGATCCGCTCAAGGACGCAGCCGCAACGGGGCTGTCACGCGACACCTTTTACGGGCTCCGCGAGCACGATCTGAGCAACACTAGCCTGGAGAGCGAGAGCCTGCTGGACCACCGCGACCAGCAGCCCTTTCTGCGCGCGCGCCGGCCGTCCATCGCCACGCCTCACCCGAGCGGCGGGGGGACCAGCGGCGGCGGCGGTGGCGTGATTGGCGGTGGCACCAGCCAGGCCGCCATGTTCTCTCCCTTTGTCCACCATAGCCCGACGCGGCTGCGGGTAACGAACGCGTCCGGCCTCGGCGACAGCGGCGAGGACGACGACGACGACCGAGACTCGTGGAACGAGGGCGCGCCGCTGCTGTCGCAGTCGTACCACCGCCAGCTGTTGCGGAGCAGCTCAGACCTGGCGGGCTCGGCGGCGGCGGCGGCTGCGGCTCGCGCTGCAACGTTTGCAGGCTACGGCAGCACAAGCAACACCAACATTTATGGCAGCAATGCGAACAACAACAATAACAACAACAACATCATCGGCGGCAGCAGCCGGCCGCTGAGCCGGCGCGGCTCGAGCCACTCGAGCCTGCGGCACAAGTTCCTGACGCCCTTTAGCGGCGGCGCGGTGGCGGCGGCCGAGCGCTACAACATCAACTACCCGCCGTCGGTGCCGGGCAGCCCGCCGCTGCGGCCGATGCAGCAGCGGTCCCTGCACGACAATAATATCAATTTTGGCGACGAGATGCTGCGCGACGAGCTGAGCGGCGGCCAGCACCTGGACGGCCGCCGCTCGCGCTCGCGGTCGCGGTCGCGGTCGCGGTCGCCGACGGCCGCGAGCCTGCGCAGCGCGGGCCGCGGTGGGGTGGACCGCGACCGTGAACGCAGCATTAGTGGCGGCGGCGTCGGCGGCGGCTACGACGCTGAGGGGAAGCGCGCATACGACTACGCGTACGAGCGCGAGCGCGATGCAGCGGCGGCGGCAGCAGCGGCAGCGGCAGCACGGAGCGGCGAGAATGCGGCGGCAGCAGAAGACGCGCGCGGCGGCATCGGGGGACTTGGCGGGCTGCCGACGGAGCGCGAGGGGTCCGTGTTCCGGTCGCGGGCAGCGCGGCGGCGGCGCGGCGGCAAGTGGCCGGACCTGGACATCCTGGACGAGTGGAGCCGGTTCGAGAAGGAGGCGCGCGGCGAGGGCCGCCGCGCCAAGAAGATCAAGGAGCCGCAGCTGGTCAACGGCCGGCTGCGGCCCGTACACCGCGGCTGGCACCGCGCCGAAGAGGACGCCCCCTACCGCTTCACCTACTTCAACGAGCTCTTTCAGAGCACCATCCACAGCTCCACCATTTCGGAGCTGGTTCAGCCCGGCGTCCTCAGCTTCCGCGACCTCTTCATCCCGGACCCGCCGCTGCTGTCGGACTCGTCTGAGTCAGAGGACGAAGAAGAGGAGGACGAGAATGACGACAACAACAATCACGGCGATGCAGACGATGCCGCAGCCACCGCCACCGCCGATGGGACCGCGTACCACGGCTACAGCCATGGCAACGGCAGTGCTAGTGCCAGCGCCAGCGCCGGCGCTACTCCTGTGATGATGGGCCTGCGCGGCGACCCTACCCACCCGCTGACTACGCCGCCTATGCTGCCCATGCTGCCGCGCGACCCGCTCACTGTCGCCGAAGTACTGTCCGCAGCCGCTGATGGCGGCGGCCGCCGCCCCAGCACGCGGTCGCGCGGCTCTGGGAGCCCCGAGAAGGACCCTGCAGGCACGCCGTCCGCCGCAAACGCGCACCAGCAGCGCCTCTGGCTCCCAGCCGCCGCCATGGAGCGCACGCCCACGCAGACGTCCATCGACGGCCGGCCGCTCTCGTTCAAGTCGCCGCCGCAGGCCGGCACGCCGCAGCCTGGCGCGGCCGAGCACCTGCGGGCGGCGACCCCAGGGTCGACACCAGGAGCAGCCGCGGCTGCGGTAGACGGCCATGCGGCCGCTGCTGCAACGATTGCGGACGCCGTCGAGGGCCACGGACAGCCGCTACCACCACAACAACAAGAACAGCAGCAGCAGCAGCAGCAGCCACAGCAACAGGAACCGCTTCCCCAGCATGGTGACAGTCCCAGGAGGAGGAAGAAGAAGAAGCAGCCACACTACGGCGAGCGACCAGTGTGGTGGCTGGACGTGCTTAGCCCCACAGAGGCCGAGATGAAGATCCTGTCCAAGGCGTTTGGCATCCACCCGCTGACGGCCGAGGACATTGTCATGCAGGAGGCGCGCGAGAAAGTCGAGCTGTTCCAGCACTACTACTTTGTCAGCTACCGCTCCTTCGACCAGGACCCCAACAGCGACACCTTCCTCGAGCCCGTCAACATGTACGTCGTCGTCTTCCGCGAGGGCGTGCTCAGCTTCCACTTCTCCATGACGCCCCACCCGGCCAACGTGCGCCGCCGCATCCGCCAGCTCAGCGACTACATCATCCTGTCGTCCGACTGGATCTCCTACGCCATCATCGACGACATCACCGACGTCTTCGGGCCCCTCATCCAGAACATCGAGGAGGAGGTCGACGACATCGACGATGCCATCCTGCAGATGCACGCGGACACGGCCACCAGATCGTCCGACGGCGGCGCCACTAAAAAGGACGACGGCGGCGGCGGCGGCAGCAAAGCCGAGACGGACAGCAACATGCTGCGGCGCGTGGGCGACTGCCGCAAGCGCGTCATGAGCCTGTACCGGCTGCTGGGCAACAAGGCGGACGTGATCAAGGGCTTCGCCAAGCGCTGCAACGAGTACTGGGAGGTGGCGCCGCGCTCCGAGATCGGCCTGTACCTGGGCGACATCCAGGACCACATCGTCACCATGACGTCCAACCTGAGCCACTACGAGAAGATCCTGTCGCGCTCCCACGGCAACTACCTAGCCCAGATCAACATCCGCATGAACGAGCGCCAGGAGCAGACCGCCGACGTCCTCGGCAAGCTGACCGTGCTCGGCACCATCGTGCTGCCCATGAACATCATCACCGGCCTCTGGGGCATGAACGTCTGGGTGCCCGGCCAGGAGTTCGAGGGCGACCTGCGCTGGTTCCTCGTCATCACGGCGGGGCTGTTCGGGTTCGGCATGGCCTGCTACTGGATCGCCAAGCGCGTGTACAAGATCGTGTAGAGGAGGAACAAAGCTTTGAGGGGAACAGCCGGCGCTGAGGTAAAAATGGGACAGAATGAGGCATTCTACGGCGAACATACGCAAAGAGGAGTTTTTTGAAAGTTGCATCAGAAAGAAGGCTAAAGAACAAACATATGATCTATAACGGATAGGAGTTTTGACGATTGCTCAGAGGTAATCATTTATTTGGTTCATTCTTTTTTTTTCCTTTGTCTTTTGGTCTTACATGACCTTTTTTTGTTTTTGGAGAACTGCATCAGCATCAGAACTCTTAGGTGCAATACCACCCAACGGATAGAGTTATAGCACAGAGCAACACAGACTAGACACTGATCTTACAGATAAAAAAAAAAAATACCCTTCTACCACCGCAGAATGCATCATCTTACAGAGAGCTCAAATATGGTATTTTTCCGGTCATCGTAAATGATTTTTTGTTTGCTTGGGCCCATTTTTACCCCTTGACCGCTCCTGGTTTCCCTCAATAACGCCATAAAACGACAGCAGCAAGCAAAAATGCAACGTCCCAGCCGCTGCCTCTCACCGGTGTCCTCCCCCGTACTGCATCCGCAGCGCCATCAGCTGCGTGCGCTCCGCCTCGGGGAGCTGATCGATGACGGCCTGGGGCAGCTCGAGCACTTGCTTGATCAGGTCGTCGGGGTTCTGCACGCCGGGCGCGGCTGGCAGTGGCGCGGCCGCCGGGACGGCCAGCTCGGGCTGGTAGCCGCCACCGTAGGCCGGCGCACCATACGGCGCTGGAGGTGCCGCTTGGGGCACGGGCACGGGCGTCGGCTGCGGTGGCGGCTGCTGCTGCTGCTGCTGCTGCGGGGCCAGCGGCGGGGGACCCTCGACGACGGACTGGATAGCCTCAGGCGAGACGAGGTCCATGAGCAGCAGGGCCTGGAAGACGGCGTAGGCCAGCTGGGGCGCCTGGCTCAGCAGCTCGGTGGCGCGCGCCGGCTCGCCGGCCGCCAGCGTCTTCATCTGCGCCAGCACGTCCAGCAGCTGCGTCGGCGGCAGCGTCCGCAGCACCCGCGAGATCTCGTCCACCGCGCTGGCCCCCGGCGGTATATCCTTGCCGGGCGGCAGCGGCGGTAGCGCCGCGCCGCCTCCTCCTCCGCCTCCTCCTCCTCCCGCGCCAGCGGATGAGAAGGCGCCGTCCCCGTTGGACGCGGACCCGCCGCCGCCACCACTGCCGCCGCCGCCCAGTCCTCCGGATTCGTCCGCTGCGCCCTCGTTGGAGAAGTCCACCCGCAGCTTGCGGCCCATTACCTCGTAGTCGTTCAGGTTGCGCACCGCCGACGCGGCCGAGTCGGCGTCTGGATACTCGGCGAAGCCGAAGCCCTTGGGCTTGCCATTCTCGCGATCGTAGACGAGCCGGAAATTGACCACGCGGCCGGCGCTGCTGAAGATGTCGCTGATCTGCTCTTCGGAGAGGCCTACGAGAGGAAAGGACAAGTAAGTGAAAGCTGTCCTAAGATGCGGTTTGGGGAACAAAGGAGATTGAATTAGACTCACCATATGGGATGTTGCCCACAAAGACAATCTTCGATGGAGGCCTTGTCGACATAGCTGTGGCGAAGAGAGGAGATGAAGGAGATTGAACGGGAAGAGGGGTCACGACACAAGGGTCGCGAGGAGAGCTAAAAGCTTCGACAAGCTGGGGCTGGGAAGGGAAGCTTCGCAGTCGTGCTGGTTCAAGCTGGAGACTAAAGATGTAGATTGATCGACAGTCCGGAGAGCAATGATGGAACTCAAGCCAGTTCACAAAATAGATAAGACCTGAAAGTCGGTGCAATTGTGGGTGTCCTGCCGTCCCTGGCAGACTGGTTGGAAATGGCTTCGATAAAGGAACAGAGCAAACAATGGACTGGTCGTATTTTGTTGGTTGTGCCGTTTTGAGGTTGTTAGCGCGTGAGAGAGCTCCCAGCCGCAATTTTCGTTCTGAATGGGTGATCACGTGACCGTTTTGACTGCGAGACGTCACTTTCACGTTGATCCCGAAAGCAACTCAAGCACCTTTGCGCAGAAGAGTGCACAAAGATTATTAGAAATGTCAAAACATCAGATGGTTCTTTAATATGCTCCATTGTATCTGAGCGTAGCTGTAAAGTAGTCTCGTAGTGTAGCGTCCAACAAGCTTACAGTGGCCGCAGCCTTGCCGCTGATGAGACACGCAGAGCTTGCTCTATGCTTAAAATTTTCAAATATGATTCCAACTGTTTGTTGCTATCTTGTTTGTTAATTTGAAATTAATGTTAGATATAATAAGCCTAAGTTTACAATAACTACGACGCAATAAACCGCAATGCGAAAATACTTGACTATTAGGAATTAAGGTTTAGCAGTAATCGGAGCTGTTGGTCGTGCGCATCATTCACGTCAGATATGAGTGACATAAACCCCGCTAGCCGAAATACAAAATCCAAAGCTACACGTACAAAGACAGAAAAGCATGTTCTTGGTAAATGAGATTATTGTTATGAGAAATTCATTAAGTGCGTCCATTGCAATATTGTGTCCGGTGGTCTAATTTGTGAGAAACTAGATTTATCATTCTGGGTGGCCCCATCTGTTAACCTTGTAGCTCTTGGCGTGGCAGCAGCGGCATGGGTGATACGGTATACGGAATTCCGTATTCTTGTGGCGGAAAGTTTTGCTGCTGGAAAATCTGGTCAGCACTTGGTTGGATAGATTGATGGCCAGCCTCGGCGGCTTCTGTGAAAGGCGGCCAGTAGACCTGCTGATAAAACGGCTCAGGCTGTGAGTCGAGAGGCTGCTGATGCAGTTGATCTTTTTGCTGAGTCCCGTACGGATAGGCTGGGAAACAGGCGCCGAGCCTCGCGATCAGCTGCCTCTGCTGTCGATTCACATAAAAGAGATAGGCCATGGCGCTAAAAAAGACCAGGCAGCCCAGAATAACACCAATCACGATGCCGGCTATGTCTCCCTTAGACAAGCCGTGGTGAGGCTGGCTCTGAGGCACGGGCACCGTACTAGTTGCGCTGGTCGGCAGGTCCGTTGTTTGTCCTCCCTCTGATGGGCCCGCGCGGGGCCGGCTCAGAGGCGGGGGAACTGTGCTGGCTGTGCTGGTCGGAAGCTCCGTAGCTTGCTCTCCTTTTGAATGGCCATGGTGGGACTGACTAGAAAATACAGAAACCGCGCTATCCATGCTGACCGTGAAACTGTGGGCGACCGGTAGGTCTGTGGTTCGTTGCATAAGCTGGAACATTGGCGCATACAGCGTGACTGTTTCGACAGCAAAGATGAGTCCGAACTCTGTGGAACCGCCAGTGGTCACCTGCACGCCCGTGGTAGGAACGTTGTAGAAGAAGACACTGGTGCTGGCTGGGCATTGGTAGGCAGGAAAGGCGCCGGTCGTTGCCATACTGGTGCACGTTTGAGCTCCGTCGACGCCCGACTGGTACTGGCAGGTGTAGCCTCTGGAGATGGCATGTGAGATGAAGAAATAATCCATTGGGACAAAGACGAGGAAGCGCACAGAAGATGCAGGACGTGCGGAAGCAGACTTACGTAGGACAGCAACCAATTGCCGTCTCCGGAGGCTGAGGGGGAAACTGGAAGACAAAGCCGCCAACGGAGCTACCTGTTGCGCTGCAAGCCGACGTGTAGCCGATCGGGCAATAGATACCCGGCGAATAGACACCCCAACCCAAGAGAGGTATGGGTGTCGGCCGGTTTTGGTGAGAACCCGGTGGCCAGCATCCGGGATTATCAGCCATTAATTCCGCAGAGCATGTCTGGGCTTGGAATCCAATGCTGCACGTAAAGCAGGCCAGCGCGGCAGCAGTGCAGCTGGCAGGATATGTGAAGACTGTTGTCAGAGGACCAAGATTTGTCACAGAGGGCGTGGATGCAGCCATATTACCTGCTTGTGAAAAATGCTAACAGAAACTCGCGATTGGCGTTTTTAACAAGCTTATGGCTGGAAAGAACTCAAACAGAAGTAGCATACACAGGAATAGAGAGCAGGGAAAGAAATATTTATTTCTTTGAGAGTATGTCGTGTAGAGAGACGGAACGGTGTATCCATCTACACGAACCGCTCTAATTGACTGGAAATGGTGCCTTTCCGTGGAAAATGGCTGGTCTACGCGTTACTCGGACGGTTTACTTCCAGCAGCAGAAGCCAAAGATCCAAGAAGCATACAAGAACCATGATTCACATCGTACAGCTTCAGAATCGCCAACAGCCCAAAAGTAAAGCAACATGCAGGGGCAGACCAACACATCAGCTCTCAGCCACTAAAGTGCCAGGACAAGAGAAAGATCATCCGGGCAGAGTACAGATAACAACGAAAATCTAAAGCTTCCCATTGCCCATTTTTCTCTCCCGCAGCGGCTGCTGTGGCAGGCGAGCAAAACCATATCATTTGGAGTATCCATGTACAGGCACAATCTCGGTCTTTTGTGCAACCGCCAACCTGGAACGAAGGAGACGTGATGTATTGCAGTTCTGATCAAGTCCCTACAATTTTAAAAATCATGGGAGCCGGGCACTTTCTCAGAGCAGAATGCTTCGTTTTTGCTGCTAGTTACTGACGTAGAGATTCAAGGCAGCATTTAAAGGGGAGATAAGGTCCAAGTTGACCTAGAATGAATCTCTACGCATTTGCTTCTCAAAAATAGTTATTGCTCGCACCAACAAGAAAAGAGCCACTGGCAAAGGCACCTACAGAAATGGCAGAAGGAGAGAGATTTAGATGCAACCCGTATTCTATGGAGTAAGGGCTGAGACAACGATACGACTAAGGATATCAAACTAATAGAATAAAAATATATCGGGTGCACTGTTGCAGAAGCACTTAATGAGTGCTGGCATGCGTATGCATTTGCATCTGAGAGCACTTTTCGAATGATTGTTTCTACGCAGATCGAATAACACCTATTCTTAAACAAATAGAGCGGTCAGCAACTACGAATTTGTTGCAAAACGGGAGTGAAGCCCACTGCCGAATATTTCGTGCAAGAGACACAACTCGCAAAAAAAGCCAACTCCGCACTGCTGGCAGAATTGAAAACTGAATTCTGCTGCAGAAAAAAGAAGACACATCGCAGCGCATACATATATAGAGAAAACATTGGATACGAACAGAAGAGAGCTTCAAGCAGCAAAATTCAAATTTGAGAGAACAGGCACGTGATTTTCCTAGCAGGAAAAGGACGTCCTTTAAATAATTCAGAATCTCAGCTCTACCAGAGGCCAAGCAAATGAAACGAGACGTTTTCTTGTGCGCCAAGACTGTAGCTAATGGCTGCCATTGATTTGGAATAGGTGCTTGCACAGCCTGCGCTGCGGCTGACAAGCCAAAAAAAAATGGCCATAGCCTTGTCGCGGCTATTGTGCATTTCAACATCTATTTCTCCCTTTTTGCTCTAACAGCTTGGTGAGAGATATCTTTTTTTCATCAACAAAAATGTTCCGTAAAAGTCATAAAACTACAAAGGCTCTTGTTGAGACCAAGCTCCATGTCATTTATACCCCAGAAGGTGACATCTCGCCGGAAATCGAGTAAGTTCTAGTTTGGTACCTAGAACCTGATATTACCGAGGCGCTCTTGACTAACATACTTGCTCACAGCTTCGTTGTTGTTCACGGGCTGAACTTCAAAAATCATGAAGATCATGCGTGGGCCACCTGGATGAAGCAGGGAAAGCTCTGGCCTCGAGACTTTCTCCCAAGAGCCGTCTCGAGGCCAGCGCGCGTCATGCTCTTTGAGTACAATTCTAGCCCCGCTGGAGGCGCTGCAGCTATGGACCTAGTCGATCATGCGCGGAATCTCCTTCACCTGCTTGCACCAAAACGAAAGGTGAGTTCCGGCAACACCTTGTGGGGGAGCGACTAGCTCTGACATGAAATTTAGGACGCACCACGGCGGCCGCTTGTGTTCATATGCCATAGTCTCGGCGGTCTGCTCGTCAAAGAAGTAAGATATTTAAACATCTTGTTATGTGTGGTCATGCTGCTAATGCATCTGACTGCGTGTGACAGGCGCTTATTGTAGCACATTTGAATCCCAAGTACGACTCTATTAAAGAAGCGACATGCCTTATTGTCTTCTTTGCTACACCTCACCAAGGTGGGCGACACGCTTCACTCGGCGACATTATCGTCAAAATATACAACCTAGGGTCCCCTCCTAATAACCTCCTCGACAAAGTCAAGAAAAATTCGCTTGCCTCAACGGAGAAATTCAAGCAATTTAGCGATCTTCACCACAAATACCGCCTTGTCACCTTCTACGAGACGCAACCTTACGGCAAACTGGGAATTGTATGTCTAGGTTTGGTGGTGGCCAGCGAGTTCAAACTCACTGATTTTCTTATAGATCGTTCCAAGAGATTCCGCTGTCTTGGGTCTACCATTGTCAGTTGAGACTGTGGTTGGTATGAATTCCGCAGACCACAGTACCATCTGTAAATTCCATTCTGCCGATAGTCCTGAGTGCGAGCTGGTGCTGAGCACAATCAGAGCAAGCCTCGAAGAGGTTTTGAGTCTACAAAAGACGGGTAAATTGTGAATCAGAATGCTTTTATTTGGATGTTACCGACTAACGTTCACTTAGTCGTAGACCAACCTACCCAGCAACTAATCTCTCTAATCCCAAAAGAAGACCAAGGTAATGTTATATTACCTTTGTGCCTTTTCCTGTCGACGATTTTTCTAACTTGACTGCACAGACTGCCTCCGTGCCCTCTACGAGGTCACTGGAGAGTACAATAATCAGCGGGGCCAAGTTGACACGCAAGTAGATGGCACATGTGCATGGGTACTAGAACATGGCAGTTACTTGCGGTGGCGCTCAGCCGATGGGCCATCGCTGCTCTGGATCACAGGAAATCCTGGGTGTGGAAAATCTGTCATTGCCGGTTTCCTTGTTGATGAGCTGATCGCCAGTTGTCCTCGAGCGATTGTTTGTCCATTCTTTTTTAGCGGCGGCGACGAGAAGCGCACGAGGTCGCACCAAGCAGTTTGCGCTTTTCTGCACCGCCTGTTTAGCCGCTGGCCAGATCTTGTTTACTACGCCAGGGAGCAATTTGCTGCCAAGGGGAAAATGTTTGCGCTTGTCGCAGAACAGCTGTGGGATATCCTTTGTGCTATCGCTGAAGAAGCACATGACCAGCAGACACAGGGGCAGCAGGAACCATGGGAGATTATCTGCGTCATAGATGCCCTCGACGAATGCGAAGAAGCCTCCAGGCAAGTCCTTCTCAGAGAGCTGACTCTGACTTTTCTGGCCGAGGTTCCAAGCGCATTTCATGGCTGTCTGAAAGTAGTCGTTACGAGTCGGCCACTACCGGAGATTGAACGCTTCCATCCGCTCAATACGATTAGGCTCAAGACAGAAGACACACCAGGCCCTCTATCTCTAGATATCGGCAGATTCATTGACGTCAAGGTGGAGGAGCTGCGGTCGCAAAAGATTTTAGCCGCAGAAGTATGTGACATTGTAGCACAAGGGCTGCGAAGCGGTGCTGATGGCACGTTTCTGTGGATAGCGCTCGTCCTCAAGTCAGTTGTGAAACATCCTAGTCGAAAGAAGAGCGCTGTAATGGACATTCTCGAAAATATGCCACCAAACCTTGATGCTCTCTACAGCCACGCACTGTCTACCGCAAACGAGACCTCCCGGCAGCTGCTCCAGTGCGTCCTAGCTGCCACGAGGCCTTTGAGCCTGGACGAGATCAATGTTGCACTGGGCATGGAGAGGGATGTGAAGACTGTAAAAGCCCTGGGCAGCGAACTAGAGCAAGATATCGAGCATACTATCAGGCAGGCGGGCGGCTTTTTCGTCCGCATCATCGGCTCCAACGTCCATCTTGTCCACCAAACAGCCAGAGACTTCCTCCTACAGAGCAGTGCCAACAATCAAAGCCAGCCTTCAGGCCACTCATTTTCGCTGCTTCAGTGCAACGCCGTCCTGGCAGACCGCTGTGTCCGCAATTTACTTATTGATAACTGGCCTCGGCACCTGGACATTCGCAAGAGGCGTCAGGAGCAGGACATTAGCGAATGGCTTTTGTCGGAGATGAAATATGTTTTTAATAATAGGAGCTATATGAAGCCGGCAGAGAAATTGGAGTATTTTCTGCATCCGTTCCACCCAATATACCGCAGCTTCTACGAATATGCTGCCAAAAACTGGACCCATCACGTTCAGGCTGCGGGAATAATTCCTCGCCGGTCCTCATCCAATGAATACCAGATCCGACCAATCCACGATTCGATCCTCTTGCTGTGTGATAAGTCCCAGAAGTATCTGTATAGCTGGTGGATTGCGTATGCATCCACAGACGTGGCCTTTCTGGATCACGCAATCTCTTCCGGGAGTCTCACTCTCCTTCAATGTTTTCTCGCCTCTGAAAGCTTTCGTGTGACTGATCGTGTCAGGGGAAAGCTGGATGTTCTTGCAACTGCTGTTGACTGCCGGAAAGTTGAGATTGTCGAATGGATTCTGAAGACCTACACCGAAGAGAACCTGCAGTATGAGGCTTCACTGCTACAGGCACTACAATACGGAAATGTGCGGCTCGTAGAGATACTGCTCGACTTGGTGCCGGGAGTTGTGACGAACACTCGTCAACATTTCAGTCACTCGACGCGGATGGTTCCGCTAGTTGCAGCGGCCGGACATTGTCCGGTACCAGTATTAATGCGCCTTCAGCAATTGGGAGAAGATATACTAGATTTAAGAGCCTTTACGCGCGCCATCTCCGAAGGGCTGTCTGACAACCTGCTCTGGCTCCTTGACAATTGTGCGAAGCTGACGGCTGAAGATGCACCTCAAAGGTTTAAGAGCGTCCTCGCGTCTGCACTAAGCGTCGCAGAGGAAGATGGCAGATTAGAGATGGTTGTCTTTATTCAGAAATACAGAGCAGCTTCAGACATCAACTGTGGCTTTGCAGTTGATGCAGCCTCAGCAACCCAGTTTCTAGATGCGGACAACCTAGGCCGATTGTTGTCGATGGAAATTAGAAGAAACGGCTTCCGATCTGCTGCACATAGGCTACGGTATCCTGAATATCTTAAAATGCTATTGAACCACCAGTCAAACCCCACGGTAGAGACTCAAGAGTCTCTTGAAACAAATAGGCCGCGCTACAGCGTTCCACAAGTGTGGTACGCTCTACGGTTTTCCGAGGATTTGGCGCGGGTGACTTACCTGCCTGTAATCAGTCCAGGAATTGCACTCTCACGAGAGAGACTCGAGGCTGAAACTATTTGTGAGCTGCTTGATGCAGTGCATCCGGAATGTCCAAGAGGGCTGTCTTATCGAGCCTTGGCCTCCCTAAATGCGGTCCTTGAACACAAAGACCTTACCACTTCGCAAACAAGGGAATTCTTGACGCACAACTTCGGCCTTGTCTGCCTGCGAGGTGATTTAAAATTGGCTGAATATTTTGTTGAATTGGGAGCAAGTGTCACACAAAATTGCTTGTGGGGGTTGTCACCGCTTTTGGCTGCGGTCTTCTCAGGCAATGATGAATTGGTCGGCTATCTCCTGGAAAAGGGAGCGAGTCCAGACGAGCTTTGTTTCGTGAGAGATGATGACAAGGATATCGCATGCTCGACTGCTATGGGCATCAAACCCAATGAAATGGGAGTTGAGCTTGATTTGTGTAAGCTGGAATCTGATCTACAGAGCTCGACTGACTTGACACTGCGCGCAGTCAACGAAGCTCGGCAGGCAGTCCGGCATGCCCTCAAAGCACAGTTCTTTCTCGAGACGCCGTTATCACTTGTAAATAATCTGAATAAGAAGAACATGGAGAGGCTGTGGAATTGGAAGGGGATGAGAGAAAATACTGACTCTCTGGACGCTCTCCGCAAAGACTGGGAGACTCTTGATCGCTTCATGGGTACCGCGGAATTTGAGTTAAGAGAAGTTTTGAAGAGAAGATCTATTTGGGCACGATCCAAAGATGGCAAAGGACGCACGCTTTTGCATTGTGTAGCGGCCGGAGATGTTGCCACTGTTTCGCTCTCGGACGTCATCGACGACGACGAGTTCTTAGTCGCTGAAGATTACGAGGGCAAGACCCCCATCCATCATGCAGCTGCAGGTGGTCACATAGCAAACGTTGAGGCTCTAGTCGCAAAGGGAGGCCCAAGTTTGTTAGCAGCCAAAACTCGCAAGAACCAAACATGCCTCCATATCTCGCTGCTCGCCGACAATGTCGCCACATCAAGGCGCCTCATCGAATTGGGCGCGTCTCTGCTGGAAAAAGAAGCTGTTGGGTGGCTACCGCTCCATCGTGCAATATATTGCGCCATCAACTCGGGGGACGCCGGACTCTTTAACTACATCTGGGACAAGACCCAGGAGAGCGCAAGCCAGGCGGACCAGTCCTTCACTCCTACAGATGCCTACATGCCCGTCGACCCCGATGGTTGCAATTTGCTCCACCACACCGTTCTGGCGACCGCCAAATGGAATCCGTCGGGACTACATGTGCCCTATGTTGGCCATGGCGTTGCGCAGAAGCTCATGCTTAGTGGTGTGCCATACAGCTCGGTCGACAAAAAGGGTTCGACGCCATTGGCATATGCAGAGAGATACCAACTGGATGGGCGCAGCCTAGAAGCATGGCAAAGGGATGCGGTAATGAAAATCTGGAATTGCCTACAGAACCCTCCCTTTACCGGTGATTTCGCGCAAACGCAGAGAGAGATCCAGAGGTATTACAAGGATCTGGTATCCTCAGCTGAAGAGAAGAAGCCAGTGGTATCTGAAACCGCGCAAGCGTGGAATGACTGGAGTGAAGACGAATGGGACTTTTCGGGGAGCGAGGACGAAGATGATATGGTGGGGGAGGACGAAGATACAGGAAAAGAGGATGATCAGACTCAAACATAAAGAGCAGAGCCAATCAGTATGCCTTGACCACGGCAGCGCCATAGAGCACTGGGATACATAAAGCAAGGTTGCTTCTTTCCGTAGTTAATTCGTGTAGATGCAGCGTTCCATCTTGACCTCTATTCCTTTTTGCACACCTTGTTGCCCTTGTAAATATCGTCTTCACAGGCCTTATGTGTTTTATAATATCATATTATCATGCAAATACTCTCATACGCATAGTAATTGAAAGTTTTTCAGTGACTCGAAGGATACATCATATTTCGGCGTTGGATGAGACGACGTTGAAAGCTGCAGGCTGAAGCTGTGGTACGAAAACAACCATGGAGTGGATCGCCCGTCCACAGTGGAGCCAATCCTAAGAAGCAGCGTTGGGAAAAAGGAGACTGAATTAGACACATCCATATGAGATGTTGCCCACAAAGACAATCTTCGATGGAGGTCTTGTCGACATAGCTGCAGTGAGGAGAGGAAATGAAGGAGATTTGAACAGGAAGAGGTCACGACACAAAGGTCGAGAGGAGAGCCAAAAGCTTCGGCAAGATGAGCTACAGGTTCATATTTTACTATGTAATATTCGACATTTGCCCCGAGATATTTCTTATGATGTCTCTGGCGGTGTTTCCTACAGTGTTTCCAGTGATAAATACAAAGAGCTGGGTTCTCCTGTAGTAAGACTGTATGCTTTTTGTAGGGCTGCAGTGCACCTCTCAATTTAGGTGACGCATGTTATCAATCTGTATGACAGACAAGCTTCTGTCATTTCACCTATTGCTCTTACCACATTTTAATCGTGTGCCGTTGTTATTTATCTGCACTGGGTGGCTCTGGAAGGAGAAGGCACGAGCTAGTAGCGCAGCGCCATGAAAAAAATAGCAAAACGAAATAAACTACAAAAGTGACGTTTTGTTTATATATTGCTCTTTTGACTTAAGTATTCTTGTGGGATTCACGACTTCTCGTAGGACGCATACTCTTGCTGTTTCTCAGCATAGAATCGAAGAAAATATTTTGTTTCAGTCGGCAACATTGTTTCTAGAGAACAAATTCAGACCGCAAAGCGGGATTGCTAGATTTAACTACAAAAGGAAATCCTTTGGCGTAACTCAAAGAAACCCAAGCAGACACTGATACTTCAAATATCAAATGAGATGCTCCGCCAGTGAGTAACTCATGCAATCTTTAGATTGTCCACGACAGTCTACATCGCAGGGGTTCCAGAGTCCCTTCTCTTGTCTGCGTAGATATTTCGCAGAAGGCAAATTTGCCCCAATTTTTGCCACAATTTGTTCTTTCCTTTCCACCTACTCTAAAACCGTAAAAGGAAATATTGAGCTATTCAAAATGTCAACTTCCTTCTTATCTGTACTGAAAATCGAAGAAATATGAAAGAATGAAAGAAAGAGGACAGGATCTCGTCAAAACAGTCATCATCTTGTTTCCTAATACAGAACGTGATATATGTTAATGAGCATTTGCGCTTTACAAGCCCAGTCTGCCTAAGTTTGTCAAAGGTACTTTCCCGTAGATTTCACTTATATGAGCAGAAGGAACAAGGAGCACAAAAAGTAAACAAAGGCGGCTTGTTCTGTCTTTATAGTACATATATCTTATTAGGATTTGAGAGTTTTCTTCTTCTGACTCTCTTCTTGTTTTTGACTCAGACCCCAGCTTTTTTGAAACTCCTTTTTTTGACACAACTCTTTCAATAACTTGAACACAATGTCAGCTGCAGAGTAGGTCTCTGCTTGTGCGAGAGTCGCAACCGCCGTTTTCACGGCTGCCTTGGCGGTCGGGGCGCTGGGCTTGTACCAGTGCCCCGACCCCGACGTTGAAAAATTAAAGGTACGCGTGAAACAGCTCGAGGATGATGTGAAAAACGTCAAGCAGGACACGAAATCGCTCCGCGACAGTGTCAATGCGATCCTCGAGGTACTCCGGAACCTCAGGCCTCGGGTCGAGGTTCTGGAGAACCCTAATGACATCCATCCTCCCATCCCCCCCATTCCCCCCATTCCCGACTCTCTCCCTGATCCCCCTCCTCCTCCTTTGTATGGAGTCGACGTTGACTAGGTAGACACAGGCGCGAGCCATTCCGGTACGGCTCTAAAATATTACCGGGGAGGGTGGTGGGCCGGAGACGGGCCCCAGCAGAGCTCGTACCTCATCGTGGTTGCTGGGTCCAGTAGCCTGTTCAAGGTGAAGCCAACACGAGCATTCGCCCTAGAACCACTCGTCCCTGGAGACAAGCAAGCTTCACACTTTGCTAGATTATTTTTGCCTAGCTAGAACCGTTGGTGGAAAATACGGGGTTGAAATGGGCCGGAAACCTAAGGCAAAGGGGAGGAAAGGGGGGTGGGCTGAATGTTGGTGACGTCGTGTCTCGTTGATTTCTGCTAGCAGAGTCATTACTGAGTTACAGTCTGTGCTTCTGGGAGGATTGCTAGATTGTATCAGTTGCTATCTTCTTAATCCACTCCCAATACACTGAAGTTGATTACACAATATTTTTGTTCAGTTTCGGCTGCCATCTATTACTGGCGGTCCCACGGGAGCACCCAGTTAGATTTTAACCCATCCAGTCCCCGCATTTCTTGAACACTTCAACCTGTCTTCTTTACACTTTATAAGTCATGATGCGTAAGGTTGAAGTTGCCTACCTGCGTCTCGGCGTATTTAATGAGCGAGCGGTGAATGGCCGAAGCTTGCGGCGCCTGCTTTCACGGATCACTAGCTGCTTGATGGGGAAATTCCACCACCTTTTCCAAGAGAAAAAGGTTTGTCATCTGCTTCAACTACCGAACGAACTCATTCTCGTCATCACTGATGATCTCTCTCCTGCGAGCCGTCTGCTCTTATCACAAACCTGCCGCCCACTTCGAACAATCTTAAGAGGAGCAGACAATATTTGTGCCTCTATCAACTTGTCTCGTCTACAGCGTCTCGAATTTATCTCTGCTGTGGCTCGTGACTTGCCCAACCGATGGGCTTGCGAGCTGTGTATCTCTTTACACCCCATTCATATCAGCGACACGCCGGCTTCTTCTTCCCCACGCTTCTATAACGACGCTCATCAATTGAACTACATACATTGGGAGTGGTCAAAGCCAGCTACGATCTCTGGAATTCAGCACCGGCACGTCCAACTCGCTTTGAAATATACACGTTTGACAAAAAAAAGCCGCTTCCATGATGCATTATTAGCACCATTTCAAATTGAGTTAAATGTGATTGTACCGAACCCTTTCAGGGAATTGGATTACTCGATTACACAACATGTTTCAAGCTCATTCTATCCTAAGGTTGTGTCGACTCCGGACGGCTGCCTTCGATATCTCCTTCTGTCAAAGTTTCACATCGACGAGGAAGACGGAAGAGTGCCTGCGCAGAGCGGAATGGGCTTGCTGTATATCTGCCCGCATGAAGCCTTGAACTACGACTGGATACGATGGAGGGCAGCCCTCGACTGCCAAGGAGAACGGCCTCGATTTAGTCCTCTATTTGACCTCCCGATTGCCATCTGTGATGCAATTGAAAAGAGCGACAAAGAAGAAGCATGCGGAAGTTGTCCTCGTTGTCCGACAGATTTTGCTGTGAGCGCGACAGATCGTTTTGTCGAGATCTGGGTCTGGCAGGACTATGGACCGGAAGGACCCGCAACTGACGTGGCATGGCAGATCCATCTCTCTGGGAGCTTCCTCCGGGAGGATGGTCATGCTGAAAAACAAATAAATGGTCCTGATTATGGCCCAGTTGTCTATCACGAACCAGGAAGTGTCCGAAAGCTCTACGGAGCAGAGGCGACGGTCGAATGTCCACGAAAAGCACAACGCTAAAGCCGGTACTGGGAAATTGGTCAGATGTCGTGTTTTGCGAGAGACGGGTGCCTTGATAGAGGCTCATATAAGGTTAAATAAACTAACGGTAATGTAAGACCAGCTGTAGCCTTTGCCACTGCACAGCTCATATGAGTTGTATTCTTTTTATTTTCAAGGGCAATGATGAAATGTCCGCGCTTAAAATCTTCGGAGCATAAAAGGTTTATTTTGCGTATTAGATAGAAGAGCTTATGCTTGTCTTGACAATTTTTTTTTAATTTTTTTTTTTTGTATTTGATTATCTTTTGTTTTTGCTTTTGTTTTCATTCTTGTCTCTTTTACATCAATTCCTCAAAAGCAGCCTCCTTCAGTACATACGCTAGAGCGGTGATGTATCGTTAAGAGGAAGTACTGCTGTGGCAAGGGCGAAAAAAAGGTGTGTGAGTCTATTGGACTACCTGAGCCATACTGGGCCACTGCCTGGGCTAAAAAGCTCTGCTGGGTCACGTGAGTGGCCCGCAACAAGCTGCTGATATCTTTCTTTCTTTCTTTTTTTTTTTTTGCTTATTTATTTTTGGCTAAATTCTAGCCGTAGCAGCTATTAGAATTTTAGAGGTCATAGCATTGCGAGTAGAGTAGACGCTCGGGGGATACATGATATTTCGCCCTTTGGATGGGATGACGTTGAAGGCTGCAGAAGCTGTGGCACGAAAACAGCCGTGAAGTGGATCGTCCATTCACAGTGTAGCCAATCAGACCACCAGAGACAACCCCGGCGTCCCGTGAAAGGTCAGCAAAAAAAGGCAATGAAAAGCTTGGGAATTTTAAAGGAAAAAAAAAGAGGAGTAAAATAAATCACCAAAATAAGACATCATCTGGTGACATTCGCAACAGCGACGACAATTCTTTGTACCGACCACGCCAGCGACCATTTTACTTGGAAGACAGCAGATACGCCAGGCCGAAGACTATTTTGAGCGAAGCGACCCGCCCCTCCTTCCAATCGGATCTTCTTTGCAGACAGCGACCTCGCAGTTTCACCATGTCGGGTCGCGGTCCCATGGACGACTACGTCCGCCGGCTGCAGCAGATGGCGCTCAACAGCCGGCGGGGCGGCGGCGGAGGCATGCCGCCGGGGGCTCCCCGCGGGCTGGGCGGGTTGGTGGCGTCGCTGGCGCTGGTGGGCGGCGGCATCTGGGTGTTCCAGAACGGGCTGTTCAACGTGGACGGCGGCCACCGGGCGATCAAGTACCGGCGGCTGAGCGGCGTGAGCAAGGAGATCTACAGCGAGGGCACGCACTTTATGATCCCGTGGTTCGAGTCGCCCATCATCTACGACGTGCGCGCGCGGCCGCGCAACGTGTCGTCGCTGACGGGTACCAAGGACCTGCAGATGGTCAACATCACCTGCCGCGTGCTGTCGCGGCCCGACGTGCCCGCCCTGCCCCAGATCTACCGCACCCTGGGCACCGACTACGACGAGCGCGTCCTTCCCTCCATCGTCAACGAGGTGCTCAAGAGCGTCGTCGCCCAGTTCAACGCCAGCCAGCTCATCACCCAGCGCGAGAACGTCGCCCGCCTCGTCCGCGAGAACCTGTCCCGCCGCGCCGCCCGCTTCAACCTCCTGCTAGACGACGTATCGCTGACGGTATGCTTTCTAGCCAGCCGATGGCTTCCTTGCTTTCCTTTTCTTATTTGTCTTGGTTACTAATCCATCTTTTTTTTTTTTTTTTTTTTCACACTGCAGCACCTCGCCTTCTCGCCCGAGTTCACCGCCGCCGTCGAGGCCAAGCAGGTCGCCCAGCAAGACGCCCAGCGCGCTGCCTTCGTCGTCGACAAGGCCCGCCAGGAGAAGCAGGCCATGGTGGTCAAGGCCCAGGGTGAGGCGCGGTCGGCCGAGCTGATCGGCGAGGCCATCAAGAAGAGCAAGGCCTACGTGGAGCTCAAGAAGCTCGAGAATGCCCGGGCCATCGCCCAGACGCTGCAGGAGGCCGGCGGCCGCAACCGGCTGCTGCTTGACGCCGAGGGTCTCGGCCTCAACGTGTTCGAGGGCAGCAACGAGTCCAAGTAGAGGCTGTAGGCGGCGTGATTTGGGAGGCCGCGGTGTGGATTCTGGCTGCGACGACGACATGCGGGAGAGGGGGTTTCATCTAATGCTTTAATGGAGGGCGTTCACGTTTGGGCTATGAGGGAAAAGTACAAAAAATACGAAAGAAAAACGCAGCCAGATGGACGGCATGACAGCCGGAGGACTCGACGACCCGACGACTCCCCCGTCTGGACTGCTCGACATCAAACAACTCTACTACGAACATCAAAATAGGGCATCTCCACTGTGTATCATATAGTCATTTTCCGTTGCCGTCGCTTTTGCTTGAGGTATCTAGTTATGCATGTATAAAGAAGTAAAATCTGCTTAAAAGACCGAAGCTGGTGCTTTAATTCCATGTCTGAGGACACGACTCTGCTAAGCAGGCAGCCCGCTGTATTACATATCACATATCAATCACACAATCTCAGCAGGCAGCGGGGAATGGAGGAAAGGAACTGCCATAGTGGGCTACCCCACCTTATTGTTCTAACTGGAACATTCTACAAAACGGTGATCATTGAAAACGGTCACCCATAAAACCATAACGGAGGATTGTGGAGAGCCGTCGTTGTGGTCAATGTGGTAATCGGAAATATGCCGTGTAATTCACTTTGTTCAAGCATTGATGAGGCAAAGAATTGGCAGGTAGTTACCGGATGATAACAGATAGCAAGCCATTGATTCTTTTGCTTCTCTTCTCTTTCTCAGACACAACAGCCAGCTGAGCGTTGTAGGGAAGATAACAGCCCTGATTAGCGTGTACATAACTGGCATAGAACTCTCCTGTTTTGTGCCCTTGTGCCCTTCCTGCACTCAAGGGACCATTGTCTTCATTATGGCCCATCAGACAGTTGCTTATCACAGTATAGCTGACTGATATTATGTAGTTGGTGATCAAGTGATTTTTAATAACATTATTGATTTTCTTTCTCTGGTTCTTTCTTATACTTCTGACAGGGGCTCTTTCCCGACTTGCAATGCGAATTATCAGCCCTCGAAGATATTTACGCTCACGCTGATGCAGAGGACAATTAATGTGACACAAGCTATGCTGCATATCGCCAGGCTAATCGATCAGCCAGACCTGAGTTTCTGGTACATCCTCGCACACGATGTTATGTGAGAAACGCATCTGAATTGTGGCCCACATGAACTTTTCCATATCCTCCCCCATTGTGTCGTGGACGGCGGCAAGGAAAGCCGGGTCTGACTTCCACTTCTCTGCCATCACTGCCTTCATGCACTCTCTTACTTTGGTGAGAGCGGCCTCGCCTTCGTCCCAGCTCTGGGCTTCGTCTATCCCCTGCAACAGCTGCTGCGTGGCCTCATCCTGGGCAACTTTGACTGCCAGTTCCTGTAGGCCGTCGGCGATGAGGGACTGTGCCGGGTTGGCCCAGTCCAGGATGAGCATGCGCTCCCTCCGCGCGCGCAGTGCCCCGCCGGCGGCGGCTCGCTGCAGCCCGCCGTCCTCGAGGCGCACCATGAGGCTGTAGTGGGCGCCGAGCCGCTCGGCCTCGTGGTTGCGCACGACGGCGCAGCCTCCGGTGTCGACCAGCCGGCACAGCAAGTTGTCGGCGTGGCGGTCGTAGAGGCGGCGCTCGTCGGCCGTCCACGACTTGCTCATTTCCGTGCGGTGGAAGTCGAGCAGGCGCAGCCAGCGGCCGGACGGCGCGTGCCGCACCAGCACGCCGTCTTCGCGCGCCCCGGCCGCGCGCGGCCACGGGTGCAGCGGCAGGCCCGGCAGCAGCGGCTCCGACCGCAGTACGTAGCCCCCCATGCGCACGCGCAGGCCCCAGGGCGTGGGCACGCCAGTGAAGGAGCTCGCGGCGGAGGAGGAGGAGTCAGACGAAGAGGCGCCCGCACCCGCTGCGCCGACCTCCTGCCACGTGCCGAAGCGCATCATGCGGTAGTTGATGTCCATGCTGGAGCCGCGCGCGGCGTCGCTGGCGTACAGCAGGCTGCGCGGCGCCCAGCGCCAGCCGGGAACGTCCAGCGTCGCGTCCGCCGAGAAGAGCATCTGCGCCGGCAGCGCCCCGCCCAGCCGCACCGCTACCTGCGCCCACACCCGCGCCATGCGCTCCTGCGCCTCCTCCGCCGCCCCCACCACCACCTTCTCCAGGTCCAGCCCCAACAGCGTCGCGATGCACAGCGGCTCGTCCGCTGCCTTGGACACCGTCCGGAAGTGCAGCGCCCGCTGCAGGCTCATCAGGCTGTCCCTCGACATGCCTTGGCCGGCGCCGCTCGCCAGTGTTCGGTACCACCCGCGGAGGTACACCGCCTCGCTGGAGATGTCCAGCCAGATGCGCATGTAACGCGCATCTGTGGTGCCCTGAATGAAAAGCTTCGTCAAGTAGTCAAACAGCATGACGGGCTGGTCCGAAAACTGGAAGTAGAGCGACTGCGCGAGTGCGCCCTCTGCGACATATGGTGAGCAGATAAGGTTGAGGGAGGGGGGTTGCCAAGGGGCAAAGGCGGCTGCATTTGCTTACCTTGGAGAGTCCAGAGACGTCTCATCCAAGCAGAGGAGCTAAATATCCGGAGAAGCACCTCGGCAGACGACAAGTCACCAGCAGCGTAGTGCATCAGCGTAGCGTCCAGCACGAGGACGTGAGTGGCGTTGCGATACACGTCCGGGATACGCTGCAGAGCAATCTTCTTGCCCTCGATCTCAATGGGGCACAGAAGGGGGTCGACCCAGATGCGGTACGTGGTCTCCGCCGAAGTGATTCCTTTGGCCTGATTAGCGGCTTCTTCGAGGGCGCAGACCAGCCTTGCCACTTTGGCGATCTGGCATTCATGGAGGGCGTTGGCCACCGGGTTGCCCATGCCGTCGGCCCAGACCTGCACATCACTCGCGTTACTCTAGAAGCTCCTAATAGCTCTTGAAAAATATTACTGCAACCTACGTGAGAGATGGCAACATACGGCACGCCTGTGGTGTATGGCTCGACCTGCATCTCGAGTGTAGCGTCCTCGGCATCTGCACTCAGACTTTTCTCCACGCGCAAGACGGGGAAAGTAGTCGTCTCATTCAAGATCCGCTGGACCTCGCTCTCGTCTACGAATCTGAGCTCGCATCGGCATCCCTCCCGCGCGTGTGACGGCAGATACGTCTCCGCATCTAGCTGAAAGGCCACGCAGCTCTCCATCGAGCACGCCCTGTGGTCGCGGCGCGGCCCGCCCTTGTGCATGCCGCTCAGGAAGTGCTGCGTGACCAGGCCCTTGTTGACCGTGCGGATCTTCTCAACCTCGCTCCGGCACCATCCGTTCTCTAGCATGCGCCGCTCGCGCTCGCCAGATTCTTCTAGGTATTTGTGCGACCACGGAAAGTCAAAGTGTACGACACTGGGGATCTTCTTCAAGCTCGCCGCCGTCATTATCGTGGTGGACAGCAGCTCGCCGAGGGCAGCAATCGAGATTCGAATAGCAGGATCGAACTCGGCGTGGATCGCCGTGTTGAGCAAGAGGCAGCTGAACTTCAGGCACCGGTGCAGGTACCGGATGCGGTGCTCGATGCTGGGCTGGGCCAGATGAAGCCTCGCCACGATGAGATCGGTCACATGCGGCTGCAGCAGCTTTGCGCCTGCAAGATACTTGACCCCGCCCTCTTCGTCCACGTAGTCCCGGTGCAGAGCGCCAATCTCTACTTTGGCCGTGTCAGGGTTGACAATGCGGTCGTTGGCGTCTCCCTCATTCAGGCCAAAGAATTCGGCCAGAAGGCCAAAGAACAGCCAGGTCTGCATAAAGTCCTGCAGTTCATTCTGCGGAGTGTGATGTATAGCCTCCGTGAACTCGTGGTCGTAGTCTGCAGTCGGCGTGATGTACTGTCGGAGGCCCTGCGGCACAGTCTTCATACGACCCTGGCGCCTTGCAAACGTTAAATACGGGCCACCGTCCCATGGCTCCTTGCATACATATGGCGCCTTTTGCTGTGGCAAGGAAGAGTCTAGGGAAATTAGAAGACTGTCCATAAAGGCAAAATATCATTACTTTTCAGGGCCGCTTTCTCAGGCTTTCTTTGTCGGATTTCAGATCTAGCTTTTAGGGGGGGTAGGCCTTTAGGCTTTACCAAAGAACAGTAGAGATTTTGCTTCGCCGTCCCACAATTTTTGTTTCAACCCAATTCCAACGAATCACAGCAAAGCCTCTTAAGGAACAGGGACATCACTTGTCCTCAGCCTTGCGAGACTCGGCGACCTTGCACCGCTGTAATCAAATTGTGAACAGACCCATTTAATGACCATTTGTTATACCTTTGCCTGACTACAGTCATTGGATTAAGCTTTTCTCTGGGCCTTGCATCTGCGTCAGCTGCACATCGCGTGGAGCAGGCACAAGGTTGGCGTGGGATGCACGTAGCCTGGGGCTGCGCCCCCAAAGGCTGGCTGCCACAACAGGCCGCTGTCCAACCCGGACAATGCATCAGTTGTATGTCCTGTGTGCCATTGAGTAATCGGGCAGCAGTAAGATCAAAAGTGCACATTTCATATAAATATCTCGTGCCTTTAGGCTCTCGCACAGTCTCCTGGTTTTGTCTTCGCTACTCACCACTAACTTTTCGTCTTTATTTCACTGTTCCATCTGAAAAGATTTTTACTAGATTCATGTACAAGGCTTATCCAATATGAGCAAAGAACCACCCCAGACCTGCTTCTTTTTTGTGGACGACTCCAACATTTGGATTGAGGCCCAGAAGTTTGCGGCCTCTGGCAACAGCCACATGCCCAAGCTCACAGACAGCGACAGCGACCCGCGTCTCCGAATCAACGTGGGGAAATTGCTCAATACCATTTCCAAGGGCCGCAGCAAGGGCCCTTCGTTTTACTATGGCTCCCGTCCACCTCCCAACGATTCGGTGTGGAACTCGTTCCGGAACCAGGGGTTCGAGCCCAAGATCTTCAATCGTGCCAACGGCAAGGAAAAGGAAGTCGACACCTCCATGGCCACGGACCTGACCTGGCAAGCTGCCAAACTTACGATGGCTGGCACCGAGGCCGAGAACCGGAAGAAGAGGGAGAATACGATGTTCATCGCCATCACGGGCGACCGTGATATGATTCCGCCCATCAAGCAGGTGCTGGAATGCAAAATTTCTGTGGAGCTCTGGTCCTGGAAGTCGGGCATCTCAAACGACTACTACGACCTGCAGTCTCAGAATGAGTTCTTGTCTGTAAACCACATTGAGAAGATCTTTGCCGAAATATCATTCACGAACTACCGCTCCACCCGGCAGAGCAAAACAGTCGATCCGAGCAAAACGGTCGCGTTCTGCGCATCCGCAGATGCTTACCCAGACGAGGTCGGCTTTGAAGATTTGGTCTGTAAGGAGCTCATCGGGCTGAACCAACTGTTCTACACTACTCCGACATCTGCCAAAACAGAATTGCTCGTGGAGTTTCCCAAGGCCCCAGACATCGAGACGGTGATTCAGAGTGCGCGGAAGCTGTTCGACAAACGCATGGAGGTATTGTCGTGGCCTGTGTATAACAGTCGCTTCCAAGCAGCCCAGTCATCCATTCTTGAAACGAGAAACATGTATTCGCCGCTGAGCGACCAGGAAGGGCAATTCTCTGCCCGTGAAACAGAGGGAAGTGAGGACGAGCAACCTGTCATATGTGTTGTTGAGACGCAACCTGAGGTCCAAGGCGAAGGAAGCAGGGCGATGCCAGGTTCCGATAACGCGGACAGCGGCGACGACTGGACCGCTGTCTCTCGCTCAAACCCAGGCAAGAAGCATCGCCGCGACGTTCAGCGCACCCAGCTCTGCCCCTATGGTATCCACTGCAAGAAGAGGGGCGAGTGCGGCCACCGACACACTGACGAGCAGCGAAACCTGTTTCGGGATAACCCACAGCAGAATTTCACATTGTGGAAAACGAAAAAGTGCTTGAAGAGTCACCGGCATCCCCAAAATAAATGCCCATTTGCCCACTCGATGGAGGACGCGTGGTGTCTTGAATGCCACCAGCGGGGACACTACACGGACGACTGCCAGTACAAGAGCTAGACCTCTTCAGACGCATATCCCGTACGCTGTCCCCAAGATGGAATCATTGTTGCTCACTCGACAACCAGGAAGCTGCCTCAAATCCAATCTTAAGGGCACACATTCCTTATGGTCACGCGGGCCCGGAGGGAAGGCGATCGAAAAGGAGACGGTGTAAAGGAAAAGGTCCATCGGGCCTACGAAGTGTAGCAGAAGGCTGAAGACGAAGAAATGAATCAAGTGTATTCGAAGACAAGATTTCAGCTTGTCGATCAATGTACAACTGGCTACTTTGGTTAAGATAGCAGTCTTATATACACAGCGGATTATCCCTTGATATATCCCTTTTCCTGATTGTGAGGTAATCGGCTGACGACAAGTAGTCGATCCAGGGATCTGAAAGATGTATGTTGAAGTAGAGTATTGGACAGTGATTGCGCTGTTCTCCGACTGTGTATCGACTGAGAGGCAATGGTTATCGTAGGGGGTTTCCTGTACAGAGAGTCGTTGTATCAGATTCGAATGAATACTGTGCTCTTTCTGTGTATATGAAAGTCCTCTTCGGCAGATCTACCCGGGATTGTAGAGAAAGTTGTTACACTCAGCTTTCTCTCGAATCGCGACCCCCACATGCAATATTACCAAGTCAGCTCACCTGAATATCTAATACTAGGGCAAGTTGAGATGTCGACACGCGCCATTTTATGAAGGCACAGCATGTCCGTGCCATCGCCAGCGTCCTAGAAGCTCTACGAAACGTATCGCCATCTGCCAATGGGAGCAAGTCGTTAACTTCCTCGTGCTATTGATGTGTGATAAGGTTAGAATACCCGCAAGCGTTCAGATCAATCCAATAGATCCCTAAGCCGACTTTGAGACATAGTCAAAACAACGTCGGGTGTCCAGATTTTTAGCTCAGGCCATGCTCGTAAAACTGAGGGCATCGCCTAAAATTGAACTAACGGCGTCTTGCAGGGCCAGCAGAACAACAATGAATTTTGATAAAAGCTTAAGATAATATCATTTTATTTTTGGTTTTAGTTTTAAAATTATTTCGTCTCTCCTCCGCTCTGGCTTCATTTGCTGCGATGACAGATGCAACGCAAGATCTTCAACGGGGAGAAGACTCTCTTGAGAGGTGCTGCCAAATCTCATCAGAGACAAATATTACAAGAACTGCTTCATCAAAAAGGTACGGTGGTAACAGCAGACTGGTTGAGTTATAAGGTACCTTCTGTGACATGTGTTCAAGGGGATTAATCCTTTTTGTACTGGTACAGTGGCCTTGTGGCAGCACTCAACAACGCTCCATTGCTCCCATGATCATTCCGGCTAGGAGAATAATAGCAAACAACGAAGCAAACGCAGCGGCCAAGACGCGTGCCACATAGAATAAGTCTTGCCCTTCGCACTCTGAACCTCGAGCTAGCCCGTCTGTAACAAACAAATCACGGCAGAATGTTGCTATAAGAACCGCCAGCAGGAGAAGAGTGAGCAATCCGAGAATTTTCCAGGAGTCATTTGGAGGCGTGTCACTCGGCGGTTTGGAGACAGTGTTGGCGGTTAGGCCCGACGAGGCAGTAGCCGTTGCAGGCACTGCTGTAGGCTTCTTCTTAGACGCAGCGGACTTGTCGACGTGGCTCTGATAGGCATTTGAGGCTGCTTTTGCTACTAGGGACGACGAGGCGACAGCCTCCGACTTCATTTTGTGTCCGGCGGAATTGTCGACGAAAATCGGAAGCGTCTTTCTCATCACCTCTGGGTTCTCCGGAGCGAGCACATGCCTGGCCCTGGCAGCCATGGCGCTGGAGGCCGCCCCGACCGCCGACTTGGTGCCTTCTCCCATAACCAAGTGGCCTGTGTGCTCTGGGCTTCGCTCAGGCATGATGTGCATGGGATGGTAGACTGCCCCCTGCGTCCCAAGGCACTCAGAGAGATGATGCGCGTCGTCGTGCGATACGAATGTGTCGGTGCCATACACATCGGCCTGCACGGTGTCGTACTCCGACATCATCTCCCCGGCGGTGTGACGCATGCTATGCTCAATAAAATGGTCAGCGCCCGGCGCAATGAGCCGCGCCTGGGTGAGATTCGTGTGCTGCCTATTGGCATCAATGCGGCGAGCCGCAATGTCGTGCAAGCAGAGATGAGCGTAGCGGGTAGGGCAGTGCCAAAGCCGTCGAGTGAGCCAGTGGCATCAGCGATCCCGCGGTCGATTTTCTTGTGCTTTTCGTGGAGTGGGTTCTTGATCATAGCAATAGTCTGTCGCTGGTAGTTAGTTATAAGCTCGATGAAAGGCTGGACCAAACCGCACTCTTCGTTGTTGGAAAGTTCATTCTGGGCTGGAGCAGTTAAGACTCACAAAGGAGAACAGACGCAGAGCTCGAGCGAAAGACGATACAAGGCTGAGACTTCGAATCTTTATAATATTTGGCTTAATCGGTTGCGGCTTAACGCTGGCAACAGCATCAGCCTTTCTCTTGTTTTCCTCTTATTACAATGATCAGACTTTGTAGGACACATATATACGAAGAGGACTTTAACTTGATAAGTTGATGGACCAGAGATATTTATGAATAGACGATGCACTCTATACGCAGACTCGTTCCCACTCTTCCGCGAACACAAGTCACTTTTGTGGAGCGCCGGCATACTACATCAATAAGTCGTGGCTGACAAGCGCGAATAAGTCCGACTGCTAGTGCATGAATCGGTGCCCATCTTGGCGCATAGTTGCCTCTTCGCGCTGCTCTCATTGAGGAGATGTTGGAGATGGTGGGTGCCTCGGGGCGTGTGGAAGCCTTTAAGAGAGGGTTCTATGGGAGGGTTCAATGAGGGTTCAAATGCGGGTTCTATGAGGGTTCTACGAGGGTTTAATGAGAGTTCTATGGAAGGGTTCAATGAGGGTTCTATGAGGGTTCTACGAGGGTTCAATGAGGGTTCAAATGCGGGTTCTACGAGGGTTCAATGAGAGTTCTATGGGAGGGTTCAATGCGGGTTCTATGAGGGTTCTATCTATAGCTGCAGGGAGGATTCCTACTTTGCACCCCATTGATTTCCTATTCGTAGCGCAAATTTGAATGCCTTAGGCACTAATTTTTTTTTAAACCAATCATATAATAAATCTGACTACGACGTATCTTACAATGGTACAATATATTGGCTCCGTTTTAGATCCGTTTTACTCTCCACAGAAGATCGGTCCGTCCTGGAGATGCCCCTCCTTCGCTTTTGATGTCTTCTGACAAAAACGCCATAGACTCTCTGCCGAACAACACATCGTGATACTACATATCTTGTTTCCTTTCTTTTCGTCCTGCCGTGCACTGAATAGACTGTTGCATTTTTCTCTAGCTGTTTTTAGACTAGACGACCCTGCCCAAGCCGACAGCATCCAACCGTCAATATGCTCATCAAGTCAGTCACGAGTCGCTGAACAGTTTCCAGCGCCACCCCTCTAAGAGCTGCCCCTAGTCTTTGATTCTCTGGCGCGGAGCTTTCATCCATAGCTAACCGTCTTGCGTTCCAGGGTCCGCACTCTCACCGGCAAGGAGATCGAGCTGGATATCGACAGCAACTTCAAGGTATCCCAGATCAAGGAGAAGGTCGAAGAGAAGGAGGGCATTCCGCCGGTCCAGCAGCGCCTGATCTTCGGCGGCAAGCAGATGTGCGTCCCATCCCCCCTTTCCCTTTTTAACCTATATCAGCCTTTCGTTTCGCCTTGTCTCTTTGTCTGACAAAATGGATCCAGGGTCGACGACAAGACGGCGTCCGACTACGCGCTCGAGGGCGGCGCAACGCTGCACTTGGTGTTGGCGCTGCGCGGCGGCTGGTAGATTCCGTGGAGAGGTTTCTCTTCGTTGCACATCTCCTGCGCTTTGCCTTTTACAGCATTACCGCGAAAAGCCATCAGACGATTCGATCTTCAACTTCATCCTCCCTCCCAACGAACCATGGCATATCCCCTGCGCTGAACGTGCGATCTGGGTGGTGTTGGCTGGCGTGCGGGGTTTCATTGCTTGGGGCCTCTGATAGTTGCGGAAGGGACGGCTACGCTTAAAAAAACGAAATACAAGACTAGACATCGGCCGTGACTAGAGATTCGGCTGCTCTGGATGAGGCTCTACACGAGAGAGAGCGATGAGCTCTTGGTGGCATTTGTTTGGTTTTACCACTTGTTGTCCGTCAACGTGGTTTCTCTGGCGTTCTTTGTTTTTCCTTCGAGAAATACTGTGTATAGCCATCATCTTGCGTGATTTTCCTCATTGCTATAGAATTGGACATTTAACATATCATGCTGCTCGGTTGGTGACATATCTTTCCTGTACATCGCCCGTTATCGATGAAGATGTGCTTGAAGCACCAAATTTCATTAATGTAAGATCCGCTGAACATTCTACCGAAAGAGAAAACCTCTGTTAATCTACTTTGAACGAAAATCTAAATTCCATGAAAAGCTCCCAAGACGCCCATATGATGTAGTACCTCCTGAAAACATATGCCAAATTCATCTCTATGTGACCAAGCCATATCCCAAATTAACCTCAAACTACAACCAGCTCACTTTAGAGCAATACAGTACAAGAAGAAAAAGACAGAAGCACTGATAAAACACCGCACAGCGCGGCTGCTCACCGCTTCTTGGGTCGCATGAAGATGTCTGCTGACGACTTTTTGCGGGCAGGAGCCGCCGGGGAGGGCATCAGGCCTGGGCTCTTGCTTGGTGAAGAGAGTGCCGGCCGCTGTGACGGGATCGGCCGTGTCAGGCCTGAGACGGCCCTGGCAGAAGCCGAAGACGACGGCCCAGATGAGGAGCCTTCTGGACGCCGCTGCGGCGCCTTCTCTTGGGCCCTCTCCAGAGACCGCCTGGGCAAAGATGTGGTCGAGGCGGCCGCCGACGGTCTGCTGGATGAGCTCATCCGAGACAGTGCTCCGGTGGACCGGAGGAAGTCGCCAGGCGTGCGGCTGCTGATAGCCGGCCTGCTGGGAACGGACGAGGTAGTTGCGGTGGCCCGCCTGGCGGGCGATCTGCCGGCGGTCCCACCTTCCAGGTCTTCCACGGTCAGGCGCGCCTTCTTTTTGGGAGCGTCGCCGAAGAGATCGTCGTCGTCGTCGTCGTCGTCGTCTTCGCCGCCGTAGTAGTTGGGATGGCTGCTGCTGAACCCGCCTTCGTCGTCGTCATCGTCGCCGTCGTTGTCGCGCATTCTCTTGTGCGGGAGGGCCGCGGCGGTGGTGGTCGTCGACCTCCCCTTCTTGAGGGCGAGCAGGCGCGCCTCGAGGGCGGCGTCGCCCCTGCCCAGGCCCAGGCCGCGGCCGCTGCTGGTCGGCATCCCGGTGGGGCCCTCGTGCAGGCGCTTGCGGCCGGGCGCGCGGATGACGACGTCCGGGTTGTGGGCGACGCGGTAGTCGTTGATCATGGCCTCGGGCGGGCGGCGGATCTGGTTCTGGGCGACGCGCAGGTTGCCCGTGAGCGTGCTGAGCTGCGACACCTTGCTGATCTCGCGGGCCTCGCGTCGCGCGCGCTTGAGCACCGACTGGCCCGACGTCATCTTGGTGCGGGAGCCGCCGCCAAAGGTGAAAGAGGGCCCCGCTCCCGTACCACGGCGCCGCCCCGCGCCCGCGCCCGGCATCTTCTGCAGCAGCGCGCGACTGTTGACCAGCTGCGTCGCGTTGCTCTCCTTGGCGCGGTCGAAGCCCGCCAGCGTCTGCTGCAGCCGCGCCGTCGCGGCCGCCATGTCGCGGTCCACGGCGTCGCGCACCGCGCAGTACACGTCGAACCACGACATGTCGGCCACGTCGCCCGCGCCTGCCAGGTAGTCCTTCTTGTCCCAGCCCGGGAACTTCTTGGTCAGCAGCCGCGCCCACACGGCGCCCATCTGCTCCGGCTCCGCCGCCAGCTGCGGGCAGCTCTGCTCCAGCTGGTGCAGCTGCTCCGGGCTGCGCACGTGTTCCAGCAGCGGCCGCGCGTCCGCAAAGCTCATCTCGCCCAGGTCCGTGATCGACGCAATGTTGCGCAGCGCCACCGCCAGGGCCATGCGCTTCAGCGAGCGCGGCCCCAGCTGCTTGGACGCAGTCGGCAGAGCGGGCGGCGGCATGGCGATGGAGATGAATAAGAAGAAAGACAGTGATGAAGTGATTTATACAAGAATGATTCTATTTGCGCACCCCGGTGCTCCCATTCAGTGGGTATGCTTCCGCAGATGGCCTGCTGATGAAATGGAATGGTGCTCTGTCTTGGTATGAGAGGCTGAAAATGAAAAGGCCGACAGGTCTGTCGTGAGAAGCCTGCAGAACAGGCGAGAGAAACGACAAAAAGAAAGCGCAGCCGCGATGAGGCGCGTAAACGATGATGAGAGACAAAGAGGACTAGACCTCTTCCTATGTCAGAACGCTGCCATGGGGATGCGCACGCTGTTTTGGCTTGAGGCTCATTGTGGACGTTGAGATGTTGCGCTTAGGTGGTAAAACAGACCGCTCAGCCCCAGTAGGTTAGCGGGAGGCTGGCCCCAGCATTCGACCCAATGCCCACAGCACAGCGAAGCCCCGCAGCGCCCGAGCTTGGTTCAGCCAACCAGCCATCGCGGCTGTTTCCGGCCACGCGGGCTACTGCAATGAGAGTCAAGACGGCAGCCTGGAGCTCTGTGTCGATTTCCGCTGTGACGAGGAACGTCGTGCTGGAAACATTCCAGCTGAGGCCGTTATGGTGGAAGTTGAACTTCTTCTTTAATCTCAAAAAGAATGTCTTCTTTGACGAAGTCGACAACCTCATCGCTTCCCTCAATGAGTGTATTTTTACTACGCTTTGTCACACTATTTCTTAAGTGAAGGTCCAAAGATGGCGCCCTCATTGCTGGGGCCCAGAGGTTAAGAAGGGTCACCGAGGATTCATCGTCCATGGCAAATAAAGTGGGAGAAATGGAGGGTGGTATAAGCACACTTACCTACATTGCATGTTTCGTTAAGAGTACGAACCGGAAGAAGACGCTTCCGACGAAGAGTGATGTCCAAAAATGGAAGCCACGACCTCGATGTGCCTGCCTATCCTATCTAAAAACAACGCCTCCCTTTGCGTGGCATCTTCATAAAACTATGGAGGAACGACTTTTATCTAGTTATCCTGATAGATGTACGATTCAGAGTATCTTTGCTTTGACAGACGGCAGTTTGCAATGGTATGGAATACTGTTCGGTGGAATCGGTGTATATCTAGCTTCCTACTGCTCTATGAGTATTCAATGAGCTCAATCAGATACAAAAAATAACTTGAAACATGTTTAATTATCAAAAGAAATCCTCAGCCTCAATCTCTGTGCAAAGCTTGTGAAGTGCCTCGACAGGAATGTCCTCTTCGCCTAGTCTCCAGCCTGGCTCCATCCCAAATCGATTTTTGATGGCCTCCAAAGACGGATTCTTCGGGTCGGACATCACCTCGATCAACACGTACTCCATATCAGAAAAAAGTGTTTTGATTCGTCCGTAGAGCTTGTAAATCTGTTTTTTGAAACGAGTGCTGCCCCTATTGAGCCTTGCAAGTCGGCGGTATTGCATCTCATTGTGTTTATTCTCTAAACAACACTTTGACTTCCGGAAAAAAGCGCACCGTTTCTCGTAGACACATTTGATGGCCTGTCGAGATTCCCGACATGCTCTCCAAAGCCCTCTGTCATCCATATAACGAGATGCTGGTTCGCGACCGCCTAGCGAAGGCTCAAACGTGGAGAGGTAATGTGTGCAGAGTGGCGGCCGAGCCGCAGTCTCCCAGATCATAAGCTGAAGTTCGAGAGGCAATTGTAGAAAGCAGTGGAACTCTGCTTTTGCAGGCTTGGAGATGACGGCACCTTTTGAGTCGAACTTTAAGAATACTGAGACGGTCTTAGAGAGTCTCGATGCAGCCAGTGAAAGATCCCGAGCGTCTCTGGATAGTTTTGCCATGGTTATGCTGACGATCGCGGCACTTTCCCAGAGCCACGATTGATCATCAATTTTCTCTTTTGTAAATATCATGTTCCAGAAAGCTCTTTGCAATTTTGAAGAGGCAAGGGAGAGCTCAGACTCGGCTATTGCAAGCTTCGAGGCAGTGGATGATAATGCCATGGCGATTTTGTAATAGCTATGCAACGCGTAGACATGCACATCTATACAACTTCTGTCTTTTGGTCAACGTTGTGCTGTGTGAGATTCCTTTGGAGAGTCTGTAGTGCCGTACAATTTTTTTTTTTTTTTTTCAAGTTCTTAGATGCCATTGTCTAGGTAGGCAAAGCAATCTTTTTTGTCGAAAAAAAGGAAGGGCAGCGGTAAGTCCGTTGGCGGAGAAATTTCTCTGAAGCAGCAGTAAAATGAACAGAGAGAAGGCCCAGAATTACTCAGCTTTTCTCATTTTTCTGAATTTTTATGCTGTTGGTAGGGCATTCGAACCCCCTTGAAGCCCTGGTAGACTAAAACTGTGCAGGCAGGAATACAGGCCTAGTTACTTATCACGTCTTTATTTTTTTCCCTCTCTTCTTCTTGCTCTTCTGCTTAGGCACTGTGGCATTTCGTTTCCTGGCTGCGTTATTCGCGCCTTTGCGCGTCTCCGCCCGCCGTGACGTCACGTTGGGACGCTCAGAGACAGCTGCAGCCCCTCTCTTTGCTGCAGCGGTCTTCCTCGGTCCAGCGGAAGAAGAGACGCCATGGGACCGGCCAGACAAGCCCGCTGTGCCCGTGTTGGCAGCTGCAGACGTCTCCTCCAGACGCGATTGGCGCTCGGCAATGCGCGTGCTGCGTCGCAAGGGCTGCTCGGCGGGAACCGCCGGGGAAGCTCCCCGCGCCTGGTTGGGCGGAGGCGGAGGGTCCGCATTCTGCGCTGCTTTGACTCTCTTCGGGGCCGGCTCGCTGCTCTTCCTGCCCCTTTGTGACGGCCCTGTTTTTGGTTCGTCGACGAGATCGTCGAGGTGGCGCTTTCGAGAAGACGGCTGCGTGCGCGAAGAAGGTGGTGGCAATGGCTGTGGTGGCGCTGCCAAGGAAGCCGGAGCCATGGCTGCGGAAGAAACAGCAGCCGCGTTGTCGTTGCTCTTTTCAGTAGTGGCGGCGGCAGCGGCGGCGGTGGCGGCGGCAGCGGCGGCGGCAACCTCTTTCTCGCCAGCTTCCTGCGCCATTTCTCTCTCAATTACCGGAATTTGATCAAGAACCCAGTTGACATATCGTGCATCAGGGCTTGTGTCGCGGCGCTTTTGAAATAGCGAAAGCGGGCCACCTCGCTTTTCGTATTGCTCGCAAGTGTAGTCTAAATACTCCACCCATGTTGTGAGCTTATCCTGCTTCTCCTTGTCCATGATGAAGACGAATGGCCGATCGAGGCCAACCATGGCCCTGCGCTTCTTGGTGTAGTCGTTGAACCGGGCGAGCTCTTCAGCCGTCTTCCTGATCATCCTCTGCTTTGCCAGGAAATGCCCCCATGATCTAGACTGCAACTCAAACACACACCACCAATTCCTGTACTCTTTTCCGTTTCTGCCAAAGAGAGGAAACAAGAGATCCATGTAGGCATCGGGGTCCTCGGCGACAGCACGGAGCTTCTCGACTGGGTAGAGCGGACGGCCGCCCCTCCTCACAACCTCTTCATACGCGTCCTCCTCCCACTGTATCTCCTTCTCGAGCATATCCTCCGAGTCGAGGGACACATCTGAACTCGGCGTAGGGATACGACGACGGCCGTTTCTGGTTAGATTCTGCATCAGCTGCGCCGAGACTTGATTCATGTCGACAGGCCGGCTAGGAGGGGCTCCTGGCGGCCCTTCTGGACCATAGCGATCCCTAACGCGAGAGTTAGATAAGAAATGGACAGACAGCACGAGTGTGCCTAGGGTACGCATGACGCCCGCGCAGTTGTTTTGCCCACCTCAGCCTCTGGATGAACGCCTCTGTGAGGTTGTGGGGATCCTGGACCGCGACCACATTGCCGTTGTCTTCCAGGTATTTGTCCAGTCGTTCGTCATTGAATCCGACAACTTCAAGGGCCAAGGGCAATGGAGGCATTTTGGAATAACGCAAATTCTGATGAGCTTCTTTTTTTACTCCATATTGCTCTCTTCTCTCTCGTTTTGGCTGTAATAATGATGCGTGGGCGGCTTAAGTGGTTTTGTTTTCTTTTTTCTTCTGAGGATTGCGACGACGCGTTGGCGTAAAGCTTCACCTGATCTGCCCAATTTAGAGTGCAACCGCCCTCAATGTTGCTAATTTTAGTTATTGGATAATTGGATAATGGCTAAATATTGTGGGACTGGAGAAGGGAGCCCCCGTGGCTTTAATGGATTAGCGCCCTCTTTGTGGGGGAACCAACCTTGGTTAGCCGTCGTAATTTCCAGGGAGCAGCTGCTGTGCCGCTAGTTATATGCAACTCAGAAACCAACGCACTAAGTATGAAGGCAAAGGCCAGAGAAATGGCGAAATATAGAGTCGTGCAAACTTAAATGGAAGGTTATATGTCTAAAAAGAAGCAACCTACATGAAAGACCGAAATAGACTAATTTTTTGGTCGCAAGATTAAACCAAAAAAAAATTTCAGGGGTGCCAGAGTCTCTTTGTGTTTTGTGATACTCCGGTCAGTTGGTAGCAGCAAAATCGCCAACAACAGGATCACAGACGAAACAGAGTGGAGCTGCAGGTCTGAAAACGGCCACAGATTTATTTGTCACAGCGAAGGGCGCGAAGTTCATACCTAAAATGAAGTAGTATTTGTGAGATAAGGTAAATAACAGAGAGCAAGGTGTGGTCGAATAGCTCCACAAGACAAAGCCTGACTTGACGCCATAATAGGACATCAGGCAGAAGCAGATATGTATCTGATATTAACTGTTAGATACCCATATCCAACTTATTCGTCACTGGTCGTCTAGGCGGCCACCACCGCGGTCACCAACACTACTTGCCAGGCGCTTCTTACCTGTCTCAGAATGATTCGATGATAACTGTCGGTTCGTTCATCTGCCTATTCCTTCCTGACATGTTTGTCCGTTTATCCCAGCGCTAAAACTACGCGTGGCATTCACTGGAACTGAATAATACCCAAGATGCAACGAATATGATGGGTAGATGGTGGCTCTGGCAGACATTGGATGCAGTATCTTTTGAAGTTGTATCCTTTTTTTAGCTAGAGACTTTGCCAGATTCAATCATTACTTCTGTGGCTCACAGCTATTTGCAGTTTCCATTTTCTTTTTTTCTATCTCCTCTTAAGTCCCATCTCGTTCCATTGCGTTCTATTTGGTCTTCTTACGTGACGATCATATTCTACTTTTGTTCACTTCGTGTCTCATGTGTTAACTTTATCTTCTTGCCAGTACTATCTTATTGCTGTCTTTTCTGAAGCGCCGCTCTACTCTGCTGCTATTTACAGTATGATGGCTCTTGCAAATGTGATCGTTGCGTTGTACCCATTTCAGCATGAAAATGAATCTCTGCGCGGGGCAGACAAAGTGATATATTGGAATGCGAACGGAGATCACCTTAGCGGCATCCTAGCTGAAACAGAAACCGACTCATCCCAGTGCGGCAACACGAATAGTTATAGGGAACCAGCCGCCGGCGAGACACCTCTGCCGGACTTAGAGAGCCCGGAGCCGGACTGGCGCGATGGGCCAAGGTTGCAGTTTTGCTGGGGGGGTAACCGAAAGAGCAGGCTTGGCATCCTGATCGGAGCAGCGTCGACTATGTGCGATCTGACCATTCCTGAATACTCGACGTTTTTCCGCGGCGTGAGCACTGTCCAGGGGCTCATTTCCTTTGACGACCAAGATCGGCTGACGTACCGCGACCTGCGGGATCCTGAGAGTGATGGCGACGGCAGTGCCGTGCTCTTCGATGGTCAGGGCGGCGAGAAGCGCCGCGGCTTCACGTGGACCTTGAGCGGCACCGAGTACTTGGACACGGAGGCGCCTGTCATCGTGCTGCGGCTGCACGATCGCCTCAGCTTTCGCGTTGTCGTTCCTCCGCACGACCGCGCGTCTCGCGAGTACAGAGAAAACGTGCACATATTTCGCTCGCAGCTAGGGAGTAAAGACGAAACTATATCTAGCCTCTCACTCAATCTTCTGTCTCTCCAAGACCACATTGTGACGGTTGTTCCGAGCGGCGCCCAAACACTTGCCCGAGGTCCAATCTTGATCGATGTCCAGGATATCCTTGGCAGTGGCAGCTATGGTGTGGTTAAGCGTATGTATGATGTTTACAGAGGCACATATGTTGCCCGAAAGATCCCTATCGGCCGCCTCTCTCCAAGGAAGAAGATATTGTGGCAGAGAGAAATCAAGCTCCTCATGCGAGTTGGAGAGGTGAGTTTGTTCCGGCTATATCTTGGAGGACAAAAACCAGTTATCCGCAAGTTGATGCGATCCATGCTGACGATCGGGGTGACGCTGATCTGCAGGCGGCGCTGGTGACGCAGGAAGCACAAGATTTCAGTCGCTACATCGTCCGCCTCATTGGTGGCTCGTCCGATCCCATGCCCGTCATTGATCTAGAGTATGTGCCATATGGCTCGCTTCACTGCCAGCACCACCTTCAACCGCTTTCGAGCGACGAGGTTCTCGCTGTGCTGGAACAAATACTTAAAGCGCTAGCGTTTCTGCACGGACTCGATCCTCCCGTTGCGCACCGCGACCTCAAACCGAGCAATATCCTCGTCCAGCACCGCGACGACGCCGATATGCCGGACACGCGCATTCACGTCAAATTAGCCGACTTTGGCCTCTCCAAGGACGAGGACTTGACAACCTTCGACATTGGCACCGGAAGGTACATGGCGCCTGAGCTCTACACGGCAGCGGATGATTTGGACACAAGTGGCTCCAAGTACACAGTCGCCGTAGATATATGGGCCTTGGGCGTCTCCGTCTTTGAGCTTGCACACGGCCTTTCTCAGAGGGACCAGACGCTGAGCGGCCGAAAATGGTGCCGAGAGGTCACCCATGCCGTGTCAGGCACGCAGAGCGACCTGGCCGCGTTCGTGGCGCGATATATGATACTCTGGAAGCCGAGCGGTCGTTGTTCCGCGCGTGACTGCCTCATCCGAATGGGCCAAGAGTTGGCGCTGCCCATACAGAGTGAATTGGCGGAAATGCTGTCCGCTGACTCCGGTAGCAGCACGCCTATCCAGTGTCCCTCGAGGGAAGCAGCAGGAGCGGCATCTGATGATTCGAAGCTGCTGCCACCACACACTAACCGGCCAGGTGTAGACGAAACGCTAATGCCTCCTCGGCGTGAATTTGACCGCTCTGGAGCCCCTAGCGCGTCCACAGACCCGGAGCCACAGCCTCGAAGCGCTAGAAAACGATCTCTTGGTAGCGAATCCTTCGCATCGCCGCCTCACCGTATGCGGGTCTCTGCGGCCAGCGAAATCGATAGAAGCGATGGCGACTATGACGATGGTGACGGGGGCAGTCACGAAGATAACCTTGATAGTGCTCCTGAAAGCGTTGACGGCAGTGAACACTCTGACGGCAATGAAACTGAAGACAACGATAGGCCCGAAGAAGATGTATTTGCGCCAGAGACGCCAGTCCGAATACGACTACATCTCCACAACGCGAATGTTGACCCATCCCCCAGCTTTGTGTTCGGCGGGAGCTCTGCGTCCAAGTCTAGGTCGGATTTCAGTAAGCCGGCCACGAACGAGAGCAGCTCTGGATGGCCGGCATGGGAAGATAGCGAGGCCCAGAATTCCCGCGATTCAGATGTGCCCGCTGTGTCGAGGCAACAGCACAACAATCAAGATCAACACCAATTGCCGTCTCATGATTCACAGACACCTCGCGGGCTAGTGCACCCAGAACACCAGATGAATGAAAATTCTTTACAAAGCCTAGATCCAGGAATGGTATCACATCTAGACAAGGCGTACAACAGGGGCAGCTCTGTGGAAAGAGATGTTTACTTGCTAATCGAAGACGAACGTACTGAGGATCAATACGTGTTGTGGTAATAAATGACCACATCTCTTTCGACGATTGGCCTGCGGATCAAGAATTGGATTGATATGGCATAATGATGGACCTTCTATTCTATTGCTTCTATGCTTCCTTGACAATTCATTTGTGCCTAGCTTCTTCTACACCCGTCTCCAATATTGCCTGACGATCAAAAACATGGACACAGCAATTACCAAAAAAAAAAAACCGCATCCGTTTATTATTTGCGACGCACTCTGTGTAAAGCTGCTGCTCGCGTGTGCAATAACTGGCAACGCTGCAAAGCGAGAGTCGTCGGCTATAAGCGCGTCGCTGTCCTTCGCCGCGATTACCTGGCAGCCGTCAAAAATGCGGGCTCATTTGTCCATAGCTATGTGCTTGAGCATAAGACGACTTCCCAGCGACGCAAGCTAGACAATTTCGAAGATGACACATCCAAGATGGAATCTGTTACGGCACATCTTATACCAGGCAAGATAAATGGTGGTGTGCCCGGTAGATGCTGATATCTTCGTCTGGGGTAGGGCTTCGGAAAAACCATCGACGGAGCCTTGGGACCCTGCAGTATTTGTGAGAACAAGTTTAGATAGTTGGATCGATCTTTTCGATGGGACGGCGTTGATGGAAAATGTCCGTACTTGAGATCTGTATGTAGGGGAACTCAAAATGTACAGGCCAGGGGGGCAACATCTTCGGTACCATGGCTTTCGAGCAGTACAACATACCCCAGCCTGTATTATTTACTTTCCTAGGGCGATGTGGCCTTTTTAAAAACTAATTTACTGATTCTATCTGTCTGATTTGATCTTTTGGCGCCTCGTAACCTTTTAGGGAGCATTAAACCATACATGAACTAAAAGGATGTCTTCTGTGGTTGTACTGCAAAACATATAAGAATGTACCTGCTAAGCAGGTTGAGCATAACCACGAAATAGGTTGAAGGAACAGCGGCACAAGAACATCTTCAAATATGGAAATTTCGAATGAGTGGATTCGTCTTTTATATTGAGCTGTAACAATGGATTAACAGGTGAGACTAGAAGACTGTAACAAGTTGACAGTGTAACAGGATGAGGGCTTCCAATAACATGGTAACGAATTAACTAGCTGATAAACAGAACGACTTGCCTATGTATTGGCTAACAGCTAGCCAAGCTTTGAGATTGCGTAAAATTATTTGGAAGTGCCGAACTAACCTACGCAAAATGTTTGCAGCAAGTACCAATACATAAAAAAGGTCTCGATATTGATGGGCCTGGCTATAATTGGCAAAATAGGAATCTTTTAACAGAATTTCTTTGATTCTTGCCAACCCCCGCACAATCAGCGCCCGCCTAAATTTATTTAATATAACAAGTAATTTAAGAATAAACTGTCAAGAATAGCGTTCAACGGCATATAGAAGGGGCTCTGCCATGAGAAATGGCGGCAGAATTATATAATTAGGGGTTATGATCCACATTATTTTACAAGTTATCCGGGTTTTTCCATTGCAATCTTTCATTTCCTACTAACGGCAATAACCATTTTGTTCAAGATGCAGTGGAAAACTCTCGTCCTAGCACTTTTTGTGCGGTATGGCTTCGGCCAAGGGATGCCGATGCTACGCTTCCAGTGCTCGCAGCTCGTCGTCGACCGTATAGACCCTTTGGTTAATCCCGGCTCTGTACCGTCGCCGCATCTCCACCAAGTCGTCGGAGGCAATTCTTTCAACGCCTCAATGGACGTGGCGACACACGATCTCCCCGCAATATCCACGTGCACCACCTGCACATTCTCGGAAGATTTTTCTAACTACTGGACCGCGGTACTGTACTTCAAAGCTCGCAATGGTTCGTTCATGCGCGTGCCTCAAATCCCAAACCAAGGTCTTCGTGGCAACGGCGGGATCACGGTATATTATATCCCATCAAATAATAGACAAACAAAGGTGACCGCATTTAAGCCCGGCTTCCGCATGCTTGTTGGAGACGCCGGACTGCAGTCGGCAGGCCCGGCACACAAATTGTGCCACCGTTGTATGCCAGCATCAGGAGACAATAGCAACCTCAATTGCGCGTCTCCGGACGCCCAGACCCTGCCAAAGGGCTTCTGTGCCGGCGGCATACGTTCGGTCATCACCTTCCCCACCTGTTGGGATGGTAAGAACGTAGATAGCGCAGACCACAAGAGCCACGTTGCTTATCCAAGCTCAGGCTCCGGGCCCAACGATGTAGGCAGTAACGGCAACTGCCCAGCAAGCCATCCGGTAAAAATACCTCAAGTGATGTTTGAAACTATATGGGATGTAAGTGTTACTAGTTCCTTCTCCCCGCCTTATTCATGCGTTGTAAGCCTCGAGTTCAGAGTCTCAACTTGTATAACAATGTGCTTGACGGGGATCGATCACCGCGGGTTCACCTTAACTCCTTTAGGGCAACGGATTATATCCATTTACTGATGCGGTGCATGCCACAGACCCGATCATTCAACAAGAAGGAATTGTGGCCCGAAGATGGCTCGCAGCCGTTCGTCTGGAGCACTAACGACAAGTAAGTCCCTTTATAGCGGCACTCGCAGTCAGAACGCGAACTCTAAACAAAGCGTGTAGGAACGGATACTCGCAGCACGGGGACTACGTCTTTGGCTGGAAAGGCGATTCTCTACAACGTGCCATGGACGCCCGCTGCAGTGGTGCCACCTGCAGCGCACTGAAGACTCAGTCGACGGAGGAAGCAATAAAGTGTTCAGTGAAGGCATCTGTCAAGGAAGACGTTAACGGATGTAAGTCACATCTCCTAGCTATATTAAAAAGGTCTTACTAGACTTAATCTAACTAACCACCTTATAGGGCTCACTCATCTTCCAGGTATAGACATGACTACTTAAGTATCCGTTAGACTTTTAAGCTTTTTAGTCTTTGATAATTTAGAGCGTATAGTATTAAAATAAAGCGTTAAGACCATAAAGATAGTGCAAGCGGCAACGGATTAAAACTGTTACACTAGCTAAGGCTTAAAACTCGACTTCAAGCTTGAAAAATCGAGAAGATAGAGAGCCAGACACCCGCGGGCGTCTAAGTACGCCCGCAGTACGGCCTAAATTCCATGGCATTGCAGCAAGTGAGGCGCCACCGGTCACCGCAGCGATTCGCAGTCATGATCGGTCAAGAAGGTAGCGGCACAGCAAGCGCCGCCGGCATGGGGCCCTATCTGGATCACCCTAAGGAATAGCTCAGCAAGACTCTCTCTTAGTATGCACACTACTCTTGGACACTGTCCTAGCCCTTTAAAGCCTAGATGGTTGTGCCTCGACAGAGGCCCACAAGATTCAGTTTCTGTACTTTACACTGATATTGTGAAGGGCTGCGATCCAGTTGCGATTTCAACGTGAATAGGGCCACAAACGGTCTATTATAAAGCTAGAGAAGAAGAAGAGGAAAGGAAGCTTCGTACACCTTAGAAGCAGCACGTAGACTATTTACAGAAAAGGGGGCGGTCCGTGCTCGGTGGGAACAAGCGGCCTGGGCCGATGGCCCAGGCCCTCTACGGGTCTGACGCGTAACAGAAGCCACTAATCTTTAGATTGCTGTAGAGTCCTTTGTACAGAGGTCTTTAATAAAGCACAATCATCTTACTTCTGTTCTAACATGTGGTGGAGGATCTTGCTCCATCTATTTTCTCTCTGATGTAATTTCTGACAGCTAACGATTGGCTGGCAATGTTGAAGAAACAAGTTGCCGATCTGTATAAATTACTTCTTGTCAATCATTTGTCCTCTGTGTCTGTACAATGAGATGTAGACCAGCAACAGTGATGATTGGTGTTAGCGATCTTTACTGTAATCTTTACTGCAATCTTCTCTGTAAACGTGACTATTTCTCTCTCTGTCTCTCTGTCTTTCTTTAATTGGTCTAAACAAAACACTGTGGCTGTGCCACGGGAGCACATGAAAGCACACCGTCTAAGCAGGCTAGAGCAAGGACTGTACAGGCGCACGTCTTCAAGAGGGAATTTTCCAATGAGTAGATTCGAGTGCGATAATGGGCTGTTATAGGTCAGCTTTTTTATTAAGAAAGTTTTAGATGAGAAGGTTATAATCACGCTGGATATGTCCCTGAAGTACTGTCTAGAAATGAACTCAGATTTTTATTTATTTATTTATTTATAATAGCTTTGATATATTACATATTCAGGCTCTCCTATACGGAGCTGATGCCCATCTAGGACCTTGGGGGTGCACGAGCACTCGATCAGCTTAACCAGATACAACAGAACTTGGGAATATTTACTTACAATGAAATAGATCATCGCTGCCTAGTTCTATGCAGAGTTTGTTAATGTCGACAGGAAGGTCCTCGTCGCTTAGTTTCCGGCCAACCTCCATCCCTAATCGATTTTTGATGGCTTCCGTCCTAAACAATCAGGAACGTCTGAATAAAGCGATGAAACATTATGCACTGCTACAATATCATCCTTCTCGAGGATCAAACCACCCGCTATTTATGACCAATCATTTCCTCAATCATTTCCCGCTTGTTTCATCGCCCATCAACGGCCTGCTGATATAGAGAAATCTCCGCCCTGGCCATCATTTCTCCTTTTGCGTTCTCCATGCTCCATACTCAACATTACTAGCAAAACCAACGCTTGTCACAATGAACAACACAGAGACTACACTCGTGGCCATGTGCCATTGCAAAGCTGTCCGAGTCACCTTCCCGCGACCTCAGAAACCCCTCACGGAGTGTTTGTGCTCAATCTGTCGACGTTACGGAGCTCTCTGGGTGTCATATTCGCCTGAAGAAGTACAGATTCAAGGCTACGACTTTACTGAATTTTATTCATGGGGCGACAAGGACCTACAATTCCGTCGTTGCAGGGAGTGCGGGTGTGTAACTCATTGGGAGCCTACGGATAAAGACGAGCACAAAATAATTACGGTGAACTGTCGGATGCTGGAGCGGGACGACCTCGAAAAACTGCAGATTCGCAAATCAGATGGTCCGAAATAAGAGAGCGTTGGGTGTTCTCTATGAAGATGCGCGGTATGCGATAACATCAACACCATGCTCATTGGATGCTTAGGCGGCTGTGGGAAGTCAAGCGAAAAGACTTATGTTTAGAAACTTTGAGTCTACTGCTCAATAGATACTATAGAATGAAGTCACGAATTGGAGCGACACAATGTGGTCAGGACGATGTCATCCTGACTCATTTTCTTCGTGTTCTGTGCATGCACATTATGTTGGGTCGATTCGCCTGGACGCCTCAGCCTCACGACGGCGACCGCAGTATGACCACCCTTGATATTCAAGATAGATATAAAAGACAGCGTATCGCTCATAATCTAGATCGTGGTAATCGCTGGAAGTTCTGTTTTCCTTCTACTGGTAGGTATCGAAGATAAGTTCTAATTTGAGAAAGTAACTCCCACTTTGCTTGAGACCTGAGGCTAACTAGATCCGCAAATGTAGTACTACAAAGAGAGCACTTGGGCTACTTTGCTAAACTTTGCTATGGTATATATACTTTCTTTGTAATTTCCACTTTTATCTTCATATGAGTGACTCTAAATAAACCCTGGAACAAAAGCTCTTGGCTATACCGTTGGGCGCCCGATGGTATTCTTGGTCGGCGGGTTACACAAGAAAGCCGCTAGTACATGTCTAGAGCAAGACAAAATGGATTAATGAGAAAATTGGTAATGATAAAAGTGTCTTCGACTACGGGTTAAATAAGATTTGTTGTTCCTGTCGTCTAGATGTTGATCTAATGTAAATAAACCCCTATATTCAGCCGCAGACTGCATATTCTAGAACAGCCACTCATGTCACGTATTCCTTCTTCAGCATGCTCTAAAGGAATAATATTTTACGGCCACTCACCATTTCAGTCCACCCAGATTCAACATCGTCTGTGTCGTTGCGAGAGTCCATATTATTCCCTGTGCATCTGATCGATATTCGCGCTGATCCCCGCCGAGTGCGGGGGGTGGAAAAAAAAAAAAAAACACCTTGCGAGTCAAATGCGGCGCGGTTTGCATATGGAAAACTAGGCAGCCATGCCAACACAGTTTCTCTCCAAGGCATACCATTTCGTGCAAGTTTATAAGACCCGTGATCTCTCATATTTGCTTTTTTTTGAATCGTGATCTTGATTTTGTGCTCTTTATCCTACTAGAGATTTATTTTAGATTTTGAGACTCGTATACAGTCATGGCGCAATTCCTCAAGCTGACTCCGTATCTTCTTCTACTTGTTTTGCCTGTAGTTTTCTTCGTTCCTTTCACTTCCTATGGTGCTTTCTTACGGCGCCGTACAACAGAGACTATTAAGGGTTGGCGGCAGTCTTACAATGACGCCGTTATCCTCTTCCGCTACCTTGCCCCCGTCAACGAACTTGGGACAAAGAAGGTTGCCCTTCTCGCAGGGGGAACGGTCCTGTGTCTGGTCGTGGGGCGCCTGCTCAACCTCGTCATCCCAGTCGTTCTGCGGAATCTGGTAGACAGCCTCACATCGGCAGACGGGGACCTCCCGTGGAAGGCTGTTGTCGGCTTCGTCCTGCTGCAGCACGTCCTGCTGAACATCACGAGCCGCTGCGCGGGGATGCTGTCGAGGGTCTTTGAAGACGAGCTGCTGGACAGGATTCAGTGCGCGGCCTACGAGAAGGTGCTGTCGCTGTCGGCTGACTACCACGACGCGTCACCAGCGGGCTCGGCGTGGGGCACGGTGCTGATGGCGGCGCACAAGGCGGCCATGTTTGTGGGGCGGCTGTGCTTTGAGCTAGTTCCCGCCGTGCTCGACGTGTTCTTCGTCGCCTCGGCCTTCTGGGCCATCGGCGGCGGCCACATGGCCGCCGTCATCGGCGCGTACCTGGCGTGCTACGTGGCCGCCATCGTGCTGTTCCGCTCTAGCAGCAAGGCCAGGGTCGAGGCGCGCTTCGAGAAGCGCCGCGACCTGATCGTCATGGCCAGCGACACGACGCAGAACTGGTGGACCGTATCGCTGTTCGGCCGCGTCGCCTACGAGAAGGCGCGGTACCGCACGGCCGTGGCCAGCTCGCAGTTCGAGTCGCTCGCGTACGACTTTGCGCGCGTCCCGGACCAGGCCGTCACCGAGGCCGTCACCGTCGTGGGGCTGACGGTCGCCGCGCTGCTCATCGGCCACGAGATCCGCTCGGGCGACCGCAGCGTCGGCGACTTTGTCATGCTGCTGCGGTACTGGGGCGGGCTGACCGACCCCATCACGAGGATCCTCGACAACATCGACTTTTTGGGCGACGTCGCCGCCGAGTCCCGGAAGCTGATCCAGATCTTGGGCCGGGAGCCCACGATCCGCGATCGCGACGACGCCGTCGACTACCAGTTCCGCGGCGGCGCCATCTCGTTTGAAGACGTGTGCTTCTCGTATGACGGCAAGCGGCAGATCTTGGACGGCGTCTCGTTCAAGATCGAGCCCGGCCAGACCGTGGCCATCGTCGGCGAGACGGGCGGCGGCAAGTCCACCCTCCTCAAGCTCCTCTGCCGCACCTACGACGTCTCGTCCGGGTGCGTCAAGGTGGACGGCCAGGACGTGAGGGACGTCCGCCTAGCCAGCCTGCAGGAGCAGATCAGCGTCGTGCCGCAGAACATTGGCGTCTTTGACGCCAACATTCTCGACAACCTAAAGTACGGCAACCTCGACGCCACCAGGGAGGACTGCGAAGAGGCCAGCGCCGGCGCCGCCCTGCACAAGAAGATCAGCACGTTTCCCAACGGGTACGACGAGAAAGTCGGCTGGAGAGGCGTGAAGCTGTCCGGCGGCGAGCTCCAGCGCCTCGCAATCGCCAGGGTCTTGGTCCGGGACTCCAAGATTGTGCTGTTCGACGAGGCCATGAGCAGCATGGACAGCGAGACCGAGTCGAGAATCCAGGAGCATCTTCGCAAGTGGTGCGCCGGGCGCACCGTGGTGATCGTCGCCCACCGGCTGTCCACCGTCGCGCACGCCGATCTCATCCTGGCGGTGAAGGACGGCCGCATAGTCGAGGCTGGTCGACAAGCCGAGCTTCTTGATAAGAAGGGATACTACTACGAGCTCTGGGACAAACAGAGATTGGCATAGGTGCGACGCTGTGTATCCTCTTCACACCAAGCTCTATCTGCTCCGGTGTGATGGGAGGGATGTTATGTATCTACCATGTACCACGGGGAATCTTCTATATCATGTCTTAAATTCACGGAGAAAGAATAGAGATTATCTTGAGTTGTAAGCGCGACGGTTGATATTCCTAATTTATCAGCAAAGCAAAACATGAACGAACCACAAGCGGTTAGGGTCATTAGCAGAGGAACATACTTCGTAGGCATGCAGTTTGTGTGGACGATTAAACTGCGTAGATCAGCATTAAAACATATCACCAGATTTTAGATTTACTAGCTATTTTAATCGTTGCATAAATACTACATTTACAGTATATAAGTTTGTTATGGCCAGAGAGACATTCACCAGTTGTTCTTCAGTCCATGAATAACTGCAACATCCTTCATCGTGAGGTGTCCTAATAGCCAACATAACGCCAGCCGAGGTCGACTTGCGTCTGAGTAACGCCGCTCTTCATAGCTTTGGCTACATCTTCGGGTGTTCCGTCAAGCAACCTGTTCAGGTACCTGATATAAAACCGGTAGACGGTAATGGTTGTAAAAAGCAATGCCACACAGCCAAAGCCTACAAAACGCAATGTTAGACCATTTGTCTTGATAAACATCGTCGAGCCAGGAGAAACATACAAGCACCGAAAGCAACATAATAGTGGGGAGGGTCCACGTAAAGATAACTGGCCCAGATATTCGACAAACCGCCGATGGCATTGATCATGGCGACACCAGCGGCACGCTTGGGAAACGGACGTGCCATATGCAGATTGAGTGTCTTATACACCATAATTTGGGGACCGGCTATGTGCCCAGTTAGAAGATTGATGAGCGAAGCAATAAAAGAAGTAAGGACTGTTTGTATCTTACCGACAGTGGCCGGAATCAACATCATGGCAAAGTATCTGGCTCCAGTGTTTAGGGTGGCGAGAGATATGGTATAGGCAATTGCAGCAAGGGCAATCCCGATAACGATAAAGGGATAGATGATGTTTTTGCGCTGTGCACGGTATTAGAGTAATCCTTTCTCTTATCCTTTTTTGGCGCACGTTTACTCACATCGCTGATAGTTGAAAAGACGTAGAACCAGAGAGCTGCAAGAACGTAAGGAGGAGCTGTAAGAAGTAGCGTGATCATCGAGGAGTAGCCAAGAGTCTGGACAATAGATCTGTTGAATGATTAGAAATACACGTAGACCCATGATATGTTTGAGAGTGAAGTTGTTCTTACGGGAAAAAGTTTACTGTGCTTCCCATAGCCTGGATCATAAACATGCAGAACACCAGCGCCCAAACTTTAGGGTCGAGAAGTGCCAATTTGAAACCTGTAGAGGTGCTGATATCTTCGTGAGCTTCGCCGGCGCCAGCTTCGTTCTCAAGGCGCCAGACAGCATAGTCACGTTCGACTTTTGAAAGTAGACGGGCGTTGTGGGGATATTCCGGCATGATAAGAGAGAAGAGGAGACCGCAGCCCACCGTACAGGCTCCCTCGCTGTGCGAAAAAGTCGTCGTCAGTAGCGGTATAGTTAGAGAATCCGACTTATCGCAACAGCTATACTTACACGATAAAGAGCCAACGCCACCCGGCAATACCATAACGGCCATCCAGAGTGAGACAGGCGGCAGCAATAAAACCACCAAACGCACTACCAAGCATTTGAAACATGAAAAGAGCAGCAAGACGCTTTCCTAGCTCCGCCTTGGTGTACCATGCGCTCAAATAGTAAATGACGCCTGGGAAGAAAACGGCTTCAGTCACGCCGAGGAAGACGCGCTGGGCGTAGAGTTGGTGATACGTCTTGACAACTGCAGTCAAGGCGCTCACAATACCCCAGACAACGGAAGCCAAGCAGAGGTCTACCAGAAGCAACAATTTGTAAGTATATATTATCAACATGTCTGCGAGGCCGAACTTACACAAGCCAGGCCGAGAGATCTTTGTCATGACGAGATTAGACGGGATCTGGAAAGGCAGGTAGCCAGCTGCAGAGAGAGCATTAGCAAACACTCCGTCTCTGGGTTGTTTTACCCGAGGGCTACTGACCAAAAAGAATAGAGATAGCAGTTGCGAAGTTGTTGGTTGACATGTTGAGGTCCGTCATGATTCCATACACCTTCGAAGAGGCTAGGGCCGACTTATCGACATCTGCAAGAGTGTGAGCTGCTTATCTAACTACGAGAGATGTTGAGTTAGAGCTCACAGTTGAACACATATAAAATACCGATAATGGGGCTGCAATTGTCTGAAGTTAGCTAGCTTTTCTTTCCATTCTCTTTTTCGCCTCATTTTGTGCCATCCCCAAAACCTACATGATAACAGCATCTAACTTGAGAATCATTTTCTTCTCCAGCTTCCGAATTTCCTCATCGTTCATACCCTGGATACTATCAGGCTTTGAGATGACGGGATTATCAAGCTTCGCAACCTCATTCTCGATGTGTGAGGGCGTAACCTTAAGAATGGCATCGCCGTCCTGCAAAGCTGCATCTTGCTTGTCGGTCGCTGGTGCTGCAGACATGTTGACACACCCTCGATCAGAATCTGTAGTATTCGAATTTTCCAAGCAAAGAAAATTTTAAGAAATGGCAGATGGCTCCTACTTTGACCAACGAAACAAAATATATGCAAGGAAGTAGACGTTGTAATAGTCATCTGGTCGAGGCAACGCGAGCACTTGTATGAATCCTAGAGTTACACTGTTAAGTAAATCCTTTCCACACGGATTTTTCTGTGGTCATATTCCTCCCCACAGTGTTCCCCCATCTCCCCACAATTATCGCCTTCAACTACCACCTTATGCACTTTCACCGGAGAACTTACACGAACTTAAAGATAGCCTTTTGAAAAAAGTTCTTTCATTATTCCACTTTTCCCCATTCCGATCGGCTCGGGTGCGCTAAATATTTAGCAGGGGTACATTGTCCAATCCGGCTTCAAGCCGACTGTAGCATACCACTGCAGATACAACCAAAGACTGGAAATTGTACGGAGTACGGCGTGGACATTTGGTCTCACCTGGGGAGAAAATAAATCCACCATCATCATGCGAGTATCAGGGCACTTCTCATAACACTACCTACCACCCTTCTAACAAAGAGTTTCCTTTACAAAAGTATGTGCAGTATTATGTTGCATTCTTCTCGTGCCCTAGTAGCGCATAATTTTATTCACGCGCCAATTTCGTCCGTGTTGGATGGATATTCAAAGGAAAGAATTTAATAGTCCTACCTTTCATCCCGTGCAAGTGGCTAACTTCAGCTATAGCAAGCAGCGCTATGCTATCTGTAAATAGGACTCCCTTTTATACAAGTTTTAACACCTTTGCAATTTTTCATCATTCGATATTTCTTCCCTTCAATGTGCTGTCTGACACTAATAAGACGATGGCACCTGGCAATGCTCTGTTAAAAGTCAAGAAGTAAATATGCTTTAGAATTTCAAGCCGAAAGAATGCATTCAGATCTAGGCATTAATACATGTTTCCCTTCATAGTAATTTAAAGAAAATAAAACGTTCACGTATACATGCATATACAGAGAATACAAGAAGCGATCAGCCCATTAACTGGAATAATTTATGCTTGTCAACTAACACAATATTTGGCTTATTTGGTATCCTCCGACAAGATAAAGAACAGCGAGCTTGCTTCATCGAAATAGTCTAATAGTTGCCATCTGAGCAAACATCTGCACCATGAACAGGTGTTTGCTACCATGTCACATACCGCTTCCATATTCTATTCATCGATGTGGTCTGCGGTAGCTTCGAGTCCACCGATCTTAGGATGCCCCTCCAACAAAACACTTTGAAGAGCATGAGACTCGAAGTTGCCCCTCTTAGCCCACTCTGTACCGGAAACGATTGGGCTTGTTTTGTAAAATATGGCGTCGATCTGCTCAAGACGACGTCCCGTTGTCTCGGGATAGAACACATAGATGAAGGGGATGAATGCAAAGTTGAAAACTGTAAAGATCAAGTAGCCCTTCCAGCCCTGCGACGACATCGTGGAAGGTGTCATCATGACCGTCGCAAAGTTCCACAGCCAGTTCGACGAGGTCGTGAGAGCGTTGCCCTTTGTACGCAGATGGAGCGGCATGATCTCGGCGCAGTAGAGCCACGGCACAGCCAAGAAGCCAATGGCGAAAAAGGTATAGTATAGGAAGAAGGCGATGATAACAACAATGGAGGCCCCATAAGAACCGGAACGGATGCCAAGAGACATCGTCAGGAAGCAGAGCCCCATGCCAAATGCGCCGAGCATGAGGCATCCGCGCTTACCAATGCGGGGGATAATGAACGGAGGGATAACAGCGGAAGCCATATACCCTATCAAGAGGTTAGTCCACTGCTGTTTTCCATCTTTTGACACGAAGCAACCTGTGACGCCACTTACATAGACCATTGAAACCGGAGAGGAGAAGAGAAAGGTTATGTGATAGGCCAACAGAGGTCTCAAAGAGGTACGAGATATAATAGCCGATAGAGCAAACACCGCTCAGCATTACCATAGCCATGAGCCACCAACCAAGGGCAACGCGGCGAAGGTTTTGCGTTTCTTTGTGGTTCTTGAACACCTCCAACCAACCAGCAGAGTCGGCCATGGATTCCAGTTCGATAGCTTGGTTGATATTCTGAAGCTCGGTTTGGATTTCGGAATCGTTCTCATCAGATGTGCCGTGCATACGCATAAGAATATCAACAGCCTTGCTGCTGTGGTTGTGGGCCACAAGCCACCGAGGGGATTCTGGCATAATAGGAATCATGGTGAGGAGCAGAATTGCAAAGACCATCTGCAAAGCCACTGCCAGCCGCCATTCAATCTGACCTCCAGCATAGGATAAGCCGTAGTTGGTCCAGTAGGATACGCTGGCGCCGAAGCAGACGAGGAGATATTGAAATGACCCAAAGACTTCGCGCGTTTTGGCAGGGAGCGTCTCGGCTTGCCAGATTGGAATGATCGATGTGTTTAGGCCGGTGCCAACACCACTGACAACACGACCGACCATAAACTGAGCCTGCCCATACGCACTTGTCTGCAATACGGCACCGATAATGACAAGGACCGTTCCGGCGATAATTGGCTTCTTTCGGCCAAATCTTTCGCTGAATAAGAAGCTGGCAAGACATCCTATATTTGACACAGTTAGGATGCAACAATACTACACAGATGGAGCAGAATACTGACCACCCAGGCAACCCAACTCGTATATGCTGGTGATGAATCCCTGCATGAATGTGGAGGGATAATTCATCTGCTCCAGATAATTATCTGCGATAAGAACGCCACTCATGAAACCTAACTTTAATGTGAGCAGCGAAAATTATGCGTACAGGGTGTTCTAGAAAGCGCACCTTGGTCATATCCGTAGAGAAGATACGAAAGACCACAAGTGACTGTGAAAAACAGCCTCAAGGGAAAGCCTTCCATCGCCATTGTTTCCAAAGCTGTATTTGTGTATATGCAAAGAGTAAAATGCCAAGACAAAAAATTGAATGAGTGGACAAGGGTATAAAAAAACAGTGAAGGTGATAGGGAAATCGCCAAGTTTTAACCCTTTATCCAACTTTCATGTCTATTGTCGATCTTCTGTGGACAAAACATATTCTTGTATGAATGGAACTGTGCAGCACCCCGTGGGGAATGAATAGACTTCACACGTAGAATAAATGAACCCCGTGCAGCAATTGTGGGGAATGAATAGCGATAGAAATGTTCATCTCTATGCCTGGCGATTTATTTGCACCTTTTTTTTTTTAACTAAGAGTAAATGCCGAAGATTTAGCGTATCCGAGGATGGTGAACCCGATATGCGATCGTCTCGAGTTAAATCATACCGACATGAGGTGTTGTTATTTGAATGGTTGGAATTGCTATGAAGTTTCACACCTCGATCTAATTCTTAGAAAGCAAGAACACAGAACGCGGTGTAGTCTGGTGTAGAATTTTGTTGATATGAAAGTCGCCAGACGATGACAGTAGAGTAAAGATGTTTCGTAAATTGCGACGGCAATGTGCAGCGACTTCACTTCCAGGGCACAAATATAGCGGTCACTGCTTGGTAGGTATTTGCACAGCATCGCAACTCTTATGAGCTACCAAACAGAAGCAAATATGGAAATCTTCGTGATAGGATCTCTGAACATTGACCTCGTCACTTTCACGCCACGCATACCAGACGGCGGCGAAACAATGTCGGCCAGCTCTTTTCATACTAGCCTAGGCGGTAAGGGTGCCAACCAAGCCGTGGCTTGTGCCAAACTGTCACGGCGAAAAGACACACAGCACAATACGGATGCGGCAGTTTCAGTGAAGATGATCGGTGCCGTGGGAGACGATGCCTACGGTGAAATGATGAAGAAAGGTCTTGAGGGCTTTGGGGTGGATGTCTCCGGCGTGAAAGTCCGGCAGAATGCCAAAACAGGCGTTGCCATCATTCTTGTCGAGGAAGCCACCGGCGAGAACCGCATTTTGCTATCTGCTGAGTCAAACGACTCAGTGAAACCTAATGCTTTCGGCGAGCAGATGTTTGCACAGCCCGAGTGTGGACTCACACCAAGCCTCCCCAGCCTCATCATCCTACAGCTCGAAATACCGCTAGAAACGGTGGTCCAGATCTTAGCTACCGCGCATGGTCATGGGGTCCCAGTGCTTCTCAACCCGGCACCTGCACAGAAGTTACCTGTGGAGTGCTACAAGAGTGTTTCTCACCTCGTGGTGAATGAAACCGAGGCCATGCTGCTGAGCGACTGTAGCGCTGCAGATCTGGACGTTTCCACCGGCAGCGGTACCGCAGGGTTGGAAAAGGTAGCAGGCCAATTTCACGCGCTTGGCGTTCAGAACGTGCTCATTACGCTCGGAGCGCGAGGCGTGTACTACAGCGCCAGCCAAGACGGATCGAAACAACACCCAGGGTTCCAATCGGGGTTGGTACCGGCCGAAAAGGTGGACGTGGTCGATACGACTGCGGCAGGTGATACCTTTGTCGGTGCATATGCTCTAGAATTTGTCAAGGCGAGAAGCAATACCGACAACGACTTCAATATTGAAAGTGCAGTTAAAGTGGCGAATCGCGCAGCAGCGAAGACGGTCGGGAAAAGGGGGGCACAAGACTCAATTCCATGGTTAGACGACTTGGAGTAGCTGGTCCAATTTCAGGGATGGCTCTGCACAGAGAGCAGGGGTAGCACACATGGACATACGCATAGGTACATGACTTTGTATTGCGTGGACGTTTAGGTGAGGAAATGGGTTGTTCTGTCTCGTATGAGGAGAAATTATTGTCGTCAATCGTCATGCAGGTTCCGTTAGCGTATCCGATAAGCATTCTCTAGGGTCCCGTGGAATCGACCAGTGGAACTAGAACACCATTTTCCGATGCTAGTGCCACATGGATGGACGTCATTGACAGTTCTGGGCGACCGCCAATAAGCATCGCACGAGCTCAAGAAAAGACGGTCGCTATTGTTCTCTTCATTTACGAATGCTTGCCTCCCCATCGAGTTCCTTGGTTCACGTGTAATCACTCTTTTAGATACTAGATATTGTCGTTTGTGTCCCTCGACAAGTCAGCTTGCGTACATCATCTCTTTCATCTTTCGAACTTGCGAATATGGCTGCCTCCGAGTCTAAAAAACCGATCATCCTCCACATCGGAGATCCCATTCGATACAACACGGAGTTATACGAGAGTCTACAACAAAATTTCACCGTCATTCGTCCCACAGTCGAGGAGCGTCAGAGGGATGCGTTCCTCGAGGCACTCCGTACGAAGAAATGGGGCGACTTCTCCGCGGTCATGCGACCCTTCTGGTCGACCGGGGGGGAGATGGGCCGCTGGGACAAGGAGCTGATTCCGCTGCTGCCAAAGTCTCTCAAGGTTTATGCATCCGCCGGTGCTGGCTACGACTGGGCCGACGTCGATCTGCTGGCCGAGGCTGGGATCCTCTACTGCAATGGCGCCTCGGCCTCATCTGAGGCTGTCGCCGACATGGCCATCTACCACATAATCTCTGTCTTCCGCAATATGCAGTGGACCAACATGGCTGCTCGCTCCTTGAACGTAGAGACGTTTTTGGACGCTCATCACAATGTTCCACCAACCTCACGAAACCCGCAGGGTCACGTTTTGGGTGTCATTGGCCTCGGCAACATTGGTTACCGCATTGCTACCAAGGCTTACAAGGGGTTTGACATGAAGATCATTTATTACGACCCGTTCCCCAAGTCTGCAGAGATGGAGGCCGCCATTGGTGCTAAGAGGGTGCCAACCCTCGAGGCCTTGCTTGGAGAAGCCGACTGCGTGCTCTTGGCTGCTCCTGGCAGCGGTGGCAAAATCCTCAACGCTGAAACCATTCTCAAGTTGAAAAAGGGCTCTCGGGTCGTCAATATTGCCCGCGGAAATCTCATCGACGCAGAAGCTTTAGCAGATGCTTTAGAGTCGGGCCACATTTTCGCTGTCGGCCTGGATGTACACGAAGACGAGCCCAATGTCAACCCCCGGCTCGCAGCTAATAGAAACGCTACACTGACCTGCCATACGGCCGGCGGGGCGCTGGAGACGAACATCGGCTTCGAGAGATTATCAATAGAGAATGTGCAGAATGTCCTTACCGGCCAGCCTGCATTAACACCTGTCAACAAACATTTCTTCAAGTCATAAAAGTTGGAATGCCTAATTGAGGCGGCAGCCGGGGAGATGTTGCTTTCATCATCATCATAATATGTATTTTCTCGTTTATTGAATTAATTTGGCTAAGCCGAATCAGACAATGGCGAAGCATGAATTAAAAATGTCATGCATCACCGAACGGATGTCTACTCGTGATTTTGTCGCGTCTTGCCTATTTTGCACCTCTTCCAAAACCTGTGCTGTGATTTTTGAGTTGCCGGCGACCTTCTCCATGCGCAGGATCTGTGTCCGAATCCATGTCCGCTCCTCCGGATCCTGCTCTTCCGATCCCAACATCAGTAGAGGCCAGAGCATATTCACGGGAAGCGAGTCATCCGCATCCAGCCCTTCTACAATCAGACGCGCTAGACGCCGAATGTGCGACAGCGCATCTATGGCCTCCCGCGTCAGAGGCAGCGTTTTATAAGCAACGCGGTGTAGGTGAACCTTGCTGGCGTAGTAGTTGGACAGGTATGTGCGAAACGACCGCGTAATAGCGAACGCCAAGTGGGCTGATACGTGCGCCGCCGTCAGCTTGCCGGCCACCGCATAATCCATCAAAAGCGGCCGATTTTCATACAGCGTCCGCAGATCTGCTGCTATGGAAGCCCCGATATTCATTACTTCAATCTCGTCCTCGACAGTGCCCCTTGACCGGTGCCATGGGTCAATTCGAGATATGTGGCCCATAAAGCTCTGAACCTTCTGGAAGAAGACGATGCCCGGCTGGTAGAGGATCTGGAAGAGAATGTCCTCAATGTCATCGTTTTGTACGTCCGTGTTCCCCTGCATCAACGTCAACATATCTCCGGCTACGCCTATACCCGAATCGAGCCGATCTGGGTCCGTCTCGAACGTGCCAGCAGGCGACGTCTCTACAAACAGGATTTCGTCGTCTTTGGATAAGAAGAGACCCTCGCCACCCGCGGATACTGCTCTCGCATCGAGGAGGCGAAGCCATAGGAGAAATTGTCGTTCCATGGTGCTCAGGCGACCTTTGTCGCTGCTTTTCAAGATATTGTGTGCACGTTTCAAGTTTGAATGTGCCGCTTCAATGCGCCCCTCTAGGATGTCGATATAGCTGAGGAAGAAGAGGGTGGCTAACAGATTTTCCCGGTATGAACTAGGACGGGCTAGGGATGAATCCGAGGCTGTTCTGCCTGTATTATTGTTATCTGATGAGTTGACCATAGTACCGTATGTAAGTTGTTCGCTGTTTGCAGTGTTTACGCAACTGATGTTGGTTGTTGTAGATGCAATCGTGGAAGCAGCACGGACAGCACTGGATACGATGCCGCTCTGATCGTCCTCGCTTGTCAAGGATGACGCCGTCGACAAAGCAGCCACAACCTCGGCCAGCGCGTTGTCATAGTGATTCTGCTGGCTGGCCAGCCAGGAGCCTTCTCGTTGAGTGAGGATAGTATTTGAAAAAGCCAGGATTGCCCATCGCACCATGCGTGAAACGTTTGCACGGCCCACAAGCTCCTTTCGCATGGTGAGCCACCTCTTTTGTGTTTCCACCTCGGCAAGAATTGGCGGGATCACAGCGTGAATAAAATAGTCCATCAGTCGGTGGTTCTCGGCAGTGATCTGCAGCGCCGTATTGTGGTCAGCGGTACTGCTGGTGTCTGGAACAGTAGACGGTTCTGACGTTTCTTCTTGTGCAGTTTGGTTATGTTGCGCCGCAGTTTGTGTCGGAGTCTGCGAAATGACGTGATTTAGAGACCCAAATCGATGGGGAGATCCCGTTCCGTTCTCGATCCCAACGCCGGCCCCGACGCCAACGTTCGGTCCAACTTGCTGCCACACATCTTCGCTATCCCACATAAAGCTTGCAAAGTCAAAGATTTGATTGACTGTATTCATCTGCGACTGGAACAAGACCGCCGGTCCAGCCGAAGTATTGTTTGTAGTTATTTGAGTCGGCGACTCCATACTTCTCTCATCTCTAACGTCCAGACTGCCATTCACCGCTGTTGCTGCACTCAATTGTCTTGCCGTGGACGGTGAAGCCAATGGCAGCTGCATCTGCCTCTGAATGCCATTTCCGTTTCTATTGCTGCCGAGACTGCTAGCTGGTGGGCGCCATTTGCACTCCATATTTAGACGCTCGCAGTGTGAACATCTTGGCCGCTGCTCGTCACACTTGACTTTTCGACGCCTGTCATGCAATGGGTATGTGAGTATTAAATCAAAGTGTTGCTAGCCTCGGTCATCTGGACACGTTCTTCTCCCTGTAGACTACTGAGCCTAGTACTGCTGGGGGACAGGTCAAGATATGATAAGACAAGGTGCAGATGATGATCTCAGCATGTCAGATGGGATTCGTACTTGCATGTTAAGCAGCCCTCTCTAGAACGAGCAGAGCGGGCCAGAGGCCGGGCTGCCTGCATTGGCCACCCGTAGTCCCTTGGTTTCTGTTGCATTGTCGCTTCCGCTCCCGCCTGGCCCTTTTCAACCCTCTGCTCCGTGTTTTACTATTTGTGACCGTGTCAATTCTGGCGTCGTGTATTTTTTTTTTTTTTTGAATTTTAAATTTTGAATTTTGTCATCTACGCGCCTGCGGGGAACTGAAAAAAAAAACCCCCATGTTTGGGGGGAAAATGAAGAAAATATCTGGACCCAACTACATGACGGCTCCATATTTTTCCCCTTCTTCTGACCTTGGAAGAAAACCCACTAAAACTCTAAGGGCCTTGATGTGGAGTATGCACTTACATACTCATTACAAATTAGTACATCATACCCCAAGTCAGTTTTAGCAGCATCTTGTCTTACAGAATCACTGGTGCCACTACACGAACCGTGAGTAATAAAGAGACCAGAAATATGGCTGGCTCCCTGCTCCGCTAAAATCCACTTGACACGCCATCTTTCACCTTACACTTAACAAGCGACGATTGCGGAGTATCGTACTTCACAACTGTTCGGTATTCCCACGTGATAGGCCTATGTATAGTCCATCCTAGTGCCGTCGGAGACACCAAAAGAGACGGCACTAATAGCCGACGAACCCGACAGATAAAGCTAGCTAACAAAGAGAGGTTACAGGGTCATCCTAGGAAAGTGGATATGCATTTCTAGTTCCTTCTGGGTGTAAAATCAGCCCAAGACTCCCCGTCCTGTGCAAATTGGGAGATCATGTCAGTCAACTCTCCTAAGCATGGCATCGTCACCAAGTCCAGTCCACAGCAATAGGCCTCCTTTTGAGGCTCTGCCACTGGACAAGAATGGCCCTCCGGGCAATGCCTGGGGCTTATACGGCGTGGATGACGAATTCGGAGCCCTCAATCTGCTAACACCCGATGTGGTAGCAGCGGCTGCAGCCTCAGAAATAAAAACGGGCGAGCGTATCGCGTTGGATTGGCAGTTGACCAAGCCCTCGCGGCCGAGTTTCGATCGACCTCCGTTTGTATGGACCAGGCTGCCAAACCGCGAAGGAATGGCGATCAACGATGACGAGCTACAATTTAATACCCAATGTAGCAGTCAATGGGATGGCTTTCGTCACTTTGGGTATCAAGGTGTAAAGCGTTTTTATGGGAACCATACACAAGAAGACTTCGAAAAGAGTAATGTTCTTGGAATAAATGGTAAGTTTGCTGAAAGTACCAGGCTCTCACGAACGCAAGCCAATAGAAGATGAGTGAAAAGCATCAAAAACAAGCCAAAATGCGAATTGCGGGTATGCATGAGCTGGGTAAGAGTTGAAAGACGTATGCTAATGACGAATATTTCCTCCAAGTATGGCTATCTAAGGGTGGTATCGTCGGTCGGGGTGTTCTGTTAGATTATGTTAGATTTTGCCACCATCACAACATCGCCATCGATCCATTCTCCAGTACATTTATCCCCGTCAAACATATCTACCAGATGGCCGACGAGCAAAAAGTGACATTCCGTGAAGGAGATATTTTGTTCATTCGTGTTGGTTTCATCGCTGCATACGATGCTCTCAGCGAAGACGAGCAAATCAAACTCGCACAGAGACCAAATCCCGACTTCCTTGGTGTCGAGCCAAGCGTTGAAATGCTCAAATGGCTCTGGGAAACAGGGTTCTCTGCCGTGGCTGGGGATACGGCGAGTTTCGAGCAGGCACCTGTGCGTGGCCATTGGATCAGTGGCAACATGGAGGACCATGTCAAGGACGGCGGCATGATCCACCAAGTTCTGCTCGGTGGTTGGGGTGTTCCTATTGGGGAATTATTTGATTTAGAGAGGCTCGCTGCTACGTGCGAGCGGCTTGACCGGTGGTCATTTTTTGTATCTAGTATGCCACTGAATGTTCCTGGAGGTGTTGCCAGTCCTCCTAATGCCGTGGCCATCTTCTAATATGTGTGCCGGAATCGCCAGACTAGACTGTCAGTCCGGTCCGGAATTGCCAGACCAGACCATCCGGTCCATCCAGAATCCTCAGTCCAGACTACTAGTCTAGTTAACAAAACATAGAAGTCATGGCTTTACTACCCACGTCCAGCTCCCTTATCTCATCTCTACTTGATCTAACCCCTGACCTTCTCGTCCTGCTCCAAAGTGTCAGAGAGGGCACACCCAGCAACCAAATCGACATAGCGATAACTTGACGAGACTATCAGAACGCTGCTGTTCCAAAAACGTAGGCATTCTATAAGATTGACAGTTTCAACGTCTATGGACCCTCGTTGGTCTATTACCTTTAGTTGTGCTTTCGAGAAGAGCTGCTCTGTCCCGGAAGACATAGGCGTAATAGAAAGAATGCCAATGGCCATCAAAGGCAAACTAGAAAACCTCCTCTGGGCCAACTCGAACCATCACGTCAATAAATTCGACGGCATCACGACGGGCTCACGGCAATACACTTTGTACTCGTCATCGTTCGTGCTAAAAATCATTACCTTTTGCTTATTCATTTATATTCTGTATCTATTTAATCGTCTTGTAGTTGGATCTGGCTCATTCAGAACAGACCTTGGGCGGAGGACAGAACAAGGAGTGGGTGGTTTGTATGCCTCTCGTCAAAGCTGTCTTGATGTCCTGTCTGCTCCGGTATGCCGTAGAAGGATCTCATTTGTTACCATATATCACGGGGGAAATATTTTCTCGTGTGTCTTAGATTCACGGAGAAAGGATAGCAAATATGTATATTTTTAATTTATGTAGAAGTCGACAGTTATAGCGTGGAATTATCTTCATCAACAAACTCTTGAATTCGACATCATTCCTCTCTGCTCAACCACCCGGACATAACACAGAACAGAGACCATGAAGAAATTTTATCAATCTCTGAGGTCAAAGACAGCGAAACACCGAAGAGACATATTGGTAGCCTAGTTACAGCTGGCTGGCGCATGGTTAAGGGGATAATGGGTGCGCAAGTGTTCCACATGTTTTCACACTCTAACAAGCTTGGAAAAGATTTTTTAAATAACAGCTGTCGCCTACTGGCAAAAAAATATCTCATATTTGCAGGTATCTCTACGAATCGTACGTTGTATTTACAGCTAGGCGTCCATGACTGCCTAGACCGTATATGCGGCCGGCCGCAATGTAGGCCATGGCTACAGGAAGCCTCTACCGTCGTAGAGCACTGGATTTAAGGTCATGCATAGAACGAAGATTGAACGTACCGTCTGCACGAGTGTCTTGAATTCTACACTGCTGTAATCCTCAGTTTCTCCGGCGTTGCGATATCGAAAATGGAGGCCTTGTAAGTCAACGTTAGGCGGCGATTCCGGCGTGCAGTCCATATAGCTAATGTCTTGCACCTAGTTTTGGTGGACCGAGAGCTCGAACCATGCCATTGGTTCCAGAACCATTTCCAGTTGTTGTCAATGGAGCGAACGCTCGGCTTTTTGGTTCTGCGCCTATCGCCAGGCAATGGGGTCGGTTTTGCCCGAATCTGAACATTCCGCAATACAGAGAGACTTTGAGCGAAGAAAAGAAACAAGAACTTGACAAAAGAACAAATATACTACGCAAACGAGCAATCATCAACCAGCTGCATGGTGCCTCCGAGTTCTGCTGGGAGGCGTGTGCTTGGCATGATGTCTTTGGTTTGATTTTGGGTGATGAAGGGCTCAGAATGTTGGTGCTGCCAAGGCTTTTTTTTTTTTTTTTTGATTCGTCCTATTGCAACTAACATAAACATTTAGGGACAAGCGGCCATACGAGTTTGTGGAAGAAGACGACAACGAGCAAGATACTTTCAAAATACGGATACCTGACGCAACACTTGGTCTCAGGGCCTATGACAGTTACGATTTGATGCATGGCTATATATGCACGGTTACCAACTGCACAGAGGATCACACCAGCAAGGAACCGGACAAGCGGCTTTTCACCGAAGACCTGTGTTCTATGATGCGTGATCCTAGATGCGGTCTGATTGTCGACGGCGTGTGGGGGGAGGCTAATCTTGTCTTCCCGTTTGCTGTATATGAAGCAAAGAAACGAGCTGAAGATTACGAAGCAGCCAAGGCTCAAATCGACGATGCGTGTCGAACGTACCTGGCCATGCTAGATGATCTAGCTAGGAATCCAGATAATGTGGCCGAGTACCAGACGCAGGAGAGCTCCAAGTATCAACTCTTTGCATTTACGTCCTGCGGCCCCTTCTGGGAAGTCTTCATAGCGTCGAAGTTTATGGATAGTTGTGTACGTTGTAACTCTTAGACTTTTGCAGAAGCAACATTAACTCTTCTAACTCAACCCTGGTGCAGCTTGTGGAGTCGCTGTGGAAAGGCGACGTCAGAACATTTACCCCGGCATTCGACCTGATTTGCATAGTTGACCAGATTCACGATTATGCTTCTACTCGCCATCGCAACTTCGTAATGAAGCATCTGGAAGCATGGCACGCACGGCATCGCCGTCGAAAATCCTCCGAGTCACCTGGTATGGTTCCGTTGAGAAAAGTCTCTAAAACAAATAAAAAGAAAATACTAACAATTATCACTGTGGAGATGTAGACACTATTATGTCAAATTCAGATGAACACGACGGCTCAGCAACCGACGATCATCTTCCCACCAAAGCGTTTGTCAGTCACTTTGAAGATCAGCCCGAGTGGTTTCGTATCAAAGTGGACGCCAAGTTTTCCAAACAGGACAAAGCACATGCTACACGAGCACTCAATAGAGATCTTCGCACAGTGCAGAAAGACAAATCCAAGAGAACTGTTACGAACGAAGAAGCAAGTGACCCGCGTGAGCCTGAGGAAGAAGGCAAATCCTGGTAAACCGCTGGAAACGAAGCTAGTCCTGGGCCGTCCTCCTAAAGGAGATGCGCCCAAGAAAGCACCAACTAGAAAGAGTGACCAGCTAGCAAAGGTAAAGAAGAATTCAAAGGCGGATGTGTAGATATACAAAAGACACCAGATGCCGGCCTAAGCTAAGAAATGAATATCAAGATAGGAAAGCTAATCTTAAGATCTTTATAACCTCTGGAGAGATATGTCACGGTTAGGCTGACACTAAGAAGTCTGTAGAATATTTAAGCAATACAACGAATGTCAGATAATGGTGGGAGGATGGTGCGAAGATCGTAAGACCTGTGGGCTTCGATCCTACATTGGTCTAATAGCAATAATTACATTACATCCAGAATAAATGATCTCAGCCACTATAATTACAGCGCTCATACCGAGCGTGAATGCAGCATAGCGAGGAGAGTAGGCTCAGCATGCCTGAGTTAGTGGTTCTTGTTCAGGAGGTCCTGGCGCTGTGGCAGCTGACCAGAAATAAAAATTAGCGTTGTCTAGCGCTCATGGTGGCCTAACAGCTGAGAAGCTGATAAGAAACAGGTGTTGCTCTTTGCACGGTTAGAAGTTACATAAGCAAAATAACCTGAGCCGAAGACAAAGCTCTCGAGCAGCGATGCGAAAATTCAGCCTCGAGCAGTAAAATCAAACGAAATTGGCCAATCTACCACCACGCTCTAAGTCTTCGAAGACGACCGTTTTATATACGAATTAAACTCTCTATTCACCAGCTACACGGCAATTCGGAAATTCACCAGACGGCAGCACTCCGTTTTTGTGCCAACCCTACCAACCGAAGCGCCTTCTCCAGTCATCGCTTGACTGTTTTTGCGAAGACCGAAACCGATCTCTGTCTGCATATCTACCTAGCTACGACAACAGCCACTCGAGAGGAGGAATAGTATGGCGTCGTTCCAGCTTCTGGAGCCGAAGGAGGAGGAGGAGCTGTACAAGACGCGGCTGCTCAACGTGGAGGAGAAGCCGTTCAAGCGCATCACCAAGCGACTTGCCACGCTGAACCGCGTCGTGGCGGCGGGCGCGCGGCAGGCGCAGACGCCGCCGCCGGAGGCTGGGGGAGGGGGGGAAGCAGCAGCAGCAGGCAGGGCAGACGGCGCAGCGGCGGACGCGAGCGCGGCAGACGCAGCGGCAGACACGGCTGCGACGCTGGCGCAGCTGCGGGAGGACGTGACGCTGGACTTTGCGGCGTTTGACGCGAGCGTGGCGCGGCTGCAGTTTCTGGAGGCGGCCAACGCGCGGGAGCGTGCGCGGTACGCGGCGGACCGGGGCGCGATCCTGGACACGTGCCAGGCGGTGCGGGACAACATGGCGGTGCTGCGGGCGCAGCTGGAGCAGAGCCGGGCGGCGCTGGCGCAGCGCAAGGTGTTTGACGAGCTGGCCAACGCTATCACGTCGTCCAAGACGCTGCGGCCGCGGCCGGACCAGGAGGCCACCATCCGCAAGCTCGAGGACGAGTGCCGCCAGCTGCAGCGCGAGAGCGCCGCCTACGGCGAGACTTGGCGCGAGCGCCGCGAGCAGTTCGCCCGCATCATGGACGAGAGCATGCGCCTGCGCCGCCTCATCCGCGACGAGAAGGAGGAGGTCGAGCGCCGCGAGGGCATGGACGAGGAGGAGGCCGGCGCTGGCGGCCCAGGACCGGCAGGCAATGCTGGGCCCACCGGCAGCGCGGGCGCCGCGGGCGGCGGCGGGAGCACGCCGGTCTCTGGCGCAGCTGGTGCGGCCCCTGGTGCTGGTGGCGGTGATACTCCTACTGCCGCTGCCGCCACCGCTGCTGCTGCTGGTGGCGTGCCGGCTGTCGACGACGGAGGTGGCCTGCGGCCGGAGGCGGCCAGCGGCACCAGCTTCTTCTCGCGAGCGGCCAGCCGCGGCGCCTCGCCGAATCCCAACATGCAGGAGACGGACGACGTGGACATGGTGGAAGCAGGTGACGGGGCAGAGCCGGCCCAGCCAGGCAATGCCGGCAGCTACGGTGCTACGCCGTCTGCAGCAGCCACACCGGCGGCTGACACACCACAAATTACAGCAGAGCAGACGCCTGCAGACGATGCAGGCACAGAGAAGATGGATACGACATGAGCAAGGATTACTCCTGAGGAAGGAGTGGAGAACCGCAAGAGGCTTCTATGGAGTAATACAGCTTTTCTGACTCGTGTGCTCTGCAGTATCGCACAAGGTGGAGGAATTATCACGGTGAAATTCTCTGAGCTTTTGAGGGATTGACCTTAGCATAGCGTCTGGTTGGATATGGTACAAAATGTAAAACTATAAATGCAACTTTTTTGATTCTTCGGCTATTACCCCATGGTATCTTTCGCTATTTTTGGCCCCCTTTTGTCTACTCACAACTGCTGCCGCTGCTTCTTGTTCCGTCTCCATGTCTAGCATCTCTTAATCTTCCTTGGCCACGGCCGCCTGTCCGGTGCGCAGGACGGCGCGGGCCTTCTCGAGCTCGTCGGCGGCTGTGGCGTCTGCACCGGTGCTCTCGCTCTCCTGGAGCGCGATCTGCTCCTCGAGGGTGGCGAGGGCGGCCTGGGTGCGCTGCTTGAGGGGTCCAAAGACGGCATTGGTCTCGTCGACGGCACGGGACTGCAGAGCAGAGGATATGTCAGGAAATATTCACATGGAGCGACCAAGAGAACTTTCAAGGGGGAAGGGAGTGAAGGCTGCCGCTGTCGCAGAGAACAGAACAAAGAAATACACACCTCCTGCTTCAGGACGAACTCAGCGTTGGGGTCGAGGTCCGTAGGCGGGTCAGCCGTCTTGGAGGCGGCAATCTCGGCGGCCAGGCGGCGGACGCGCTCCTCCTGCTTCCTGAGCTCGGCCCGGTAGTAGACCTCTTCCTTGACGAGGCGCTCGACGGCCTTGGTGGCGATGGCGAGTGGGGAGGGGGCCATGGCTCTGATTTTTTGAGAGAGAAGGGGAGCACAAACAAGAAAAAAGAGAAAGATGAGGCTTTGATTGGCGCAAGATCGGAAACAAAGCAAGGCGACGAGCAAGATATTCAGGGGAAAGGGGAGAGGGCTGTCCGTTTATGATTTGTTAGTACTTGAAGACAATACTGCCGCCTAGTGGGGGGTGGGGTGAATATGCGATTTTAGAGCCTCTCGGCCCTTGGCGCGCTGCGAGCGGTCGATGACGCGCATTTTCGAGAGGCACAAAGGTATCATGAATAAAATCACGTGTGTTCAACGACACATCAACAACAAAGTAGAAACAAAAGGGAGACGCAAGACGTTATTCTAATAGACATGTTTTATTTCTTTTTACTCTTGTGTCTCTTTTTATTCGGGACACAAAGGTAGAAGCTACAGTAAAGCTAGCAGAGGCAAAGAGCAAAATCCAAATCCAAAGCCCAGATACACAGAAGACCACTAAACCACCTCGACATAACAAGAGACCAGGAGACAACAAAGTTTGATACAAGAGAAAAAGTAAAAAAAAGGGTTATTCAGACCTGATAGGTATGTTCGAGCCAGAACTGCAGAAGAATCTCAAGCACCAGAAGGCTGAAGGGAGAGCGATCTCTCGATACCATATCTCCATGAGCCAGCCATGCCTGTCGCAAGTGCATTCTTCTTTATCGTGTTCCAAGCCGTCTGTCCTGTCGAATACCCCCAAGAAAACATAACCAGAAGATGCGTTCCAAAATGGTCCGCTCAGAAGACCAAAAAAAGAAGAGATCTGGTATCAATGTCCCGCCCCCTTCCCTTTCGTTGGCCTTGCCGCGCACTCATAAGACGCCAAAAACGCCTCTTTTTTCCATCACTGCTGACAACAAGGAAAATGAATAAAGAAAAAGGAGAAAACAAAAAGCACAAGACGATGCCCCTACCCAAAAAATGAAGATTAAGAAGAAGGAAACAATTATACATGCCGAGTCGTATCAAACCGCATCTACTGCAGCCACCATTCCGCCGCCGTCGCCGTCGCCGCCGCCGCCACCACCGCTGCCGGTATACATAATGATATAAAAGGTGTTCGTGCGTGTATGTATGTGTGTTGTGTTCGAGTTTGTATGGAGAATAATAGATGTCGAGAGAGCTGGTAAGGAAAGAGAAGAAGGACGAAGCGTGTTGGATCAAGAAAAGATACTGCAGCAAGTTCTACAAGACTATGCGGCAACAGGGATCTGTGCTGAGCCGGTGTTCATGGCGGCGCTGCTGCCGCTGCCGCTCTCGCCTTGCTCGTCGGCCTGACCGCTGGCATCGCGCTCGGCCCAGGCGCCCCACAGGCCGCGCTTGCTCTGAAGCTTGATGGTGCCGCCCAGGGTCTCGCTGGCCTGCTCGATCTTGATGGCGTCCTTGGTGGCCAGCACCAGGCACTCGAAGAACATGCGCGTCGCGTCCGCCTTGGTGGCGCGGCCCTCGGGCAGCACCTGCTGGAACACGGCGGACGACTTCTTGCGCTTGTCGGCGTCGTCTGCGGCCTCCTTGCCGAAGATGTCGCGCAGGATGTGCACGGCGTGCTTGGTGCCCAGGGACACGGGTGGCCCGGAGGCAGACACGGCCGCCGCCGCAGCGTGGTGGCTGGCCTCGTGGGCGGCGCCGCCCAGGGTCACATCGTCGTCGTCGTCGAAGCCGACACCCGGGATCTCCAGAATGGTGCCGTCTATCGCCACGGACTGGTCGCCGCCGGCACCAGCGCCGAAGCCAAAGTGGTCGTCATCGTCGCCCAGGTCTAGGCGCGGCGACTTGGAGTGCAGCGGGTCCTGGTCGCTGTCCATGTCGGCAATGCCGCTGTCGCGCTTCCGCTTGAGGTCGCTGCTGCTGACGGCGGGCCCGTGGATGGCCTCGTACGACAGCAAGCCCCGCAGCTCGGGCGCCCAGGTGGAGCTGCGGCCACCTAGCATGATGCTCTGGACGAAGCCGTTGGACTTGCGCATCTCCATCAGCGCCAGGATGTAGGGGTCACGCGGCAGGAACGACTGCGGCTTGAGGATGTTGTCACGGTTGGTCTGCTGCTCGCGGATGACGTTGGCCGCCAGCATGGTCTCGGCGTCGGACTCGAGCACCTTCATCTTCTTGATCCGCTGAGGCGCGCGCCGCGCCACCTGCTGGCCGTGCCCATCCTGGCCGTCGCCGGCGTCGTACATGTCGAGGCCGTTGTGGCGCGAGAACTCTAGCTCGCCCTGGCGCACGTCGTCGTCGTCGACATCCGACAGGGGCGACTCGGAGATGCGTGCGCGCGACATGTCGGTGAGGCCGCCCGGCAGCATCGACGGCTCGCCCAGGTTGAACTGCAGGCCGTCGTCCTCCATGCGGATGTCGCCGTCGTCGCCGGCGATGCGCACGCCGTCGGCAAAGGTGCTGTCGGCGGCAAACCCATCCTTGCCGCGGGGCTCCAGGTCGTCAAACATGTCGTCCTCGTAGGGCAGGGCCGACGGCGCGTCTCGGCCCATTTCGATGCTGGTGTCGACGCCGGGCACGTTCAGGTCCATGCCCCAGTCGAGATCAAGCTCCAGGTCGTCCTTGGCGGCAATGGCGAGATCGTCGTCCTTGTTGAAGACGTCCTCGAGGAACTGGCTGTTGTTGAAATCCTCTTGGAGGTTGATGTCGCGGTTGTTGGCGCGGCCGCCGCGGCGGTTGGTCGAGCCGGGCGTGGCGGTGACCTCGTCCATCTGCGAGAGGAAGAACTCTGGGTCGGGCCGGGGCAGCAGGTCGAGGTTATCGTACGGCGTGATGCGGTCCGGAAGCAAGAGCGACTCGCGGTTTGAGCTTTGCTGGTTGGCGGGCAGATCATTATTGCCGCTCGACCGAAAAGCCTGCAAGCAAGCACGCGCGTTAGTTGTGGTCCAGTGGTGAACCGAGCCAAGAAAGCGACGAGAAGAAAACGTACCATTTTGATTTTCATTAATGCCTCGTTACAGTCATCTAATAAGTAACGGGCTTTGCGGCTGTAGATACGCACGACACCGAGCAGCAGCTGACCGCTCAACCGCAGAGCCATGGGGGCCTGGCTGGGGGTGATGATAGCCTCGACGCTGTCCTGTAGATTGGACTGCAGAATGTGCGTCTTGGAGAGCTTGCGCTCGATGTTGGCCGACAGCCAGACGCGGGCCAGAGGCCCGGTCTTGGAGAGGAGCGTCTCCGAATAGAACATTGTGCGTGCTGGTCACGGCGGGCCTGTTTTCCGGACGAGGAAGACGAGCGCTTTGCCGGACAACGGTGAAGGTGTAGAGACGTGGCGATGCAAGCAATGCAGGGTGATGCAGGCGACGCTGGAGGCGAGAATGAAGGGCACGCGTAGATGTTAACCAATCTAGCGAGAGAGAAGATGGGACTGTGCACAATGGGGAAATGCAGATGTCCGTTGTTGAGATGTTTGATTTGGTTGAAGATCTGGGGGGGTTATTTTGATGTGTGGTGGCGGGTTGTGAGTGGAGTGAGGGAAAAGGGAAGAGGAAAGGTAAACAACCCAGGCGCGTATTTTAGGAGAGGCGGAGAGTGAGTGAGTGAGTGGATCAATGGCGCGCGTTGGGGGTGACGGAGCCCGAAGGGAGACAAGAAAAAACACAGGCCAAAATGCGCCGAAAAAGAGCGACGGATGATGGGGACAAAAAAAGCGAAAGAAACTCGATCGCAAAAGAGCGAAGATGTTTCTCTCACTCTCTCATGCGAGTTTGCTGGGCAATTCGAGAGGTATCGCGGGTTTGACGCCAGAAAGGGTGAAGGGTGTTGTAGGGGGGAAGAAAAAGAATTAAAATAAAATAGGAAAAACAAAAAGAAAATAGCAACTGACGACACCTAATGGAGTTTCTGGTTAGGAAAGAGAAGAGGTGGAAGGAGCGAGGAAGGCGAGAAGGGAGAGAGGGGGGGGAGTGGCTCCTTGCCAGGTATGGGAAAGAGCGGTCGTTTGGTTGCTTCCCTAGCTGGTTGTCCAGTCACAGCGCGGTCTAAACCACAAACAACCTGTACCCGTGCGTATTCGTAGGCACGGTGACTAAAACCCCATCGAGCCCATGTGAAATTAATCAGGTGGCTGGGAAATGTCCATCTCTCCCCAATCCCCAGCCACATTCCTTTTCATCCGGATAGGTCAGACAGGGTCGGTCTCGTCAAACACGTGAGGGAAGTCTGGCATGGGGTGACTAAGCGTCAGATGTTGATGGCCCCGTTATTGTCAATATGTTTTAGTGGGATATTTGATTTTTGCATATTGGAATATTCGTATATGTACTTAAACGGTTAAGCTTAATTGCGCCCACACGCGCATTGCCTGCTGCTTCGCGACGGGCAAAGTATTAATTAATAGGGAGGTGATACTTGCACTCTTAGGGTGCGTATTGCAATCCAAGTTCGTATTAGTCTTGGCGAAACACGCTCTCTCAAAAACTGCAGATATGTACTTGTTAGATAAGTTGATTGGTTTGAGATACATCGAAATCATATCACACCATGCACCTCCTGTTTGGATGGGTTTGGCTTCCACGAGCGTTCCTGTCGGGCTGCATACATACTTCCTCCATACATACATGCACATATACTTCCGTGCTTCGTACTTGTGTGCAGTAAATACGAGAGAGTCGTCCACTGTAGAGGGAAGCGATAGACACGCCGCGAAATTCTGGGCTCCCAAAGCAGACTAGCGTGTCAATTTCTATTTGGCACTTCGCACACTTCTAGCAGGCGTAAGCTTAGGGGGGCAGCTTCCAAGGCCTGCTATGCTTAATCCAATAGCTTGCACTACGACGCCGTTCTGGCTACCCATCGCTAAAAACCCCATAATCTGCTGCGGTGGATACGAGTACTTACTCCAACTCCTTCTAGACGGTCGGCGGCGATGGGCGATGCAGCAGCCCCTGCATGCCGCCCGCCGTGGGAAGCTCTTAGAGTTCGTAACTAGTACTCCTTTCGCTGCAGTGCTAAGCAGTGCTTATTACGGAGTACTATCTGTGCCCAATGGCCTGGCCTGGCCTTGTCTGTCTGGTCTGCAGGTCTGTGATCAGTATGTAAGTACATACGCGTACACGTATGGAGCATTAATATTACTCTGTACTCCGTATTTTCCTTTCCTTTCCTACTCTACCGGGACGCCGGGTGAACCAAGAAAAGCTGGGCAGGTGCGACTACAGGAAACACACTATTCTCCCACAGTTTTACTGGTAGTACATGTAGTACCTGCCCCGGCAGGTCTGGCACATCTGTTTCCTGGCTTGCTCCTTCCGTTCCGCGCGGAATGCAGGGTTTTTTTTTTTAGGGCCACCCTCTTCTATCTATATGTACTCTGTAACTACATAATATTCCTCTATACCTGCATCGTCAGCCGTTTCGAGAAGGAGAACTCTCCCTTTGTCTCGTTTCTCACTCTTTAAAGCCTCATCTTCATGACTCGCATCTGTGCGTATATGCGTAGCCTTGCAAACCCGGCTGCATTGCTTGCTTCTCCCTCTCTCCCTTGCGTTGTGCTTTTTGCTAGGGTCTGGTTCAGATTGACAATTCCTTTTTTGAACGCTATCCACCCCCCCTTTTGCTCTTCTACTCCATACTCTTTTGTGCTGGTGTGGAACCCTCCACTAGCGACGAATTAAGTCCACGTCAACGCTTCTCACTACTACAACGACTCCGTGCAGTCTACACGTAACGCTTCTCTCTATTATCCCCTTTTCATCTCTCAGTTCCTTTCTTCAATCGTTTTTTTCTTCTTCCAAAACCACAACCTCGCCCAACTTTCTTTCACCTCTCCTATCTCCAACTACCAATTGCCGATTCTCCAGATCGGCATTCCAGAAATCTCACTTAGATCGCGGTTCCCCTTTCGCGTTTCCCACCTGGAATGTTTTCCCTGGATCGTGTCTAACAAGCGCGGCGTCTTTCCTTGTAAGCCCCATCTCCACGGATCTGCACTGCTGCTAGATCTTCGTTTCTTGATAGCTCGCTCTTCTTTCCTCTCTCTGCTAATGCTATCTCTTCTCTGGATTTTATCAGACGGTGTACCTTCTTTCGCAAAAGCGCTCGGGCTGATGACGGCTGTCCCTGGCTCGCTCAATTTCTCTACGTTGTCGACATGGACCGTCACTCTGGCGGTGCCAGCGAACACCCCATGATTCCCCTGTACAATGATAGAAGCGACATCCCAAGAGTCTCCACACCACAGACCGGCAGCTGCCTCGACGACTACCAAGGGCGACGCTCGCGGCCGTCCAACCATGTCCGCACAACGTCGGCGCAGAGCAGGAGCGTCGCCGAGGAGTACTCGTTCATGACACCAGCCGAAACCGCCTCTCGCCTGCAGACCTCCCTCACCCACGGCCTGACCCCAGCCGAGGGCCTCGCCCGCCTACGCGATGGCGCAAACGAGATCCCCCACGATCCCCCAGAACCCCTCTGGCTGCGGTTCCTTGGCCAGTTTAAGGAGCCGCTCATCATCCTCCTGCTCGTGTCCGCCATGGCGTCTGTCCTCGTCGGCAACACGAGCGACGCCCTCAGCATCACCGTCGCCGTGACCATCGTCGTCACTGTCGGCTTTGTGCAGGAGTATCGGTCTGAGAAGTCCATTGAGGCTCTCAACCACCTCGTCCCCGACTACGCTCATCTCATCCGCACCGCGCTGACCAGGGGGGAGTCTCCCGGCCTGGCGCCCTCCTCGCGCAGCACCTGGCCCCCTTCTGCCTCCGCCTCCGACCCCAATTCCAACAACAACAACAACAGCAGCAGCAGCGACGAGCCTTCGACGCCCCTAAACCTCGACTCGGCCAGCGGTGTTGCCACCCCGACCGAAGAGGTCATCATGGCCACGTCGTCCAAGGTACTCGCTGCAACGCTGGTTCCGGGCGATCTGGTCATGTTCACAACGGGCGACCGCATTCCCGCAGACATTCGTGTGACCAAGGCCGTCGATCTGACCATGGACGCGTCCAATCTTACTGGCGAGAACGAGCCCGTCCGGCTTACCGCCGACGTGCGGTCGCGGGTCAACCTCCCCTATTCGCCCGGCCTCGGCCCCAAATCCAATAGCCTGCCGCTTCCCTATCCGTCGCCCCTCGGCGGCGGCAACAACCTCTCCCACTCTGACAACTCTCATGACGTGAAGAACATCGCGTACATGGGCACTTTGGTCAAGTCCGGCCACGGCCAAGGCATCGTGTTCGCGACCGGCGGCAACACGCACTTTGGCACCATCTCGCTGAGCGTCTCTGGCACCGAGAGTCCCCGCTCGCCCCTCCAGCTCTCTATGGACGAGCTCGGTGCCCAGCTCAGCAAGTTCTCCTTTATCGTCATCGGCCTGATCTCGCTCATTGGCTGGCTGCAGGGCAAGAAGATCTTAGAAATCTTCACCATCTCCATCTCTCTGGCCGTGGCCGCCATCCCTGAAGGCCTGCCCATCATCGTCACCGTCACCCTCGCCCTCGGCGTGCACCGCATGGCTGGGCGCAACGCCATCGTCCGCAAGATGCCCAAGGTGGAGACGCTCGGCTCGGTGAACGTCGTGTGCACAGACAAGACCGGCACCCTCACCATGAACCACATGACCGTCACCAAGATGTGGTACTTTGGACGCGACAAGCCGCTCGAGGTCGAGGCCGACGACGATTTTGCCGACACCAAGCCGGACCCCGCCGCGACGCGCATTCTCCGCATCGGCAACATCGCCAACAACGCGCAGCTGTCGCGCCGGTACCAGGGCAACGGCGCGACGTCGCGAGCAGTCTTGTCTTCAACGCTGGGCCAGGACGAGCAGCCCCTGTCGTTCAGCCGCTGGGTGGGCCAGCCGACCGACGTGGCCGTGATGGACCTCGTGGACCGGTTCAAGGAGCACGATGTTAGAGACGCCGTCGGGCCGCGAACGACCGAGACGCCGTTCAGCTCTGAGCGCAAGTGGATGGGCGTGACGCTCGGCAGCGAGAACGGCGGCAAGAACGACAAGGAGTTTGCTTACATGAAGGGCGCGCTCGACCGCGTGCTGGAGGCCTGCGACACGTACGTGGGCGAGGATGGTCGCGAATTTGTCCTGGACGGCAAGCGGAAGCAGGAGGCCATCGACGAGGCCGAGAAGATGGCCGCCCAGGGCTTGCGCGTGATCGCGTTTGCCAGCGGCGCCGTCGGCCGCCGGAATCGAACCGGTGCTGCCGCCTCGTCGAGAAGCGCCACACCCGGCGCAGGAGACAAGAGCGCTGGCGACGCGGCGCACCGTCACGCCCAGTTCAACGACGAGCCGTACCGTGGGCTGGCGTTTGCCGGCGTCGTGGGCATGAGCGATCCGCCACGGCCGGGCGTCGGCCGCTCCATCCGCAAGCTGATGCGCGGCGGCGTCAAGGTCATCATGATCACAGGCGACGCCGAGACCACGGCGGTCGCCATCGGCCACCAGCTGGGTATGGCCATCGCCAAGCCGACGGAGCACGCGGCGAACCAGGTAGCAGTGCGGTCGGTGCTGCGGGGCGAGGATGTGGAGACTTTCTCGGAGGAGGAGCTGGCGCAGGCGATGCAGCAGACGACCATCTTTGCGCGCACCAACCCCGACCACAAGATGAAGATCATCCGGGCGCTGCAGGCGCGCGGCGACATCGTGGCCATGACGGGCGACGGCGTCAACGACGCGCCGGCGCTCAAGAAGGCCGACATTGGCATTGCCATGGGCCGCCACGGTACCGACGTCGCCAAGGAGGCGTCCGACATGATTTTGACCGACGACGACTTCTCCACCATCCTGCACGCCATCGAGGAGGGCAAGGGCATCTTCAACAATATCCAGAACTTCTTGACCTTCCAGCTCAGCACCAGCGCGGCCGGCCTGTCGCTCGTCCTCCTCTGCACCTGCCTGGGGTTCAAGTCGCCCCTGAACGCCATGCAGATTCTGTGGATCAGTACGTTCTTCTCTCCCCATTATTTCTAGTGTGTACAAGGTTCTCCCGCTGACAGCAGATTTAGACATCATCATGGACGGACCCCCGGCGCAGTCACTCGGCGTCGAGGCGGTAGACCGCGACGTGATGAAGCGGCCACCACGTAAGCGCAACGACCCCGTGCTGACGCGCTCGCTGATCCACCGCGTGGCGCAGTCGGCCTTCATCATCATGGTCGGCACCATGCTCGTGTACCAGCACGAGATGCAAGACGGCATCGACGGCGGCGCGGCCGTGGTGACGCGGCGCGACACGACCATGACGTTTACGTGCTTTGTGCTCTTCGACATGTTCAACGCGCTGACCTGCCGGTCCGAGTCCAAGTCGGTGCTGCGAGGCGAAGTCGGGCTCTTTGCCAACACGCTCTTCAACTGGGCCGTCTCGCTGAGCCTGGCGGGCCAGCTGCTCGTCATCTACTTCCCCTGGCTGCAGGAGGTCTTCCAGACTGAGGCGCTCTCGCTGGGCGACCTATTCAAGCTCCTCGTGCTGTGCAGCACCGTGTTCTGGGCTGACGAGGCCCGCAAGTGGTACAAGTACGGCCGCCACAAGCGGTACGGCGGCGCCGGCTACAGCCAGCTGGTATAGGAGGAGCAGATGTTTGCGTTCTGTGACGATTTAGAGTTATGCAGAGTGATTTAATGGTCTTTGCTGGCAGTGACGGCTGCGGTGACTGCGGCAGTGGTAGTGATCGGACTCCACTTGCTGCCATTCGCAAAGAAACGGGGTGGAGTATTTCACAAACTGGAAAGCATATTCATATTGCCGGTGTTCTTTCAGAGAAGCGCATTTGACAAACTAGTATAATTTTTGGATTCTCATAGACCAAGAAGAAAACGAAAACAGAAACAAAAGGGGCAAATAGCTGGGCAGCAGCTGGCGTTTTGGGGGCGGAAGAAGGATATATTTCCATGAAAAAGACACTGCATGTTTCTTTTTTTTTTCTTTTCTTTTTTAGGTGCTTTTGTCTTTTTTTTTTTTTGCCTCTTCTGTTTCTTATATGTAGTTTATTTTCTGCCTCTTGTTGCTTTTTGTACGATACGGCAGACACTGAGGTCTGTATATACAGCATACCAGACAGAATAACTGTGAGGACAAGCGTAATAAATGGATAAAAGTTATCAAGAGAGTGTATTAGTTACGTTTATATCATGTCTTTGAGCCTCATCTATGTGTCACTGCTCCGTATGCAAGCAAGCAATTACGCATCTATCACATAGGTGTAGTGTATTAAAGCCCTTAATTGTCTACATATATTGCCTGGCTACCCGCTAAAGGAATGGATGCCGGCGCTATAGTCTCGCGGCTGCCCACTGCAACACAGGTAGCTAGGCGGGTAGTTATACGCAGTGGGCCCCGCATTAATTAGTGTGGCAGCTATTATCGATAGACGAATTACGACAACGCTCTGGAAAGCTCAAATTGAACACGCACACACCACCTGAAGACAAGGCCAGCCTCAACTTCAACCTCATCCTTCATCAATCCGAGCCCCACGATCCGACCGCATCAAAAGGCGACAACCGGAGATGTGGCGGTGTCCATGAAAACATATCGACAAACACAAGACGAGATCCGGCAAGCATTTCTCCTCCAATGTCTGCTACCCTTTTCAATGGCGCCCTGAAAACAAGCTCGACCCCCAAGGCCGCAGCCTCTGCAGCCCACAGCAGGAAGGCTTCGGTCAGCACGGCGTCAGCAAAGATGGCGGGCCGCAACGGGGCGGCTGCAGGCCTGGCTGAGGACGCGGCTGGCACAACATCACACACACAGCAATCACTACCGTCGGCCTCGTCCCCGCCATCTTCCTCGCTGTTCGACTCGGCAGCCTCCGCAGCCGACATCCGGGCGGCGCTGGCCGGGCTGCACGAGCGCGAAGACGTGCTGACGGGGCGGCTACAGGGACTGGTGCGCAGCCAGGCAGACCTAGGCCGGGAGCTGCTGCGGCTGGACGGGCTGCGGGCGACGCTGGGGGCGCAGGTGATCGCGGCGCGGGCGGTGTCGAGCACGATGCTGGCGGGGGCGGCGGACACGGCGGGGTCGCTGGCGTCGACGGTGCGGGCGCTGGACCTGGAGAAGGCGCGCGTGGAAGCGACGCTGCGCGTGGTGGAGCAGGTGGCGGAGCTCAAGGCGTGCGTGGCGGGCGTGGCGGGGTCCATGGGCGCGCCGCAGGACTGGGAGGCGGCGGCGGGCTACCTGGCGCGGGCGAGCCGCGTGCCGGCGGCGATCGTGGCGAGCGGCTTCGCGCGCGCCGTGGTGCCGACGGTCGAGGTGCCGGACCCGCCGGGCGCCACGCTGGAGGCGGCGCGCGCGAGCCTGTGTGGCCTGTTTCTGCGCGAGTTTGAGCGCGCCGCCCGCGACGCCGACGACGCCCGCGTCACCCGCTTCTTCAAGCTGTTCCCGCTCATCGGCCGCACCGACGTCGGCCTCGACGTCTACGGCCGCTACGTGTGCCAGGGCGTGGCCGCGTCGGCGCGCGGTGTGTTCAAGGACGGCGCGCCTGCCGCGGCCAGCGCGGGCCGCCGCGACGGCTTCTTCTACGCCAACGCCCTCGCCAAGCTCTTCACCCACATCTCCCAGATCGTCGAGGGCCATGGTGGCCTCGTCGAGCGCCACTACGGCGCCGGCCAGATGGTCAAAGTCATCGCCCGCCTGCAGAAGGAGGCCGACGTCCAGGGCGGCATCGTCGTCGATGCCTGGAGCGACGAGCGCGCCGTCGACCGCAAGCTGACCGACGTCAAGAGCTACCCCTTTTCCTTCCTCGTCCAGAGCTACATGGCCACCCAGCGCGGCGCCGCAGCCAGCGCCGCCTCCGCCATCCTCGCCGCCGACGGCGCCCTCGGCCGCAGCGGCTCCCCGCGCGTCGGCTCGCCCGCCATAGGCGGCGAAACAAGCGACGCCGCCGCCGGCAGCAGCCCGCGCCACAGCGAGGATGAGGGCGGGGTCAACATGAAGGAGATCGACGGCCTGCTCAGCGAGATCGCCGTCATGCTCAGCCGCTGGTCACTGTACGCGCGGTTCCTCGGCGGCAAGTGCAAGGTAAGCAGCAGCAGCAGCAGCAGCGCCGACTACAACTCTCATGAGGGGACATTCTGCTGACCGGTTTCCAGGACCCACAAGCGCCGGACGACGCGCCCCTACCGCTGCCCGACGTCCTCACGCAGTCCAACCTGCACCGCAAGATCGCCGCCAAGCTGACGGCGCCGTACAACCTCATGAGCACCTTCTTCTTCCGCCGCTCCGTCGAGAAGGCCTTCCAGCTCGAGGAGATGCCCAGCGGCCTCTCGCTCAACATGAGCCGGCCCATCATCGACAACAACCCACCCTACATCGTCTCCGCCGTCGACGACGTCATGTACATTGTCAACGCCGTCCTGCAAAAGTGCATGTCCACGCTGCAGCGCGAGGTCGTCGTCGGCGTCGTCCCGCCCATCGGCCGCATCCTGGGCAACGACTACATCGGCATGATCCAGCGGAAGATGCGCGACGAGTATTACCCCAAGCCCCTGGTCCACAACGGCTTCCCGCCCGAGGACCGCATCGTCGCTTTCATTGTCATGGAGAACAGCCTCGACATGGCCATCGAGTACCTGGCGCGCATCGTGTCCAACCGCATGGGCGTGCCCATGGAGGAAAACAGTAATAGCGGCGGCGGCGGCGGCGGCGGCGGCATCTCTGCCGGCCCCGCCGGCAGCAGCCCCGCCCAGCGCATTCCCAGCCCCACGGCGCCCGCCGTGCTCGCGCACCTGCGCGAGGCCTTCCCCTTTGAGCACGACGCCGCGTTAGTCGCCCAGTCGCTGGCCACACTGTTCGCGTCCTTCACCGCTACTGCTGGCGAGCTGCAGGGTGAGGGCTTGCAGGCGCTGTTCAATCAGGTGGTCAAGCCGCGTCTGCGGCCCATCCTGGTCGACACCTTCCGTGACACGGACTACGAGGTGGCCGACGCCGCCGAGCTGGCGGTGCAGCTGGCCGAGCAGAGCGGCGGCGGCGGCGGTGCTGGCGGCGACGACTACGACGCCGACGACGTCGATCTCGACGCCTACCTGGAGCAGGTGCCGCGGCGCTTCGCCCACGGCTGGGACGCGCTGATGCGGCCGCTGGCCCGCGTCATGACCCCGCGCACCTATGCCGCGCTGGCCGAGACCCTGACCGCGCGCTACCTGGCCGGCGTGCTGGAGCGCCGCGTCTGGGGCTACGCCGGCCGCGTCAGCGCCTACGGCGCCATCCGCCTCGAGCGCGACATCAACGGCATCGTCGGCGCCGTCGCCCGCGGCAGCAGCAACTACGGCGTGCGCGAGGTCTTTGCCAAGACCGTCCAGGTCCTCATGGTCGCCAACATGGAGGAGGACGAGTGGGAGGAGCTGATGAGCGGCAACGGCGGCGGAGCAGGCGCTGAGGGCGCCGAGGGCGATAACGACGGCGGCGATGAGGACGAGGACGGGTTCGGCATGGTCTGGCTGCTCAGCGAGGACGAGCGCCGCCGGGCCCGTGGGCTGGTGCGCAAGACGCTGTGATGCGTCGGGAACGGCAAGGAGCAGGACCGTTTAGATGACATAAAAAGAGCATGTTTCGCTCATGATAGAGGCCCTTATCGAGCAACACAATTATTTTTTTGGGCGTTTTAATTTATCTTTACCTGATACGAGTTACTATTTTTCTCTTGATAATGAATGATTTGCCGAGATATGTATGTTCATGCCGCACAATCCGAAGAGTCTCATTCCTCTTTGCAAGATGAGTTTGCAATGGCATAATCGTGTTATTCCGCCCAGCAACCACAAGGGAAGTGATTGAACGAGCAAGCCAGAGACCGGATACGTAGCCATTTTATTAAGCATTCCATATGAAGTAATTTGACCAGTCTCGTAGAGCATCTTCAGATTCACTGTAGATGATATGACAGACCTGATAACATTTCAACAAGTGTCCGAAGGCGGCGAATTACGAACGAAGTAGATATTATGTACAAATTCGACAATAGAAATCAAATTACTCTGGACAGGAATTGTAGCGCCTCGCTTTCCGCTGCCCGCTGTTGATATATTATTGGTTCATAAGCTGTATGGCTTATGCGTCTAGAGAAGAGAGAATGCTGGACGCGTTTACCCACAAAGAGTATAAAAATAAGAAAGGAGCACGAGATGATCTAAAAGCGGTGCATCTTGCTTCCTTTCGCCTAATAAATGGCATAGTAGTAGTATACATCAAAGTACAACGTAACATGTAGCACGTGGCATATCTCTCCTCAATGCGAGGCCTCGGACTTCAGAGCCATTCATGGCGAATCGCAAGACAGCTGAATTGCTCACCCCCTCCTCTCTTAGCCGTGCTCATATACTAGATATTACTCTCTTTTGTTATTGGGTCCAAGCAAGGTCCAAGCACTGGGCTTTGTTTTCCCCTTGCTCTTTTCTTCATCCTATCCTTTAGATATTATTTCTTCTCCTTGTGACCACTGTTAAAATAAAAGAAAAGAGAAAAGAAAATCCCAGCTCTCATGTCTTCCAAACCTCATTTGACGACCCGTGAATGGGCCGGCCTGTTGGCGGGAATTTTACTCTTAGGTATGTTGTAACGCAGAGTACGAAACATTTGGATCCAGACGTCACCGATGTTGCCTTCATGACTAGACACTCGGCGGAATCCATATCTAATTAAACAGGAGCTCGAACACTCGCATCCATAATCCCCATCTCCTTTGGTGGGAAATCCACTGCGCCGAGATTCAAGGATCGTTTCATTCTTGCGTTCTTTAGGCGATATACAAGCCTATTTTCACCACGACAGCTGCAGTACGTTCACTCTCCAAATTTACGGCATAGGTCGCTTAATTCATATATGGTATAGGGCTCTTTCTCCAAGCACCGCAGAGGTCTATCGTTCTTTTGTCCAAAAGAATGGATTGCCCTTCAGCGCGGTCAAGTTCCAAGATAACTCGAATGGGTACTGGCTCGGAAATCCTGACAGCAAAAAAATTCTCCTTTTCTTTCACGGTGTGCATACTCCTGCAATTTTCAATAAAAAAATTCGTGGAATTCGTGAGTTCATGATGAACAAGTTCTAAGTTGGCTGGTGTTTAAAACATATAGGCGGTGGCTATGTTATACCGGCTTTTTCTGGGCATTTCGATATGATCAAGGTGGCGCTTTCCGACCCTCAATGTGAAGACAAGCTGGGAGTTTTGTTTCCGGAATACGGTGAGAAAAGCTGAAGCCGAATTGAAGAGCTTTTAATGGCCTATTGACACGTTATGGTCTCCTAGACTTAGCACCCGCGGCGACATATCCTCACCAGCTGCGACAAGCCGTCTTCGCTTACAAATATCTCACTGAAGAACTCCACCGATCGCCTCAAGATGTTGGTCTACTGCTACGAGAAGATGAGAAATAAGCACGTGCTAAGAATGCATAGATTTTTATCTCTGGCGATTCCGCAGGCGGACATCTGGCTATTGCTCTTCTCTCAGCCTTGACTCACCCTCGCGACGACTTGCCTCCAATCTCGGCTTCCGGATCCATTAACAGCTGTTTTCTATTTTCTCCCTGGGTTGCCTTCGACCAAAAGAGCCCCTCCTTTGCCCAGAACAAATATAAAGACGCCTTGGATCTGGGCGCGGTTAAGAACTGGTCAGACACATTTCTTGGAAATGCTCCTGAAGACAACTACAACTGTCCGAATGTCGCTCCCAGCAGCTGGTGGAGCGATGCCAAAGTTGGCAAAATAACAATCGTTGCCGGTGCTAATGAGGTCCTCGTGGATGATATCGCCCTATTCGCTGATGTTTTAAAAGTGAGTTGTGCGACTCCGGATTGTCATTTAGTCGTATCTCTGCTTGCTAACCAATTCAAACAGGCTGCCAAGTTAGACGTGGAACTGAGAGTTGCACCGGGTGAGTCTCATGATGCAGCATCCAGCTATGGAACCTTTGGATATCCTGTTCCAGAAACAATGAAGTGGTTTATGGAATGGGTTGCGGGCGTGATTCAGAGTGATTAAGGTCTGGCAATGGCAGATACGTGTGCTTCGATCTGAAATTAAACTCAAGAGCATAGCTCTTTGTTATGATTTTTCCCCCTTGTCTCGATCAGCAATCTCGTCTGCTGATTAGGAAATTTTAGCTGATTACCGCTTCATGTCCGTTGATTGACCACAGTTTGATATGCTATTGTTGTATGAAAGGGTCTTGAGCAATTATTGCACATAATAATAGGCTTGCATTCTTTCATATTCTGAGCATGGTACGATCTAATATATAAAGAACCTCACGAGGAAGATCAGATCATCAGACTTCCGGTCGTGTGTGAGACACCAAAAAGATCAACGCTGCTCATAGGCGTAATGACTATTCTGGCGATGATCAAAGTAGATGTCTCAAAACACAGTGTTGTGGAATCCACTGTCAAATAATTCAGCGGGTACACAGATTTCACTAGCGTCGATGGGAAATGAGAGAAGCTCTTCCGCAGAGGGCAGCGGTGGTGTACTGCAACTGACGACTGCATCCTCGCCATTCAGCGAATAGGGCGAGAATTGCCAATGCTCTGGCGAGCTCTCTGGAACGGGCTCGCTAGTGTCTCGAGAGAGCTGCCGCTGCAGCAGCTGGCTCCAAGAATCCAAGAGGACCACGGCGTATTTCATAAAGTCGGCGCTGGTGGCATTGATTCGTAGGATCCAGCGATATTCTGCAAAGTTTGCAACGAGGGTGTCATGTTCGGCCAGAGCCCCGCTCCAGTCCATTGTGCACAAGACGGCAGCAAACATGCCAACAATGGCCAGGCTCAAGCTTGAGGAGAAGTACCAAAAGCTTTGGAGATGCTCCGCTTTGAGCCTTTTAATAAAGCCGAGCGCGGACGTGAATCGCGCCTCAGCCGCGCGGCGCGTGATGGCATAGAGCTCGGGCGAGTCGCTCAGCCTTGTGTGGGAGCGCAGGATGGCGCGGTGCAGAGTGACTTCCGCAGTATAGTATGCGAGGTGAAGATAGCCGACGGAAGAAAGCTTTCGTGGTACAGTGTCATCCACCGAGAGCGTCTGTGGCAACGAGGACTGCCACGCTTTTAGTCGAAGCTGTAGAGGCTTGGCATATTCCAGGACCTCAGATATGACTCGCTTAGTGCAAGCCGCTCTCAGAGTGAAGAACTGGTCGAGGATGTCGGATACAACCATGGTCAGAGATATCATGGAGAGAAACGTTTGCTTCCCCTTCTCGATTTCCGCACTACCCTCTTCTGTATCGTCGTCCCTGGATGTCTCCGGAAAATCTGAGTCTTCGAGTGCTCGGACATTCCAGTCCTCTGGCCTTATGTGGGACCCTCTGCCGTAGACTAGCGCTCCCCATTTGTCTTGCATAAACAAAGCCCAGGCAACGCGTTTGCGAACACCTCGCTCCCATTCCGGCACGTGCCAGTCGGTGCAGTCCACGTTGATGCCGAGATTTTGGGCCATGGCGACAAGGTGGCCCGTTAGAGTCCAGGAGCTGATGCTCGGAGACTGCGACAAGACGAGGCCGCCTTGAAGATCCGAGATTTTGGGTCGCCTGTGTACGGCGAACAGCATGCGCAGAACTTTTGCTTCCAGCTCTCTCGCATCAGGCTTGGGCTGCGTAGAAAGAACCGGGCTGTAGGACCACCAGTTCAGTGCTAATATATAGACGGCCCCAAGGCCTGTAGGCGTGAGCTCGCGATAGCTTCTTCCATATTTTTCCAAGAAGACTTTCTTGTGGATAATAGGAAAGCTTGGATGAACAATTCGGAAATACAGGTTTATTAATTCGGGACCATATGGGGTAACGAAGCTCTCGATGGTGTCGAGATCCGCCAGTTCTGCATCCATTTCTTCTTGGGTATCTGGCCTCATCATGAAATTAACGGTAGAATTTGCACGGCGAAATATCTGAGAACGATTGAAAGCCGAGCATTCTCCTCTCGCGTTCCAGGGCAAGAAGGCTGCTATAGATGGATCAAAATCGCCTGTACCTCCAATTATGGAGCTAGATTGGCGGTTTTGATGTCCCAATGTCTTTTTCAAAAGAGACTGGCCTTCCAGCTGAGTGTAATCCCTCACTGCAGGATGTTCTATCGATGGTCAGCATCTGGTGTGCATACGTCCATGCTATTCTTGCTGCAGCACTCACCTTTGCCATTTCGGATCCTCGACCCGGCGGTCGGTCTTCCGTTGACGGCCAATGGAGACACGACACCCTTGGCAGCTGAATTTCTCTTTTTTCGCGGCGCACTCTCTTCATATGTGCAATAAGCCGACCTGGACACGCATAGCACACAGTTCAGAGCTTCGTTCGAAGAGAAGAGACACCGAATCTTCCGCCGCCTGCAGTTGTCGCAAGGGCGACTGGCCCGCGCTCGAGCACCGTCCATGACTGCGAATGAGTGCGTCGCCTGCGGTTTCTTGATACTTGTCTCAAGGCGCTGCAGTAATTACGTTAATGCGCTTCAAAGTGTGAAAGAACATGCAGTTGTTGAACTGCTGTGGCACGGAATAGTGATCAAATTCGCTGGTGGGAATAAGTTGCGGGCAATCGCTGCGGAGAGGCTACGGATTGATTGCTGATAAGCACAAGCTAATGATCCACACAGAAGAGTTAGCCAATCACCAGGGCTACCAGTAACTAGGTTGTAAACTCGGCTGATATCCGTACCCGTACAGGATACATAAAGGTAGCAGGGAGATTCCTTGATAGAGAAGGTTTTGGAATCGTGGAGATGTTAAAATAGCTAAACAAGCTTTAATGGTTTTTCGGCTCATTAGAAACCTAGCAATAGTAGCATCAGATTGTCAATGAAATACTAGCAAGGATCAATAGACATTAAATGAGGTAAATTATTGCCATCCTTTTTTGCGCAGCCGCCAAGGTATGCTTCCAATTTTACTCTTATGTCGCTAAATCACGCTCCTCCTGAGTCATATTCTCCAACCTAATTGCCTCTACTTCTTCCGGTACCTTCTCCTCCCAGTCCAAGTATGCCGTTATTTGCTCCTTTGTCCACGGCATCTTTCGTTAAACGGCATCGAAATAATGCTTGTGCATGAGCTCATAGTCTGCTTCACAGCATTTGTAATTCGAATCCTCGTAGCATAGATGCAGTCCTGTAGCTTCTCTGTCGGCTAACGCAGCTTCAATAATATAACGACAGGATCTAGCTCGTTGAATTTAAAGACTGTCGCATCCAACCACCTAGATAAAGACGGCAAAGTGAAGGATGGAGTTTGTATACAAGTGTCGTCGAATTAACAGAGCCAAACCCAAGCCTGTAGAATGGTGAGTATCCGATAGCTTGACAAAAATTCGAGAAGACTTTCTGATGTAATAGATAGTCTTACCTTTTCTAAATGTTCTTGGGTGCCGGATCATCCTATTCCATCTCGTCGATCTCCCTCTTGCCGGACGTTAAATGCAGCTCATTGAGCGGATGCAGTCGCGATTTCTTGAAGATCTTCCAGAAGAGATAGAGGCCGAAGAATATCCTAGACCAAAACGGGACGAATTAATGTATTAGTTCAACGCTGAAGGATACTCGGGAGTAGTAATGATAGATTTTAATGATAGATTTTGGGTCCAAGAGTGTCTTACGGGATGCCAATGTACGCCACCAAAAAGTCACTGCCGTTCCAGTGTCCCTTCAGAAACACCTCAAACCCATTGAAAATGACAATTATTGTAAAAAAAGACCAATGATGCCCGGGCCACGAACGGTTGAAAAGGAGGCCGATAGCCCAGATTAACCTCTGCAATATTCTGGACCTCTTGTGCTTTGGGAAACCGGATGTAGGCCACACAGACACACATCCAAGTCAAAATACTAGCGGTTGTCATAAGATTTGAGAACTATGACAAAGAAAGAATTGGCTTGTTAGTTTCATGCTGGCTTGCACAATCCAAAGACTAAATGGAAGGGCTACTCACCCACAGAAAGACCCCTGCACCAGCGACAGAGACCGTCATATACGTGAGGAGCGACATGACTGCCGTTAAGCCCACACAGTAGATAGGGATACCTCTGCAAAGAATCGTCAGCAAGTCTTGTGGGTAACTTGGTCAAACTGTGGAATACTGACCTCTTCGTGCACTTCAGGAACAGCTTCGGCGCATGTCCGTTCTGGGCTAGAGCATAGAGATAGCGGCTTCCTCCATACAAGAATGCATTCACATCTGATATCGCGGATGTCATGATGATTGCATTGATGATTGAAGGGAGAACTGGAATTCCTGCATTCGTGATTCCAATGAACCATGGTGAACGAGCAGCTCCTGGGGCCTGGTCTGCCTGAGCACCTAATAAGTGCGGATCATCGGAGGCCACGATTAATCCCATCGCGAAAGTGCCTAATATGTAGAAGAACACTATCCGCTAGGCGGCCCTTTTGATAGCCTTTGGCATACTCTTTCTTGGATTTCTCGCTTCCCCTGCTGCAGCCGATATCATCTCGATCCCGGAGAATGTAAATGCAGCATATACAACCACAGAGAAGAGGCCAAGGAATCACCCAAGAGAGCCGCTTGTCGGAGGTATTGTTTTCATGGCTGCGCACCGTTAGTCAGCTTGAGAGAATAGTACTCTGGGTCAAGAAGCCATACTCCCTGGATCTTTCCAATAATGGAACCCTAGGCGGTTATGTGTAGGTGTACCGCCAAGGATTATAACAAGAGACAATACCAGAAGTCCAATGATGGTATCGTGGCTTTGGATATTTACAACGCCTCAGAGGTCGACCGATTGAATGCGCTTGGCAACTACTTTAAGATAAAACTTCAGGAGGTTCTCATTAAGCATGGCATATATCCTCAGCATTCAGCTGGTGCCTCCCGAAATATCATCGAGGTCGATAGTTTTAAGAACGGCACCCTGATACAACCGGATGATGCATTGTCAACTCCTTATGAGTCTCTGCCTAGAATGTTTGTCACTGGGGTCGGAAGTATGGTGAACGTCCGATTTAGTGAACCACGCGCCGCGAATCTGAAAGCCCTGTACTATTTCCACATGCTTGAGAATAACATCTACCTGGCTCCTCGAGGGTACACCCCATTGAACCTCGAGCTTATAGACGAGGATGTTGCTAAGTATGTGGACGCGTTCGAGGATTTTGTAATCAAATATGGCCCTCTCTTAAATACTCCAAGCTGAACAGCTAGTCATTTCTCAAATATGGGGACGTATAATGATGGATTTTAAGAGATTTCGTTAAACATCAAGTCTACTTATAGATACGTATCGAGGCCTTGGCATAGTCGGGTAGCTTTAAGATTAGATAGGCAAGATTTCTCCTTTCCTCACCTCCTTCTCTAACTTGAGTGATAATGCCGAGCGTCTTGTTATTTTTAATTATTGTCGCAAACGTAAGCGCGGCCAACTAGATGCTGAAAGGACCGAACGAATCAAAAGCGCATTGCATATCTCCTTGGTTCAACGAAAACGTTGTGAGCAACATTGAATACGAATTAGTGGCTCTTTGCTTTTCATATCCGGATGCCATAGATAGTGTTCATGGATTGATCATTAACTTTTACAACAGGAGAACACCTACACCTATCTGAGTCATCACTTCGCGCCAGTCGACAGAGACTTCGCCTACGTTGCGCCCGCACACTACCGCCTCCCTATCACACTTCTCCCAGACCCCACGAATGACCGTCTCCATATCTGACCTGTTCTGCGCCCCCAGCTTGTTTGCACTGCTAAAGAACGGTTCGACGAGCGCCTTGGATGCTGGAGTATACGCCTCGGCTGCCGCAACAAAGACGGGCCACACTGACACCTGGATCACATAATCGCAGTCAGCCTCTGTCACAAAGCGAAAGTCAAAAGGGGAAAGGAATAATGAGGGGAAAGACGTACACTGGCCCCGTGTATGTCTATAAATGTTACCATATTACTGAGCACTTCCCATACATAGTTGACCACAATAGATGGCGGATGGCGTAGGACCACGCTCAAAAGGTAGATCATGACGGCGTTGTTGAATAGGCACAGGTGTAACTAGATTGCTACTCGACACCTTGATCGCGATATGTGCTCACTGTACGTCCATTCGTCGTATTCACCGCAAAAGACTTCAACCTCTTCATCGACGGAAGTTTCTAGCGGTGTGGTAAATTTTGGCCAGTCGCTTGTAGAGTCCTTTATGTATGCACGTTCAGTTACATATGTACAAATTAATACGTAAACTCAACACTACCGCAGTTGAAGTAGTGGCTATGCTAGCTGTGCTTCCTGCGGGTTTCTTCCGTAACTTTCTTTTTGTACCTAATTTGAGACCACGCCTTGACAGACCACTAACGTGAAGCAAGAACGCATTAAATGGACTTGATTCGTTGTTGAAAGTGAAATATGTCGTCAGTTCATCTCAATGCTCTGTTGTAATCAACAGCCCGGGATGGGCCCTCTTTGACAAGCGCGTCTAATGTCAACATGCCTGCAAGCAGCTGATCGACAACTTTAACATCTCGCCTTCCCTGGGGGGCCAGATACAGCTCACATGCTGCGTGTACGATATCTTCCATACCAGCAAGTATGACACCACCCATAATGATGACATCCACGGTTTGCTCGTCGGCCTTTAGCAGCCGTAGAGCTGCTGCGATGACTTTCTCTCTAGTATCTGCTTGCACATCTGGATCCAGGTCACGGAGCCCAATTCCAGTTGCAACCACACCACTGAATGTCTCGAGCTGCTCGCTGGGTCTTAGTAACTGTCTCACACTCTCTGACAGCAGTGCTTCATAAGCGCTCCCCGTCGTCAAAATACCAAACTTGGATTTGGGGGACGTGAGATGTAGTGCGGCCACGACGCTAGCCTCGAAAATACCGACGACAGGCTTGTTGGCAACATGGGACCGCAATAGAGGAACAAGTGGATGATCTGCGTAGCAGGCGGCGAGAAATCCGTCGAAATCGTCAGCTATGTCTTTGAGTAGCGGCAGGCACTTCATAGCGCTCTCTGCCATGTCCACTTCATTTTTGATCATCGATGGACCAGTGGGGCAAGTCCAATATGTGATCGTCGTGCCAGGGAGGTCAAGTTTCGAGAAAATAGGTTCAAATGATTTTGTGACAGAGGTGCTCGAATTTGGGTTGATGACGAGAATTTTAATCGCTCTCGCTTGTTTCAAGGGCATAGTTGTTATTACCGTCGATCCAAGACCAGAATGAATTAAGATAGAGACTAAGAGTCAAGTGTATTCGCTGTTCCTCTTATGGTGGAATGGCTTGGTATTGTGAGTAGGTGTGAAAAATCGTATAGGAATGCAGACAAGATGTAGTTCGTGGATTTACCTTTTCCCCAATCACAATTCTGAGAGGGGGAAAAAAAAAAGAAAAAAAGAAATCAACCCGAAAATAAAGATAAAGTTGGCGATGTAAACTGCCGGCCATAAAACACTGCAGCGGCAAAGGCTTGTTACAGAAAAGGCTTGTTGCGGTGGCAGGGGCTTTTACTCGGAAACCTGCAATGAAGATCGTGCCGTCGTTTTAATGCGTCGTGGCCGCTGCCCGTATGGCCCGCGGGCACCGCCGCGGGCTGAGGCCCGCACCCCGCACTTTTTTTCGGTGCACATATTTTTGCGGGTCTTCACGGCATGTCAACCATTTATGTCAACAGCTTAGATAGCCAGGCCTAGATAAGGTCAAAGATAGACTTCAATGTTTGGCCTAGTAGGGCAAGTTACGTGTATTTGATAGATATTTCCAGATAAGAACCAGAAAACGCTACGGCGAAGATGACGATCGACAGATATATAAGTTGCAAGACTCTGCGTCCCACCCGAGTTACAAGATGCTACTTTATCGGCTACGAAATAGAACACACTTTGCACTACCATCTCTTGCTCATTCATCCCGGAGACAGCGTCAAACGTCGAGGCGGAGGGTTCGAGCACGTATATCTATCAGCCAACGAAAGCACAACTTTGAATCACGCGAGTAATCTTTTATCTTTCATCATGGAAAAATCAGAGGACAGCACGGTCTTCTCTGGTCCTACCAAACCCTTTGAGACTTCTTCAATAGGTGCTGCCGGGCCCGAATTGGACGAGAGTTTTGAAATCATTCACATCAACCCGGAACGCGAGAAGGAAGTTGTGCGCAAGTTTGATAAATATGTGCTGCCTCAAGCCTTCATCTTTATTCTGCTCAACTATCTCGACAGGTCCAATCTTGGAAACGCTCGTGTTTTTGGCCTGGATACCGACCTTGGCCTTGTTGGCAACCAATTCGGAAATGTAGCCACCGTCTTCTTCGTTTTATATATTGTTACGGAAGTATTTTGGGTCACGGCTGTAAAGAGGTTCGGTCCCAACTACATTATCACCATCGCTCTGACGGGTTGGTGTGCCGTAACGATTGGTACCGGCTTCGTCCAGAATTATTCGCAGCTGCTTGCTTGTCGCATACTTTTGGGTCTATTTGAGGCTGGCGTCGCACCTGCTTTTACTTTCACATTCTCCACCATATACTCTCGAGGATCTACAGCAAAGCGCGTGGCTATAATAAACTTTGCCAATTCCGTTTCGGGTGCTTTCGGGGGGTTGTTTGCTTATGGTATTCAGACCATGGGGGCGCGACGAGGACTTGCTGCTTGGAGATGGCTTTTTATTATTGAAGGGTCTGTATCGCTGGCCATCTGCGGTGTCTGTCTTTGGTCTATCCCAAACAAGCCCGAGACTGCTTGGTTTCTAGACGAAGAGGAGAAAGAGCTAATGAGGCTGCGGGCAAGACGCGACGCTGCATATAAAGGAGGCGACGAGTTTGACTGGAAATGGGTTCGCGTTGGTCTGGCGGATCCATTCATCTATGTTGCCTCAATCGCTTTTTTCACCTCCAGCATCGCCATTTCTGGTTACGGTACCTTTTTGCCTACTCTCATCAAGGGCTTTGGATACAACCAGTTTCAGGCCAACTACCTCACCATCCCCGTCTACGCCGTCGGCGCATTTTCCTTGGTTGTTCAGGCGTACCTGTCTGACCGCTACAAGCAACGTGCTGCGTTTCTGTTGTTTTCCGCTTGCCCGGTAATTGTTGGCTACGTCATCTGCGTCGGCACGCCCAACCGCGTCGCCGGTTACATTGCCATGTTCATTGTTGTCGCCGGCGTTTACTCCTTCTCCTGTCTGATGATGACCTGGGTTGCGACCAATCTCGAGCCCGACTACAAGCGCTCGGTGGGATTGTCCATCTTCTCCAGCATTGGCAATTGCAGCGGACTGGTCTCGGGCCAGCTGTACCCGAGCTCTCAGGCACCTCGTTACATAAAGGGTAATGCCATCTCCGCTGGCCTGGAGGCGGTGGCGGCCATTTTCATCGCTCTCACGTGGCTTTTGCTACGACGGAGGAATCAGAAAAAGGCAAAATTAATTGCGGAAGGGGCCACTACGAATGGCAAGGAAGGTGACATGGCTTTACCATTCGTGTATACCTTGTAGATGAGATATCACGAACCACACATATTTCAGTTTAGCGATAATACCTTAATGCATAGCCTTTTTTTTTTATTCTTGAATGCTGCCAGCAGGACTAATACGCACGTAAAATTCCCACTCAGGCTTCCCACAGGTATTCTTGCTTAAGCCCAGGAATTAATTGTCGGAGCGCCATGCCATAGTCGCCGGCGTTTGGTGTTCTTAACAGGGTGTGAACGTGGAATTTGGCTGGTTCTTTGTTGTCGAGAAAGACGCCTGAGTGATGGTCAAACTCGATAATTACGACAGGGCTTTGGATCCGGTAATAGAATGGGTCTTCATCGCCAAATCCTCCTATCCAGCACCAATACGTCTCATGAAGCCAGCTCTTTATCTGCTCTAGACGGTTGTTGAGTGCTTTTTCTGGAAGATAGGAAAGATATTCCTTGCAGATAGCAACAACAAGGTCCCTCTGATGCGACTCCATGTCAGATACCAAGATGCCTTCGTAGGGGACAACACGGTTATCGCGGTATGCGCCACACAGATGGCGCTGATCGTCGTGGTTCCAGCGTCCTTGCGGCATTGCGGGGTCCTTCATTAGCTTGTAGATCTGGGCGGCCTTCTGCTTCGCGGTGGGCAGGCTCTGCATAAGCTTGAGGCCGAGCAGCTCTTCTCTGTGGAGAATGCGAGTGCCTTTGTACGGGCCGTCATCGATCAAGTTTGGCTCGGCCCCGGTGAACCAAGGCGAGATGACAATTTGTGTCTTGTAAAAGAAAATATTCAAACAGAGATGATGGCCATAAAAGGAGATACCCCATGGCGCCTCGACAGACGGATCGCCAAAGAGGACAAAGTTGTAAGAGAATTCATTCATGATGCTCGGAGATTCAACGATTTCTCCAAGGAAGCCATTCACACGCATGGCTCCAACGGCTTTCTCGTACCCTTCTGGAGAGAGGGTCAGCGCAAGTATTTTCATCACGGCGGCTCGCTGGTCAGCAGTGATTTCTTCCAAGCGGATTCCCTTGTCGCTAAGAAGGAATTCTGGATTTGACCATGTGCGCCATTCCGGCGAGTCAAGATGGTAGCTAATTTTCTTGCGTTGTGCATCGCTGAGTATGTCGGTGAGATCCTTTGTTGCTTGCACAATCGAAGCAATGGGAATACCGTCATCATGAAGGTCAAAGAGACCTGGTCTGATCTTGCCTGGTAGAATGTAAGCTACGAAAGCTATTTTGCTAAATGGTGGAAATTACTACAGAGCGGGTGGGTATATACCGTCGTTGGTGACCCCCTTGTATGGTTCTGTGAGGAGGCGTCTCCAGTGCATGAAGAGGCCGTGAAGCCACGGTGGCTGACCGTTCTCAATAAATTCCTTGGCGTATTCATATGGGGTTTGCTTTTTCATGACGGTAAACCGCAGCAAACTAAGATCTGGCACATGCTTCCGGAAGGTGCCTTGCTTAGCCTCAATTGACTGGGATGCCATTGTGAAATGTCCGCTGTGACACTTCCTAGATGAATTGTTTTGGGGGATTGATGACGGAATCGAGTCTGTTGTCCAGCAGAAGCCAGAGGATTGAAATATCAGAATAGTGAATTGTCCTGAATATTCTACCAAACCCCAGGAAATCTAAAAGCATACAGCCTTCCCAGCTAACTTCGATATGTAGTCAGTCGGTACTGGATGCCGGCAATTCCTGGGGTGCGTTCAAGGAGGGTCTCTGAAACCGGACCATTTATCAGTCCACTAATTCTTAGAAACCCACATTCCGACCCAGACCCACCTCACCCGACAGCGCCCAGATCAGTTTCCGACAAGGCACACGCTTACCGTTCTCCAATCAGAGTCGAGTCTTCGGCTTCTCCAATTGCCACCGATTTTGTTTCAAGAATGGCTGTACATGGTATTTACAGCAGTATGAAAGAACGTACACGAGAACAGAAGTGAGATCATCTGCCCTGATCAAGTTTATTTCCCCAGATTGGTTAATCATGGCCTCATCTACGATCCAGCGTATGTATCATATATTTTACTCTATTTTACTGGTAAAATTGCGATTGCTGATCACGCCTCGCACTAGGTCTTGTGAGATTCACACCCAAATCGGATCCATCCAAGGTTCTCATTGGCGAGCCTGTTGACAATGATGTCGACGTTGGTGTTGCTTTGCGAAAGGGCTTGGAAGTTGTCGTCGACGTCCTCTCTGGGCTGTCGGTGCTATCTTACGGGACCAAAACGGGACAAACTGAAATAATTCATCGAATCTTATCGCCTCTTGCCCAGAATGAGGTCGGCACTATCCGCTGTATCGGTCTCAATGTTCGTGTCCCGCCACCGGATTCAAGTCTTATTTACTCATTGGTGTCGTCGCTAACACGTCAGCAATCAGTATGTACAACATGCTGCAGAAGTGAAAATGGCCATTCCAACTATCCCAACTGTTTTCATGTAAGACCTTCACAAAGAGACATCTGCTTCGCAATATCTAATCTCCCTCTAGGAAACCGTGTACAGTAGTAGGCGATCCATGGCCCGCTGCGACTATCCTACCAAAGTTAACGCAGTTGGACGACTGCGGCGACTACGAGTCTGAGCTGGCCGTTGTCATCGGCAAGGAGGCCAAAAATGTCAGCGAATCTGATGCCATTGATTACGTATTAGGTTACACGGCTGCAAATGATATATCGAGCCGGACATCGCAGCTTAATCAGAGCCAGTGGTGTTTCTCCAAAGGATTTGATGGAGCGTGTCCTTTAGGTAGGTTCGCGTACTACCATCGACTTCTCCTCTCCCTTTACTGGATTTCTGTTCCTATGGCTGGAAGCTAGTCACTAATTAGTCTCAGGTCCGACACTGGCACTCAAGTCTCTGATTCCGGACCCATCTAAGCTTAAGATACGAGGCATCAAAAACGGGGAAGTCGTACAAAGCTGCGGCATTGAGTGAGTTGAGGCTCGCAATTGCTTCATTTCAGATTGTGTCCATGTGGCTTACTTCTTTAGTGATTTGATTTTCAATATACCCAAGCTGGTCAGCTTCCTTTCCCAAAGCACAACACTTCCTGTTGGTACTGTCATTATCACAGGGACCCCGGCAGGTGTAGGCATGGGCAGAAATCCAAAAGAAACGCTTAGGGATGGAGACGAATTCTCAGTAGAGATTCTTCCGAACATTGGTACTCTTGTAAACGTTTTCCAGAATGAGGCATAGAGAACAGGCAATGAAATGAAATCAGAGATTGTGACGGACAATTGATCGTAATCTTGCTAAATTCAGCGTTATGAGCAACATGAGACAGTCCGTTTGAATTATTATGGGCGTTTTATATCGGGTTATGGACCATGTCCAGAAATACAGTCTAGCTATGAAATAAGAACAAGGTATCACTTAGTTCGCGACTGGTAGGCTGAACTCCTTGGCAACTGCACTATTACTGAATTTGAAACATGTACTTCATTTAGTTTTATTCCATCTATAAGCAAAGTCTCCATTGCAGTCTAAATCTAGCATGTGTTTCCTTTTAACCCAGAAGTTTAGGAACTTCCTCGACTAAGTACTCAACCACGGCGTCCGGCCCTTTCTGCACTTGTAATCCTGTGGGAATGGCATGTGACTTGATATCTGGAACGACAGATCTTGCAGTTGCAAATATAGAATCTGATTGTTCAGGTGTCCACATGGATGCGCAGAACTATGTTGGTCAGGTTGTGATGCTCTATTTTGTTTGGTGCATTAAAGGCGTAACTTACAATTACATTGGGCTTATATTTGGTAACCTTTGGAAGAACTTCATCCATGTCTGCAGACACCTGTTAGTTTCATATACGAGAAGCACAGCCATTCTCACCTTCCATGGAATTAAACCTTAAAACATACTTTCGCAGTTGTCGATGTGTTCAATGTCATAACGATCTTTGAGAGCATCGATCATTCGTCCAATGAGGCGCTTCGCCTGCTCGGGGGCAGTGTTGACTGTAAGCAGTCTCCAATGAGTTTTCCCTTCTGCCATTGTGAATGATGTTAAAATACGATGAAGATGCGGGCGTGGTTGTTAGGTCAAAAATGTGCGCTGTATTGTCAGCCACTCCTTTTTAAAGCCTTTGGTTCGGTTTTATTGGCGCCGGATACATGCTTCATTTTCCTGGCTTAGTACTAAAGCCCATATAATTCTAGTACTCCGTAATCTCCTAGTGCGATGTTTTGCGCCAGCGGATGCTCGTCCTCTTTGTGGGTAAAGTTCGGAAATTGAGATGAGAAGCTCTTGGCGAATCGGAAGAAATCTGTCGGATACTAGAACCGAAGAAAATAGATAAGAGCAAAAAAGACGAGAGGATCTTGCGGGTACGCATTTTCTGTAGAATATCTTTTATTTCTCTTGCTGAAATATGGCAACATACAAGAAAGGTTAGAAGCTATTAACTTCAGACCCCACAGAACCAGAAATACGTCGGCGCACCAAAATTATGGAACATCCAGAGGACCCGCCCAACTTTGTCCTCTAATCGTTCAAGACTGTCAATTGTTCGTGAATTATTAGATAATCGGATTTTACGTGAAGCATCTAAAGGAAAGGAAAGTGTAACAAATCTAGTCAATACGGTCTAGCTATAAATATATGTATGATACGAATAGGCTTTTTCATTCACTTCGCTGTGTCTGTGGAAAGAATGCGGCGTCTTTATTATTACTGGTTAACCTTACGAGGCTGCTATTTCTATTGATTTATTAATGGCATAATTATGTAATAGAGCTAGACTACAAAGGAAGCTAAGGGATATCACAATTCTCATAACATTGGTTTCAACTCGATGTAAGATTTATAAGTCAATGACTTTTCAATGTATTTACATCTCTACAACTTATCAGTGATAAGGTAAACTAAAGAGTCTGAAGCTGTTTTATATGGTTAGGGACCTCTCACCTGTGCCGGCACCGTCGGAGAAAATAACGAAGAAGAGAAGATTACTTAGATGTACTACTATACAAAATCTGCGCAAATAGACGGCAGAATGTGTTCATGGACTATGCTGTTTCTATCTGTGCTATAAATGTAGCAAATCTCATTCTACTTCCTTTCAGCCTTTTTTATCTAGCCACCACAGCTCTTCTCACTTGTACATGGCCCATTCGTTTCGAGCTCACACGACCACTGCTGTCTCAAACCGGAGAATGTCCAACATTGCCAAGCTGGTTGCCCATAAGTAGGAGGCCATGTAAGACAACCGTAAACACTGTAAAACAGTGTTAAGCTGAAAAGAACCAGTCTCAGCCCCATGCAATAACCTGACCAAACACAGCTTCCACTTCACCTACTTTGTGTTTGTGAAAATTGATCTCCTTGATGTGAGTCAAAAAATACTTGGGATTGTCACGATTCTAGACTGGCTTTATTTTACTGATTGGTCCGTAACTGAATGTGGCTGTTTGGGGCATGCTTTTTGATCTTGGCAAATATATTCTGTTGCTCAACTATGTATGGCAAAGATCCCCAGAAGGCTGCCAAGATCGGGCCAAGAGAATACCAAGATCGGGCTAAGTCTAGTATAAGCTCAATTGGGCGGCCAATAACTTCCTAGATATCATTAAAAGATGCTTAGGGCTGAGGGCGGAAGCGCTGTGGCGTTATATACTGAGCTGAATTGCTTAGAATCGTCATGTGTCCAAATAAAGTCATCCCTTGAGCGATGATGGAACTCGCAACGAGAAACCAGAAAAGCATAAATAATCGCTTTGGTATCGTTTTCTCTTGATTGAAGCATTATCTGAAATCAAATTCCAAACTACATTGTCTTCCCTCTCAGCTCACCAAATTTTATTCAGTACACTTTGTCACAAACTTCGCCTAGCCGAACATAATTATCAAAATGGCAGCTGTCCAAGGCAAGATTCTTCCCGGCCGTTGGCTAGTCAGCCTTCGGACCTATGCCTCTTCTGCGATCAAGTCTCAGCATATGTCGGCATTGAGCGCTCGATCGGCAGACGCAACTCCTTTCCACTGTCAGGTAGAACACGAGTTTGACATACCGGAGTGCCGCGGATATTCGGCTGCATTTGACGATGCTACCAAAGAGGAAATCGAGAAGTTGCATGAGGTAGGCATACTTCCTTTATACCAGAAGCTAAATGAAGATCTCTGTGCTTACCATCTCATTAGGTTGCCTCTGTTGAGCCTGTGCAGCTGTATAGCCATTGTACTACGCAGACTAATGTTCCATGGGGACTAGCTCGTATCTCAAAGGCCCAGAAGCTCACCAAGGGCGGCCCGTATAGCTACACGTACCGTGACAACGCTGTTGGAGATGGCATTATGGCCTACGTCCTTGATACGGGAATTAACGTGGATCACGTAGAGTTCGAGGGCCGAGCCTCTCGTGGGCCAGTGATTGTGACACCTCCGCGGAACGGTGTCGTGACTGGCGAAGACGACATCCAAGGACATGGCACACATTGTGCTGGAACAATTGCTAGCCGCAAGTACGGCGTAGCCAAAAAGGTCGAGGTTGTTGGTGTCAAAGTGTTCAACGACCTTCCTGAAGAGGACGACTACGCTGGAGCTACCAACGCGGACATTATAAAGGCTCTTGAATATGTCGTTCAAGAGTATCAAAAGCATGGCAAGCCATCTGTCGTGAATCTCAGCCTCGGAGGAGGTATCAGCGATGCACTTGACAGTGCGGTCAGTGCGGCAGTTCGAGCCGGAGTTATTGTCTGCTGCGCCGCTGGAAACGGTGCACCTCCGGTACGCTTCACTTTATGTCATGGATAATGCATTACTCAAGCTAAGAATCCCCCAGAAAGATGCTATGACGGCTTCCCCTGCTCGCACGCCCCTCGCCATTACTGTTGGCGCTACGAATATCCAAGATGAGCTGGCCTACTTCAGTTATTACGGAAAGAGTAAGTTGTCCAATAGCAACACCTCCTAAAAAATTATGCATTGCTAATGAGTTGCTCCTCGTAGTGATTGATATTTTGGCTCCCGGGGTTGATATTTTGTCGACTTGGATTGGAGACAAGGAAGCCACTCAGACAATCAGTGGTACTTCAATGGGTAAGCAGAATTTAAGTTTGGCAGTTCACGGGTCTCTTGGATTTGGAGCTAATGGCTTTCTCTGATTACAGCTTGCCCTCATGTAGTCGGTGTTATATGCTGCCTTCTCAGTGATCCGAAGTGCACAGGCACATCTGCCAGCGAGGTCATGTCTCAAATTCTGATCTTGGCAGACAAGAACAAGGCTGGTGGCATCACTGGGAATAAGCTCAGGACCATCGATGCCCTTCTGCAGCTACATGAGTAGCCAGCTGCAAAGCATGGAGTTACTTGACGAGATACCAACAAATCCTGAAGAGGGCCAGTGTGAACGAGCATGGCTGTGTTCCTGTGCTCATCTGTGCGTTTTTAATTAGTTATATAAATTTCTAAGAATTTCAAGTGATAAGGGATACTTCTGTCTAGGCACAGCTCCCCTGTTGTTCTACCGAGTCCGTGAATTATAAGGCGAGCTACAAACTACATTCCCTTACAATTTTTAAGAGTGTTATTTAACTGAAAGAGTACATCTTCAATTACAGTAGCATAATACTTGACAGGTAATATGCAACTGCATTATAAATATTTTGAATTTATACAGGCATCAGCTCTGAGTAGAGTTTATAAAGAGGCTTGATAAAAAAGCAGTGGCACAACTCAACTTGGGCTGCTGACAAACATCTAAGCCACTGGCACCTGTGTCTTAGAAGGAAAGTCGCCCCATATATACTGGCTATTAACAATGTTCCTCATTTCGACTGTCTTGGCCATCCTTTGTCCATAATAATCCTCATCATCATAGAGCGTGCCGGCGAGAACAAGCAGAGGGAAGAAATGGTCACTTGATGGGTGGCTGTCCACATAGTACGGACTTTCTGTAAGGCGAACTAGAGCTCCAGCCAATCGAGGACCCTGACAAAATATGTTTTAGTAGTGGTGGAAGACGAGCATGCAAGAAGCAGCCACTTACTGAAGTGCTCTCAATCACATCATACACGGACTGGTCAAACTCCACAGCCCATTTGGAAGGCGATGGGCCATTCTTCTGGAGATGGTCTCCGCGCAAGAACACAGGAATCAAGTTGCTTCGGAAGATATTATGCACAGTCGCTCCGGAGCCTAGAATCAAGATGCCCTGCTCCCGAAGAGGCCGCAAAGCCTGACCCATCCGTACGTGGAAAACTGGATCGTAGCGCCCATTTAGACTCACGGTTGTACAAGGAAGAGTACCCTGAGGGAACATCCATAGTGATGGCGTTGTTGGGGCGTCTTCCCAGTGCGCTGTCGGGTCTCCGTCAACATCAGGAAGGCCAGCCGCTTTGAGCAAGTCCACAACCCGGTGCGCCAGTTCCAGATCAATATGGATAGGAAAATTCTCGTATCTCTCCTTTGCTACCAGAGGCAATTGGATGGGTGGATTCGTTCTAGTGCCGACGCGTATCTTCTTGTCAAACTCGGTCCAGTGCGAGTTGATGTACACTACTCCTTTGACATCGCCGCTCTCAATTGCTTCTTTGCCGAACTGAAGACAGTCAGCCATGCTGCCTCATGGTGGTGCACTCCATGATTAGAGTAATGAAGCTTACCTTAGTCCACCAAGAAGAAGACTCTGACTCGTTCTGGGCCATGAGAGGAGTACCATGAGAACAAAACACGACAGGCATCAAGCGCTTAGTCGACGCCATGATTAGATTCTAATTTTTTTAATGCCCTGGAGGGGATGTTTCTCTGTGCGCAGAATAGCTGGGTGAGGCGACCTGGATCTGGAGCGTCAAGGATCGCCGTCTGTCGACCGGGATAGCGAGTGATAATATTTGGGCTAGCTCTGCAAGCGGGGAGAAAAATATGTAACTCTTTACTCGAACCGCAGTTTTTTGCAACCATACACCTGATTTCTGCACATGCTTATGCTACCCCGTGAGAAAGTGAGCCGCATTCGTTTTGGTGCCCAGAAGGTAGAATGTATCCTTGACTCCGCGGGGTAATTGACGTACGACACAGCCTGCTCCTCAAAAGTTGAAAATCTGACTGAAAAACAGCCTTGTTTTGGAGCAGCGCGTGCGGCGACCAGTACCCAAAAACTAGATTCGCGGCATAGCTTCAGTGTCAGACCACACCACACCATTTGCATCCAACTTTCCAATCAACTACATGCTCCGGCCTCTTTCCGACGATTATCGCCGATTATACAACAGGAAGAAAACGCTGAGCACCGATCTGCTCCCAAACATCGATGTCTGAACTTTCGGCTTCCATCTCAGCTATTGCGAGAGCTCGGGCGGCGTTCATCACGAACACCACATCTTCCAGCCACGCCGCCCGTAACGCATTCCTCGGCAGCCCCCCGCTCTCAAGCCCTCGATGGAAATTGAAGCAGTTGTTTGGTGTTTATGAACTGTTAACAACTCATGCAGAAGAGCTAGTTCAGAGCTTATGTGACGGTGAGGAACATCCGAGAAAATCCGTTTAGAGATTGAGGTTGACGTGTTCTCCTACACCTGCAGAGTATTCGTATCAGCAGAGTGCGTATCACGAAGAACTCGCCGTCGCATTTTATGACATTGCACGACACTATACAGCCCTATCGCAAGAGCCTGGGTGTCTAGTCAGGCAAGGCGCATTGCGCTCAGTTAAGCAGGAAAATGTCCCGGTAGGGGTGTCGCTTTTACTGTTTGACACGGCCAACCCAATTCGCTTTCTTTTCAGCACTCTGACAGCGAACATCGCTGTTGGAAATACGATAATCCTAGCTAGCCTATCTTTCGGCGATGGCGGTCTATTCTGGGACATCCTAAGACGCAAGATGCCCAAGTACCTTGATCCGGAAGCGGTGATTGTCCTGGAGGCTTTCAATCCCGTCACAAGTGTGCTTGACGCGGTAGACTTGACTACAGTCATAGGTAAAGACGTCTAAAGGTCTTGAGCTTTACATTCCGTAAGCTGACAGGGAGCTCTAGCCGAACAACGAAGTCCCTACCACAGCATTCTAGATCGGTCAAAGACCCAATTCATCAGCACATCAGGAACGAGCATAATCGTCGTAGACCAGGGACCAAAGTCGCACGAGCAGGTTGCCGCTGATATTCTCGCGAATTTTGCCTTCCGTGGCCTAAGGCCAGAGTCTGCCTCTGTCTGTTTCATTCAGCAGCGAGAATTCACCACCTTTCAAGATGCCTTTAGTGGTCTTGCCAAGGACTCCGGCCTTGGCCTAGATGCCGCCTCTGCGGATACGAGCAACCGCCTCAAAGAGGACTTTTCCTGTATTCATCCTGGCATTCTATCTACACAGCTGTCATCCTTACTGGGACCAGCAAAGAAGCACGACGTCCAAACTGCCTTTGATTCGGTTGAACGTTCTAGTGCTTTGCTGGTGGTGTCGTACCGGTCTATTGATCAGGTAATTGAGGCACTAAAGATGCTCAAAGAACCACCAAGATACTTGACATTCTTGGCTCCTGATACGAAGGAGACAGGTGAATACTTCCAAAAGTGGACGAGCAGCGACTTCTTCTCGCTTGGGTCAGTCCGTTCCGCTTTTCCGTATGGTAAGTTCCCATTCTGCTGAGAGGCCCCTCTTGGAGCACAGATAGTGCTGATGATAGGGCGTTAGATACAAATTCGGAAACATTGTTTCCAACTGGGCTTTTTGGGAAGACACGCATTTCAGTATCCGGTCCCGAATCTGAGTCGCCTTTGTCACTTGCAGCGGCCCTGAAACATGCGCAAAAAACCGTCAAGGCACCTCGAGAAGCACCTAACCAGACTCTAGAATTTTTCGGGTACATACAACGCGTGGTTGTAGTTACGGGACTTGCTATTGGAGGCGCCTTAGCGAGTGCCGCATATGTTTGGTACGCCAAACGAGCCGTATGATGTATGATGCGCCATCTTAGCCACAGAAAGTGATTTTAAATGTATAGTATACTTTTGATATACATGTTGTCATTGGGGTCTCTTGGCGTAGGACAAAATTGTTGAACAGAACGAGCCATAATGAAATCGAATCAAAAAATCAATAAAATATAAAGTTCTCTGATATGCATTGCCATCTTAGATAATTCATGCTAACCCACACCGTACAAGCATTTGGGTGTCAGCAATCCAAATTCTGATGTGCTTGCCCTTCAAGTAAAATATGAGTGTCGTCATGTGAACAACCACGTTGACAGTCGCAATAATCATGAAAACTGTCAGCATGCCGTCGCTGTCGATCCAATCGTTTATCACCCACGTCCAGATCCAAGCAATGGCCGACTTGAGTGAAGCAACAGTCACCATGAGCTCCACAGATAACTGTGTCTTGACATTAGTAACGAGTCCTAGCGCAAGGGAAATCGATGTATGGATAGAGAACGTACCTCTCGGTGACAATCTAATGCATAGCTCATCGACAATGATACTCCCATCTGGGCACCAGCGCTGAGGACTCCCCAGCCGATAATGGGACCCATAAAATGAGTGTTAAAGTGGTATGTTAAACCGGAAATCAAGGCGCCGAAAAAGGTCAAAGCTGTCGCAATTACGCAAACTGGCAGCCGCATCTCTGGCTCGCGAATGCCCTCGTTCTTTTTGGTGAAGTAGTTTGCAACCGTATCGGACAGAGAGCCACACAGCCAGGAGCCAGCCAAAGAGCCTACAAACGGAGAGAGAAACACAAGGCCCTGCGCCTGTGCATCGAAGCCGTACTGCCCTGCAAATAGTTGGGCCACAGTAGCGCCCATGATGACGTTCCATCCTAGGGAAAAGCCATAGACCAATGAGGCCCAAACCACGGTGGGATAAGTAAGCAGAATAAATGGGCGTAGAAATACTTTTCTGAAACTGACGTCGGGATCGGGCGTGCTCCAAGGTTTGAGTGTGCGGAGGAATGAATGCTTCGAGGGGCCTTTAGGGACACTTTCGACGTTCGCGCTCAAGGATTGTGAGGCTCCTTGTGAAGTAGAATTATTATCAGCATTACCGGCGTATTCTACGCGCTCAAGGTCTGTCTTTTCAGCTTCATGCCCTGCCGGACGTATGGGGCAAGGTTCTGGTCTTTGACCTGTGAATTTGGTCTCCGGCATGAAAAAGAACATGAGGATACAGCTCAGGCCAATAAACATGGCCACGATGTAAAATGCCCAGTTCATCCCTAGATGTTGTATAATGAGGGCAGAGAACTGGAGGATATTAGCAAAACAGGACTAACTAGAAAGATTGCAACCGTTTGGCATACAAGAGGACCTAGCTCATTGCCACCTAAGACTCCTAGGCCGTATAGAGAAACCTTCTCGCCTCTGTCGTGGAGGAAAAAGATGTCGGTAATTGTAGTGGGAACAATGGATTCTATGGGTGCTTCGAAGATACCCAAAAAGGCGCGACCCACGATGAACGGTGTGTAAGTAGCAGTCGATGCAAGTCCAAGCCAGATGCACGCCACGCCCATGAGAATATTGGAGCACAAGTATACTGGACGCCGACCGAGCTTCAGCGCGAGGGGCCTATCAATACCAAATGTATCAGTAAGCTAGAAGAAATGGAGGAGCCAAAATGTCCTTCAAGTAAATGGTAAGGTGAAGCTAGATCAGTTGCCTCTGTTTAATGCAGTGATTCACTTACATCCAGAATATATTGCCTACACCCTGACATATCAGTGCGGCTCCATTCGCATAGGTGAGCTTTTGAAGCGTAGTATCAAACGTGTTTGCAAGCACAATCATCCCAGCGGCCATAATCGGCCCTGTTACGCTACCCATGAAGGCATAGGCAACGCCATTTAGATACACAGCCCATTTCTTCAAAGGAGACCAGCTGAGTGGGTCGTTGGGATCGGTAAGTGAGGGCTGGGGTACCAAAAATATGTGGACGCCATCCTTCTGAATATACTGCAAGCCGGCGGCTTCAGCTTCACTGTGGTGGATGGCTGAGTCGAAGAGGAGTTCTGTGCCAGGAGCCCGTCGTTCTCCAGCCGGCATAATTTCGTCGTCTGGTAAAGTGTGCTGTCGGTCCGCCATGTCGAGCAAGTTAGGCGTTGAGAAAATTGTGGAAAGAAGAGTAAATAGAGATAGACGATGGTCTCAAGAGCTTCCATTCGAGGGCTAAGCAACTCTTATATAGAAATTACAGAGATTTGGGGAAAAAGCACGGGGCTCCCCATACCCCATCAATAGGATCACCTGTGGGGAAAGCCTGGGGTCATATACAGAGCCAACCACGTTGTGGAGTGCATGATAGAAGAGGAATACGCTGGTAAACTTGGATCAAAGTAACCAATTTGGAATTCGGAATTTAGAATGTTGCTAATTCCTGAAAACAATAACAGTTTTACCGCCAATATTAATTGTTGCTGGTGATCTTTTCAGTAGGCGATTACGACACCGAGCATCCCTACTTTCCTGGCCAATCGGCGGCGTTTGGTCGGTAGCGTAGCGGGAAGTCACATCGGAACTCGTCTGGCTACCAAAAGTATATTATGTACTGGTCCAAGGCGACCTTCTATTTTGTAATGACGACTAGTCTCTAGTTACTTCGCCTTGAATATATGTACTACCTATGTCCGTCCAAGCGGCCCAATCTTCGAAGCTAAGAAAATCAAACACCAGGCTCGCGTCCACAAGGCCTGAGAGAGGGTCGCCTTGAAATAGCTCAGCGCCTGTTCCCATCTGATCTCCTAATGGTCCAAGATAGTTTAATGAAACATCTTGGGGATGCCTTCTTTCGTCCGAGTCGGTATCTGTGGGTCCTCCTCTCTGGGAACGATGAGACCGAGCGATAGTTAGAACTTCTTTCGTGATTTCCGTGCATCGTCGAGCCACTGCTAGTCTTCTCATCGACGAGAAAATTTCTAAGCTCTTTTCTATGTCGCTGATGAGACACTCTACTGTTGATGGGTCAATATTGGATAGAATAACATAGAGCAAAACCATAGTGGCGTCAAGAACATAGGTGCAATTGTACCACCTGGGCGAAAGTTAATGATCTGACGTCCGACGGTAAAAAAAAAATAATAAAAAAACTGAGAAAAGACTAACCACGTCCGAAAATATGGTCGATGGAGGTACGTGTTATGAACAAATCGAATAGTAGCACTTGCAGCGTCAACGCAGGCCTTCATGTGTGCTACATACTGCTCTCGATGCGTTTCTACGCAGTCAGATATTAAAAAGGTTCTATGGAGTAGAACCCGCGCATTAAAATATCCTAGGATCAGTTAGACAGCTAGCTTCATCTAATTATGGCAAGTATTCGCGAAGCTGACTTAAGTTGAGAACAATCTTCTGCTTCGTGATTAATTCTGCCTCATCTAGAGATGACCTGTCCAAATCAAAAGGATTTGGTAACTTCGATTTCCAAGCTGAAAGCCGCTCATCCAATATAACGGCTCGAGATGAACGCTGTGGCCACGTTTCAACCTTGTCTAGACGTGCTGCATTTGCTGATATGTCCATGAGAATCTCGGCCAGGTCGACCATGCAGTTGATGAGGTATATAGATGGACCCGGAGAGTTCTGTAAAATTTTATAAGCGTGAGGAGAGGTAATGGTACAATCAACAAAACCATACCGACAAGCGAGGCAGCGGTATGCGGTAGTGGCTAGGTTCTCGTAAAAATGATTGACGTCCAGCAGAAGAACACATTTCACTTTTCTCTATTTGAGCAGGGGATCATTCCACGTTGGGGACTTGAAGGACTGACATTTCAAATGAATAGAGCCCCCTGACAAAAGTTAGTCAAATGCAGCGATAGTCTCCCAAAAATTACCGACTTACCACCAGAACCGGCTTTCAAGGCTGTTTTCCGAATGAAAACTCGTAGGGATGCCAATTGCAAAAGCAGTACGGACGGCCATTCCGGCGTACATATAACAGCTATGCGGTTTCAAGGCGTTTTGGCAAAAGACAGACTGCGGATGATTGAGAGCATAAAGTTAGAATAAAGATGCAGTTCACCTACAAAACAAATGGCTGAGACCGACCATGAGAAAGAGAGTTTGTGCTGTTTCAAAGGAGCTAGATTCGAATGCATCTCCAAGATGGAACTTAGATTTCTCAAAAAACACATGCGAGGCTTTTATGGGCACGTATGTGCTTTCAGTATCGGATTTTCCACCTTGTCGAAATGCTTGGTCTAGGAATTCGGCAGCTCCTTTCCACATAACCAGTGCAGTATCTTCCGCCGTAATAGCGCCGATAGCAAGAACAATATTGAAAAGGGAGAGAAACCTAGACCGTGCCCGTGCCCCAGGAGTTAAAAGTTCTGCAGTGGCAACTTCTTTCGTCCAAACTTCTTTTTCGCATCGATCCAGAAATTCCTGTTGGTCCAATATTGGGTGGATGCAGTGCAAGTTGGTGAAATAGAGCCTGGCACATTCTCTCTCTAGCTCCGTTCTTGCAGTCGAGCCAGCCACGTTGCAAGGGCTGGAAACAGAGAAAGGTAAAGATTCTGTAGTGTTCTCTACTACGGGCTGGGGGCTCTGCGAGGCTTGACTAATAATTCTGGTATCATGGGTCGCAGACACCGGGTAATCAGAGCTATGCAATAAATTTACCACAGACTCATCACCATGGACTTCTCGTTGAGGAAGTTCGCGCTGTCTGATATCTACCCATTCAGACCTCTGATCCTTTGCACGAGACTGAAGTCTGGAGAGAAAATAGAACGTCCCGGTGCGACCGTAGAATTCCGCACCATCAGTATGTTGGTTGATATCACCGAGACCCTCGAAGCTCGTTTCCGGTGTATGAGTAGTAGCCTCCACGCCGAGAGACGCTGATGCTAACGTAGATGACCGGATGGGATCATCTACCAAGCTTATAGGCGATGTCAATATGGTTCTTGTGTCAGATTCATTTCCTGGATGGTGTAAATGGAGCCGAGCATTATGTTGTTGTCCTGCTGGGCTGTTCTTCGGTGCCACATGGCTTGTGGCTCGTCCAGCGAGCTCGCTGCTTGCTACATATGAAATTCTCTCTATAGGAGCGGATCTCTCGAAGCTGTCTGAAGTTGGAGCTGAATGGCGTGTCTTGTATGAACAATGAAATGTTGCTTCTGTAGAGAAGATGGTAAGCACGAGCTGCAGAGGACACCATGGCTTTTGTTGAAAAGAAAACTTACGAACGCAGCTGGCACAAGGGAACTGTCCATCGCACTGTCAAGAGAGACGCTGTAAGCTACCCTAAATGAAGTCCCTCAGAGGGATAATAATGATTATTTACCTTGACTTTACGCGTTCGGCACGAATCGCACGCAATTGGAGCACGAGGTCGCCTGCGTTTCGGTGTTTCTCCTGTAGTTTCCCTTGAGCTAGACATGCCAATTACGAGGCCAGAGAGATTTATGATGAAGAAAGTTGAAAAACATGTAGCATCTTTCCGAATTACAATATGCTATAATGCTAGCTGTCACATAAAGATTTTCAGTTGATTTTTCCTAAGGCGCTTGCGAACGGCCTTCGCGGTATGATGACGTCTGCTTTGGCATTGCCGCTGAGCAAACCCCGCAAACAATTCGAGTGGAGTGAAAGAGGCCAGGCGCAAGTTTGAACTGAAGCTCCGCAGGTTTTCTCCACACAAAGAATACTTGAGTGGGTCTAGCAAAGCCGAAAAGCCAATCGGGATCTTGCTATCGGAAATGTTGTTCTTAATAACCCAATCGGAGTCGGATATTCGGGAATGTACTAGATCTTCACCGAAATGAACTTGTAAGTGAGATTCTTTGCTACGTTCCCCGGCCATACAGTTGCTCATTCAGGGGACGCGAGCTCTGCGACACGGAGAGCTTTGCTGGCTAAGATTAAAAGACTTGTATTTGACTTCATGACCAGAGCTCTGATCCATGGACAAGCAGAGTCCATTGTGATAATTTACACACCAACAGAATTTCCCAATTCGCACCATGCCTAGCCTCTTAGAAACGCCATCCATCACCTCTGGAGAGGATGTCCACAATGTTCCAGTTCTCATTGTGGGCGGTGGCCCAGCGGGCTTACTTTCGGCATATATGCTTTCGAAATTAGGAAGTTAGAGATATCATTACATGCCAAAACTGTGCGTCTACTGACCAAGCTTTCAGTCCAGTGCCTCATCATAGAGAAATATCCTGAGCGCCTAGCTGCTCCAAAAGCTCACGCACTCTCTCCCCGGAGTCTCGAAATATGCCGCCAAGTTGGCCTTGACACTGCAAAGATGAGAAAGTTGGGTTCTGGGCGCGATGACGCTTATTGGGTCAATTTTGTCACGAATCTCAGTGGGGAGCTTATTGGTGTGCTACCGTATGAGCGCATGGATGCCAAAGTCCTCGATGACACACCAGAGGTGAGACTGCCAAACCAGCACGTACAATAAAGTTTCTCTATGCTAAAATCTGATATTCTGCAGATGATTCACAATATTCCACAGCCAGATTTTGAAAAGCTGGTGGCCGAGGAGCTAGAGAATGACCCAAATGTCCAAATCCGCAAAGGAGTTGCTTATGTTACCTCCACACAGAATGCCGACAATGTAACGACTATTGTGGAAGAACGTTCTACAAAAGCCCAGTGGAAGATAACATCCAGGCATCTTTTAGCCTGTGATGGTGCAAGAAGCCAGGTTCGCAAAGATCTAGATATCGAAAGCGAGGGCGACGATGGATGTCAGTAACTGGGCAATGTGCTAAAAATATAAGTTGAGAATGGATGCTTACCATGGGCAGATGAAACTATGATGACAATCCATTTCAAGGCCGATTTACGTCCAGTTGTCAAAGATCGGGTTGGCATGCTCCACTGGATCACGGACCCTGCCTGTTCTGGCTTTATCATTGCTTATGACCTTGGCGGCAACCAAGTCTTGATTAGCAACTTTGATGTGAGCCTATGGGTTGAATACGATAATTGAGAAGGAATAGACTGACCAGATTCTGCATAGTCAAAGAAGCACCCAGTTGATACATGGGATCAAGCCCTCTGTCGAAGCGTTGTCACTGCAGCAATTGGCCAAGCGATCCCTTTCACTGTTCTTAGCTATCGACCGTGGCTGCTGAGTCGAAAGGTTGCGAACCAGTATCGGAAAGGCAGCGTTTTTCTGTAAGCAGCTTATGATATCGACCATCTGTAAATATCATGTTTGTTAACAGGCCATACTTAAAGCGTTGGCGATGCTGCCCATTCATTCCCACCAACAGGTGGTCTCGGCTTAAATTCTGGCATTGCAGATGCACACAATTTAGTATGCAAGCTCGCCGCCGTTCATAACGGATGGGCAAAGGAGTCTATTCTAGACTCTTACGAAGCAGATCGTCGCCAGATTGCCCTAGTTAATTCTGCCCAGAGTGTAAAGAACGGCAAAAAGATATTTTCGTTCCTCAAAGCTCTCGGCACGGCAGGTATAGAGGACACCGAGAAGGCGCGGGAGAATCTGCACAAGTCAATTCATGATTCTGCTAAGCAGGAGATGATTGCAAGGGAAGTAAAGGGACAGCAAGAGCACTTCGACAACGTGAGATATGTCCTAAAATTAAATTTTATGACGTATGCATGCTAAGATGAGTGTTTACAGCTCGAAATCCACATCGGTTACGTTTACGGCGACAAAGAGACTCCCCCAAACGCGTCTAATTTCACGCCAAAATTTGTCCCGGGAGCACGCTTGCCACATGCTTGGATCAAACCCTTATCCAGTGATCTCTTTGGTGACCTGGAGCCTCTGGATGTCTCTTATGTCAAAGAATTCAGCTCGGCTGATATTTCTGCCAGACAGTTCTCTTCTCTTGATCTATGCAGAGCAGACTCTTTTACTCTATTAGCCCCATCTAAAGAGCCCTGGGATAAAATTTTCGAAGAGATCAATAAGGAGCTGCAACAGACAGGTGTCTCTTTGCAGCTCTACATTGCTGGTTTAGACTTTGAATTTACAGATCCAGGACAGAAGTCGTTGTTTTACAACGATGGAGGATTTTCCTTTGGCAGGGCACTGCTTGTACGGCCTGACCAGCACATCACCGCCTGTCCCTCTCCTGATGTTGATGGAGCTAGAATAGTGGCGGAGATTAAGAGTTACCTGGGCATGTAAAGATTCTTGTCTCAATCAAAGCAATAACACTTCGTCACATATCCTCATTGTACCTGTCTGGCTGTTAAATTTGAAACATAGCTACGGTTAGAGATTATGGCAGCGGATAAGTCGATGCAATAACACATCTCCATGATAGATTTACCTCTAGTACATTACAATGGCAGACGGAAATTGTGCACCTTGAAAGTATTTAGCAGTTTAAGCGCCATTGGCTTACCAGGACGCGGCGTAACTCTTGTCTAATTAAGCGTCTACAGCCAATCAGCGACGGAGCTGTCCCGAGATCTCAGACTATGAAATTGCGAACTATCGCCATTTTCTTAGATATTTTTGTCCCTGCTTTTCTCTTAGAGATAGCTTTCGCTCTATCAACACCAAAAAGACTTAAGCCGCATTCATACTTCAGAATCCACCATGAGTCTCACGGCTCTAGAGACTTCTGAGGCAAATACTATCCGCCTAGTTAACGGCAAGATTGTTCAGTTTATCTCCAATGAAGCCACGGAGACAGAGTCCATACCAATCATCGATGTAGGGCGTATGTATAGCACCGATCTGTCCGACCGCCAAGCTCTGGCCGAGGAGATTAGCAGTGCTGCTCGCCATATTGGCTTCTTTACAATTGTCAATCATGTACGCCTGTCATCACTCCATCGCATAAAGCAACACGATAATGTGCCTAATCGTCTATTACGGGCAGGGTATTGATATGAAGCTTGCAGAAGAGACACTTGAACAAGCTAAGGTATTTTTTAATCTGGACAAAGAAAAGAAAATGGAAGTTTATACGGGTCTGATTCCTACCGAGTTCTGTGGATATCATCCTATCAATGAATATAACCCCCAAGGCCAGAAGCTCCAGAGTAAGCTGCTATGTCAATGTTCTGAAAAGTGCGCTTTGACCTAAAATTTTAACAGATATTCTATAGATCTTCACGAGGCTTACAACTGGAACTACGATGCGTCTAAAGATCCAGAGGCTACAGACCCAACGGCCACAGCTGCCAATCTCTGGCCGTCTGATATGCCAGTATTTCAGGAGAAACTTGTAGCCTACCAGCGAACACTCATTGGGCTTGCTCGCCGCCTGACGAGGCTATTCGCTCTCGCGCTACAGCTACCTGAGAATGCATTTGATGAGTTTGTCAAGTCGCCCGAAGCAGGCGTGCGCATACTTCACTATCCCGCGCAGACCGCTTCGCGGACAGACCAGAATGGTATCGGTGCGCATACCGATGTAGAACACTTTACGATTATCACCCAGGACAGCGACGGCCTCGAGGTTCTGAGCAAAACTGGTCAGTGGATCAAAGTACGGCCCGTGCCAGGATCCTTCGTTGTCAATATTGCCGACTGCTTTATGCGCCAGACCAACGATGTTTTCGTCAGTACTGTTCATCGTGTCATTAACGAAAGCGGACGTGAGAGATATTCATGTCCTTTCTTCTGGGGCTTTGACAGAAAGACGCCTCTGACGCCCATTCCATCATGTGTTACAGAAGAAAATCCGCAGCGCTACCCAGTGATGACAGCCGGCGAGTATTACGAATGGAGAACCGTGCGACAGAAGACAGAATGGCACAAAATAACAGATTAAAATCAATGAAATAGCATTGGATGTAATTATATTACGATTTGCATATGAGTTAATAGTGAAAAATATAACGAATGCAACGGAAGATTTTCATAATGGCTTTGCAGTGGATTGTACATGCTACACACCGTCGACTGAGCTGAAGAATGTATCCATCCAGGCTTGGACCGCGTCATGTTCCAAGAACGGGATGGAATGGTCAAATTGTCTTGGAAACGAATGAGAGAGTGGTGTTAAACTTCCGCCATGTAGATCGCCTCTCGTCTGCTCAATCACTTGATCAATCTCTTCGACATATTTACCTAGGCGCATACTAGCACGTATCACATAGGGAAAATTCGACTGAAGGCTTTCCATAAATTCTGTCATGCAGAGCCTAGAGATTGTTAGCAATGTGCCATATAAAAGACACTTTGGCATGTTTTGTCAACATAGACAACTCACATCGCCGCCCTCAGCTCCTGATATTCAGCTATGGACAAATCTTTTCGTATAAAATGAGACAAAATATGTCCCATACCTGATAGTTCTTGTGTCTGAAGATAGTCAATGAGAGTGTCAAGATTCAAAATTCTCTATGCCTTGTGTGTCTTACTGCCGCCAGGGTTGTCCACCGAAGATAGTCTATGGGGATAGATGCCATATCCTCAACAAGATCAAGTGCCGTCCGGCAGGCTTGAGTGAAAGTTGATTTGCTGAATGCATAAGCCATAATTCTCGCCAACTAGTTTCTCTTGGTCAGTAGAACATTCTGTAGAACTGGGTTTTCTAGATTCGTAATCTATCGTCGGAAAAGGACCAGACCTGATATGTGCACGCTATATTAGTAACTTGAAATCCGCATCTGTTCAGGGACACATCTGAAGAAAGGGGTTCCGCTTTTCTGAATCGCAGGGGTAAATTATCTAGAGCCGCTTTTAATGGTTCGAGTATAGTGCACTGCGGCTCGAAGTCCAAGAGGAACGTTGTTGGCAACGTTTCTCTTGCGCGTCCTTGGTACACCGAGCGACGGTGTAGTCGTAATTTTGCAAGTAAGTGTTCTAAGCCTCGATATATATCTGTGACAAAGTTCCAGCCAGTAAGCCACTCGTTGTCTTGAGTGTCTGCCTCGCCATCTGCATCCGGTATCTCAGGGTAGGACACGAGTGACTGCAGCTCTGGACACCGGACGGCATGCCCCATCACCATAGCCATGTGCACCTCGAGGCGATACATGTACCAGTACAGTCGTCTCCACTGTTCTTTTTCGATTGCAGTCATCGGTGGCCATCGACTCTCATCGTACAAAACCTGTTTGGCAACTGTTGCATGGTAGAGGCCAAGATACTGTTGTACAAGAGCGGTATCTCCTCGCTCCAAACCAGTCATACTCAAGAGCGCAATGGCCTGAAGCTCTTCAGTATCTTTGGGTACGATTAAAGATAACTCAACTGATGACACAGCTTCTTTGAGATAAATTTCGGGGTCGAGTTTATCGACCAGCTCTGGCTCGGCGGGAGCGATGCGTTGCTTTATGCGGTATGCAGAGAGAGCGCACATGGACATTAGAAGAGAATAAGATGATCTGGAGCTCGGAATGAGCCCCTTCTGCCATCTCTCAAGGAAGCTTTTCTCGTAGACGTGGTGCGAACTGCCCGGATTTAGATGAGAGCCCGAGGATGAATGTGAACAGTAGTTTTTGACTGTTTTTGACTTACATTGGGTATACGAAATCAAAAAAAGAGTCGATTAAACTCTGGAGAACACTTTTGGATCCATGAATATGATCCTGCAGCACCCGATATTGTTGTGGAGATATTGATGGCGGGCTTTTAGGCTTTGGTCCCCTCTTTGCAGGCACTCGATTCCGTGTGCATAATAAGCCGTGTTCTATGCAGAACAGGCAGTGGCTAGAACTTGCATCTGTCTGGCATCTTCGACCTCTACGATGACATGTATCACATGCCTTCGTGATCCGAGACAGTGGGCGTCTAGGCCTTGTGTACATTGGAAACTAATTATCCGCTGCCCAATTGTTCAGAGTAATCAAGTGATGATTTTTTTTATGGTGGAATAACGACTCGGTCTCACGACCTTGTTTGCCAACGTGCATGAATTTAAAAAGAAAGGAGGTACTCTCCAACACAAATCGACACTAATGGATCATAGCAGGGCAGGTTTTAGATCTTGCTAAATCCATTACCATTCTATAACAGTAAAGCCGAAAGATAGCGCCCTATGCAGTAACTTCTTAGATCCAACCAGCACTGTGGAGGTGCGGATCTAGTCTGAATCCCCAGCATACCCCAGTTTATCTGTACCAAGATTTTGTTCTAGGAAATCGCGGCATATAACATGTAACATATTTGCCCTTGCTTTCGTGTCTATCAAATTTCAAGACGCAATTTCTAGTGTAAAAGAACTAGAGCCACTAGGCAGAAGACCAATTAAGCTGAAGTAATATATCGGTACACTAGAGATAAAAAGCCGCGTTAGGTATCGAGCAAAAGTCCGATCAGCTTGCCAAGGAAAAATGGTTGTTGTGATAACAAGATAAGCCCTTGACCTCTGAATTTCTTATCCAGAGCTCTCATTGGCTACAGACTGTTAAATTTCATAAAAGAAACACAACAACCAACTTGAGGCGCTTAAACTGCTAAACTTCCATTTCGAGGGTCTATCGAAGATGGGATTGTCAAGTACATAGTTGTAGTATAGAAGGCGGAATCAGGCCGTATAAAAGCATGGCCACCATAGTTCCTTGCTGCGAGTGATCGGCATATTTGATCAATTGTTGTCTCTCACGGCTACAAATATGTCATTTTTACGCCGATTACAACTTGGAGTCACCGAAGGCGAGACAACTGGCCTCTCAAATGAAGACACCAAGCCTCTGCCGCCAAGTCGGCGAACTTATGGGCCATGGTCGTTTGTCGTTCTCTGGGTCATCACAGGTACGCATCATGTCTCTGGGGAATTGATAAGACACGGGAGAGAATTAAAAAAGGAATTTTTATCGCATAGTCGAACGTCAGTATTAATTATGGACAGGTTCCTTCAACATCGGTGGCTGGACGACAGGTTCGTCGCTGATTGCATACGGCCTTAATGTATGGCAGTGCATGATCACTGTTATAATTGGAAATGTAATTGTTGGTTTCCTATGTGTCTTTAGCGGTGCTCCTGGTGCCAAGTGGCACATTGGTTTTCCCATCATCCAACGAGCCTCCTGGGGCACACGAGGATTTTACTTCATTGTCATCCAGCGCTTCTTTTTGTCATGTATCTGGTACTCGACACAGGTGTTTTGGGGCGCCCGAAGCCTTAAAACGTTTCTCATTGCGCTATGGCCATCATATCAACATCTCAATAAAGAGCTTGCCGGAGGAACAATGACAACAGGGGACTTCCTGGCTTTCATCCTCTTCACAATCCTGTATTTGCCGCTGGTGTGGATCAAGCCGGAACGGTACAAGATCCCGTTCCTGATCTGCTCGGCTTGCATTATTCCAACCGTATTTGCCCTGCTCATCTGGTTCGCGGCCAATGCGAAGGGTGGCGGTGCTTTCTTGCACGATGTCAGTGGTGCTGGCGTCGAACAGGCTCACGGCAGCCACCTCGGCTGGATGTTTGTGCTAGGCATCTGCACGAACATTAGCACTATCAGCGTGCACATCTTTGTGCAGTCCGACTACACGCGTTTTGCCCGCCGTCCCCGCGATCAGATTTTGGCGCAGCTAGTCATGGTGCCGCTCGGCACCATTGTCGTGGCGCTGATTGGCATTGTGTGCACGTCGTGCGCCGCCCAGCTGTTCCCCGAGTCGGCTGGCACGCTTCTTTGGCAGCCGTATGACGTGCTCACCACGCTGCAGCTACACTACAACACGTCGGGCGCGCGTGCGGCCGTTGCATTCGCTAGCCTGGCATTTACGTTTGCACAATTCGGTCAGGTCGTGGCGAACAACGGTGTGTGCGGTGGCATGGACCTGTCAGCGCTGATGCCACGGTACTTTAACATCCGGCGTGGGATGTTGCTACTCACCTGCATCTCTTTCATCACGCAGCCATGGCAGCTGCTGAATGGCGCAAGCAAGTTCCTCACCGTACTTGGCGGGTACGGCGTCTTCCTTGGGCCCATGACTGGCATCATGTACTGCGACTACTTTGTCGTGCGTAAGCGCCTCTACAAGCTCGCAGATCTCTTCCGGCACTCGCCAGACAGCATATATTACTACAACAGCGGTGTTAACTGGCGCGCTGGGGTGGCATGGCTTCTGAGCGTGTGGCTTACGCTGCCAGGTTTTGCGAGACAGGTGCAAGGTGACACACCACTTGCGGGCTGGACAAATATGTACTATATTTCTTGGCCTCTGGGTACTCTAGTCGCCATGCTTGTTTATTACACGCTAAATCGCGTCAAGCCTGTTCCTGGCATTGGCCTTGTAGATGACGAAGACTATTTCGGGGTGGATGAGCATGCGCCTGTTATCGATGGGAGAGCCGACGAGAGCTCGGAGGGGGCGGAAGAAGCTTATAGGAAGGCAAAAGAGTTTTAGAGACGAGAGTAGAAATATAGCTATGGCTGCCATTTCTAGAAGAGACAGAAGTGCGAAGATGACACCAGAAAGGTCTTTATGTTTAGCTCGGCGAGTTTGTTTCAAAAATTTCGTTCTGGGATTATCTCCATATCGACCGCTGCAGCCTAAAAGTAGTCTTGGTAAGACACTCAAATAAATGCTGGGACCAAAACCTCAAAGGTCACGCAGACACTTCGTCAGTAGTGCAATACTGTCACAGGAGCTTATTTTACCAGGCGCCAATGGCTCTTCAGCTAAGAGAACGGTCATTTTGGCACTGTCGAAACGAGAGGTCGACCACCGCGCAAAATTTCAAAGCAGTAGTCTCTCTCGACAAGCCGTAGAGGAAATTCGGAACCACCAAAGTGCTCTTACAAAAGGTATCTGAGTTTAGTCTCGGGAAAAGATGACACATTCTCCCCGCCTACACGTAAGACGGTATTCTTCTAAGGCAAGTATACTAGGGATCAACAGACAGCTATCTGTTGAACTCTTCATGGAGCGGCTGCTACACTATTGTGGGAGATGCCCGGAGCCAAGATCCATGATCGTTATGGATAACGCTTCTTGGCACCATTCCGAGAGGGTTAAACAAATATGCGAAGAAGCTGGCGTCAAATTAGTATTTCTACCATCTTACTCATCAGACTTCAATCCTATTAAGTAATACTTAGAGTGCTTAAGAAATTTATTAAAAAGATATGGCATGAAATTAAAGATTTTATTAAAAGGGAAATTAGAATGTATCTAGAATGGCGCATCGATATGATCAGCGATGATGCAGACACTACAGAGGGCCGCTTTCGCCATGCAGGAATACCTATTGGCAACCTCTGAATTATCAATCTCAAGAAGATGAATATAATATATAAATATGATGTAAGACCCATATAAGTCACTCTTGAGCGTCAACTACAGCATGGGCTACGTTCTGTAATGCTTTCCACCACTTCTCAATACTGCTCTTGCTAGTCCACTGTAGTGCGACACCTAATTTTACCCCTCTAGCCATTGCGTTAACGACGGCATCTGGGTACTCTGGAACAGAACTCAGTTCGAGGACGTTATCGGTTGCGAATGTATTCGTTCGTCGAGTGTTGCCCTCCATCTGTCGCCCGAGGTTTGTATTAAAGTCCAGCTGCAATATTCTTCTAGTATTTGTGCTCTATCTCCCAGGATGACGACGGTACCATGAACAAGTATTGCTCCTCATCACATAGATAGCTGGAAATATGCACTTTCAGGCGGGGTACCAAATGGAGACCCTTGTGAAAATCTGAGGGCACATTCCTCTCCTAGAACATCCAAGACAGCCAACTCATTATCAATCCATCAAAGACTTACTGAGAATTCTGCAACTATGCCCAGGCTAATCTACCGCCCATTAGACAAAGCAAGACGCGAGGCACGACTCCTTATCCTACATCCCTCATGCAAGTCCCAAAGGCCTAGTTTCGAAGCTCCGATCAAATGCAACTTGAAAACTGTTGCCCTTTGGTACTCTTTCCCTAGCGGCGGTGGCCGTTTCTGGAGTCCAGAGCCCTATATCGCTCTTTCATACGCCTGGGGCGATCCGGGTCAAACAAAACCGATCACTGTGAACGGCGTCAGGGTGCAAGTCACTATGAACCTGCACAACGCGCTTCAGCATATCCGCAAAAGAAGAAAACGAACTGTCTTGTGGGTTGATGCTATATGTATCAACCAGGAGGATGACGATGAAAAGAGCTTTCAAGTCGGCACACTGATGCGCCATATATACGAACAGGCACAGGGTGTCGTTGCCTGGCTCGGGGAACCAACGCGTTTTGATGCAGAGATTTTAGCGAGGGGAGCACTAGCCGCATCCGATGATGATCTCGGAAGCGTTCTCGAGTTACTCTATACTATCATCGAGAGACATGATATGGCCACGGGCTACAGTTGGGACCTCGAATGTTTCGAGCGCATGTTTCGAATGCCTTGGTGGGGCCGAGTTTGGGTTGTCCAGGAAGTACTCCTTGCAAAGCATCTTGTTTTCAAGTACGGCCGTCTCGAGATGACTCCAAAGGCAATAATGCACTTCCTCAGGTACTGTATGCAGGTAGGAGGAAGGGCTACTGAGCAGGGAAGCCCAGACTCGCCATCGTTTAATGACAACGCTATGTTGATCGCGACACTGAACAGGGGAGACGCTGAGGAATTAATCAATATGTCGCTATATAACTGCATGTGCTTCTACAGCTCAAGACAAGCATCCAACCCTCTCGACAAGATCTACGCACTCATGGGCGTCGCCAAGGATGCCGATCAGTATGATCCTCCAGACTATACCAAACGTGCTGAGGACGTCTATATAAACTTTGCGATGACTCTCGCACTCCAGAACGGGTCACTCGACTTCTTAGATGGCGCTGGAGTTGGACTTGTCGCGCGAAGCGCACATCCCGGATTGACTTTACCGTCGTGGGTTCCGGATTGGACACGGTTGGCTTCAGCTCGCACATGGATGCCCATCAACGGTGGTAGGAAAGCCATGGGCCGACCGCCTGAATACAGATTTTCTGACTCCCATGAGATACTCTATGCCCAGGGAGTTGTACACGACGTTGTTGCTGAGGTGGTACCGACCCCTACTAACAAGGCCAGCTTCCCCTTGAGGTGGGATCGCTTCTTACCCCAGAATAAACCACCTCCGTACAGGACCGGGATACCCGCTCTTCAGGCCTATTTCCGCGCCTTAGACTTCGACTACGACTTTGAAGAAGGACATCCTCTAGGAGATACCGACAGCATTTCGATATTTCGCTCGTTTACATCTTTCTTGCTTGCGGGTTCTCGTGAATCACTGGAGGAGGTCGAACATCTCTCATCTCTCACCACTATTTCAGAAGAGGAAGAAAAGCTCAAGAAAATAGCAGTTCGATCCATGGAACCCTTTCTAAAATTTACGAGAGACGATAGGCGAGAAAGAAGTGATGCTACTATCCTCAGTGACTTTTTTTCTGAAGTTGATGCTCGTTGTTACCTTGAATGGCTGGAAAATGACGATCTTCACACTCGTTTGCTTCGTACAAACCAATATCTCCAGATGAAAGCCTATTATTTCTGCGATCGAGCGCTCTTTTGGACTGCCCAGGGGTTTATTGGTCACGGATTTGCAGAGGTGAGAGCAGGGGACATGGTCTGCTTCCTACTTGGCTACCATTGTCCTCTAATTTTACGTCCGGAGGGTGCTTATTATATTGTTGTTGGTCATTGTTTTGTGCTGGGCTTGACAGATAGTGAGGTAATAGATAAACTGGAGCGGAGTGAAATATACTTTCAAGAAATTAGAATAAAGTAGATTTTAGATGGGAGGAATGTATTGAGTTGGAGATGTACAATACATACACACTACTGCGAAATCTGAATTGCCTAGCCTCCATCCGCTGTCGAAGACGAGGTGGTGAGCTAAAAACCTACGCGCTGAGCAGTGGGACTCGTAGCGGAACCCACAGCGCGGCCCATAGCGGGAAACACCTGAAAAATAGAGGCATGTATGTACTAGGTTGTACTCCGTACAGGGATATTAAATGTTAATCACAGTTGTATCTTATAGCAATCGAAGCACCTAGGAGAGCACTAGAGGATCTAGCAATCTATACCAAAACACATATAACAAAATAGCATTTATTGTCTCGTACGTAGGAATTTAGGCCTATAGGCGATTTTTAGAATAAACCGACCGCCTTGCTCAACACGTCATTCTGCGCGTACGTCTCGACAACGACCAACTACAACTACACCATCCACGTCCGCCCCATGCTGGCGGACTGGCATCCTGGGCCCTCGGGTCTAGGCGTCCCCCATGGTACCCCGCTCATCGTGAACAATACGCTTAAAAGGAAGCAATGACAACAATAATTAAAAATTAAATGATGAAAATTAATGTAGGGGAGATAAAGAGGTGGTGTGATGCTCAATCTTGATGCGCTTATAGCGTTATGTTGCCCATTGCTTCAAATAGGTGTAGTGCATGCAGCGTAGGAAATAATAGCCAGGCACGAAGCGCAGCCTGTGCAGATGTGCTTAGTTCTAGTACCATAATGTGCAGCGACCGTGCTTGGTGGCCAAAGAGGAGATTTTTGATGAGCATTTTCGTGAGGGTTAACAAAAGTCTCAATGGAAAGATCAAGGCGGATTTAGGAGAACATGGTTTTTACTGAACTAGGAGTTTTCATTTTTGCCTCTTTAGGATATATTGAGTTCAAGCTAAAATCAGTCTCTCTTAGATACGTTTCATAATACATGCGGCAAGAGTCAGAGTTGGCGTGCTTTTTGCAATTACCTACAATAGCTTTCTAGTTCTTGTACTCTACAAGTAAGAAGAGTTTTCTTAACTATTTCTCGTTATTACTCGTTATCTAGCCCCTTGAAGATTACCCGATCACTTATAGAAATTTACCACTTCTTTTTCTAGCTTCTAATTATCTATCCCTGTGCCTTCTCCCAGTATACGCATATGGAAAAGATGCAGTACCGAAAGCTTGGCCGGACTGGCCTCAAGGTCTCAGCTATCTCGCTCGGCTCCTGGCTGACATACGGCGGTCACGTAGACAACGACAGCAATATCAGTTGCTTGAAAGCCGCTTTTGATGCAGGAATTAATTTCTTCGACACGGCAGAGAGTTACGAGGCTGGCAAAGCCGAAATCCTCCTCGGCACAGCCATTAAAAAATTTGGCTGGAAGCGCCAAGACCTTGTCATTAGTACAAAGATCTTTTTCGGCGAGGGCGGCTCCGGCCCTAACGAGGTCTGCACACTGTCGCGCAAGCATGTCGTCGAGGGCCTCCTACACTCGCTCGAGCGCCTGCAGCTAGATTACGTTGATATAGTGTATGCACACCGTCATGACGCCGAAACGCCCATGGAAGAGATCGTGCGGGCTTTTAACCACTTGCTCGACACGGGTCGGGCGTTCTACTGGGGCACATCTGAGTGGTCAGCTGAGCGCATCAATGAGGCTAACTTGATCGCCAAGCAGCTCGGGCTAGTGGGTCCAGTAGTCGAGCAGCCCAAATACAATCTGCTGTGGCGGCACAGGGTTGAGCATGAGTTTGCACGGTTGTACGACGACTGGGGCCTGGGAATAACCAACTTCTCGCCGCTTGATATGGGCATCTTGACAGGCAAATACAACGATTCGATCCCACCGGGCACCCGCTTTGCTGACTCCAAAGACGATTACATCACGATGACCGTTGGCAAATATACGGGTGAGGTGGCGCAAAAGATCGAAAAGGTCAAGGCGCTCACAGCTCTGGCGGAATCAGTCGGTGCGAGTATGACACAGTTTGCGCTGGCTTGGTGCCTGAAGAACAAGAATGTGTCCAGTCTGATTATCGGCGCCAGCCGGCCCGAGCAAGTGGTGGAGAATGTGAGGGCCCTGGAGTTTGTGGACCTGATTACTGATGATATTATGCGCAATGTAGACGAGATTGTGCCAGTCGGATTTTTGGGACGATACGCGAACGACGCGTATGGATTGCCGTCGGTCATTTTGTAGAGCTTCTAAATAATAAGTACTAATTTAATACTTAAGTTTAAGCTTCAAGATTATGTCACTACGTTGTTCAAAATACAAGTATATTCGGAATAGGAGCTTGAGAAATTAGACATAGTTCTATTATCAGATTCCGCTGTTGTCTAATCAGAATCAGCAAACGAACCACATAGCACACTGGAGACAATTCACAACACGGCCATATATCTAGCTGGTTCAGGCTGCACAATTAAATGTCCTGAAAAGGAAACAATTAGCAATTAGGAAAAACTACCAGCTAAAGCAGACATCTTAGCAGTTACACGAGACACAGCAAGAAAAAAGAAAAAAAGAAAAAGATAAGTCAAATACTGAAAAGCACACTGTCAAGCTTGTACAACCGCTGCACGGTCAAAGTCAGTTAAATCCATGCTCACAAACTTCCTGGCGGGCACCTTGCGCTCAAAGAGGACATCGAGTTCTTGAAAAGTACGGCCTTTGCTCTCAGGCAAATAGAAGAATGCCCAGAGGAGAACGGGAATGCTAAGTCCACCGAATAAAAAGCCAGTCTTGGAACCCCAGTTGGCGTGGTCGGTGCTCATAGCGTACGGCAGGCCAGCTGTGATGGAAATGGAAAGGATGTGAGGGACGAAGCAAGCTACACCGAGGGTTTTGCCGCGAATGCTAGTGCTAGGAAGTTCTGCGATAATGACATAGGCCATAGGTCCAAGGCCTATGTTGTAGACAAAGTTGAAGACCAGCAACATGACTGATTTGGCATACATGGCAGCGTCATTCGAGTCTGGAGCTAAGCCAAGGAAGCCAATCAAGAACATCAGCAGCGTAGTAAAACTGCATGTGGCAATGTAGCCCGGCCGACGTCCCCATAAAGTCATCAGTGGCCAGGATAGCACGTTCCCGAAGACACCGAGTGCAAAGAGACCGCATGACAGGTCAAAGGCCTGGTTGGTCGATACGCCCGCCAGCTCAAAAAAATACGTGCAGTAGGATGAAGCGAGATTGATGCCGCAGAGAAACTGGCCACTGTAGGCCATGACACAGATCAGCGTGCGCCGAAGGTTTGTGCCGCGAAAGCAGTCGAGGTATGATGCGATTTTCTCATACGCCTCCTCTAGCGCAATTGTCTCTTTCATGTGCGCTAGCGTATTGTCAAGATCGTCTGAGTAGCCAGTCCGCCGCAGCGACTTGGCCGCCGCCTCATACCGACTCTTCTTGACAAGGAACCAGGGGGATTCCGGAGCGAGCAAACCGCCGACGATGAAAACCAGCGGGAAGAAGTATTCGGTGACAAAGGGTGCCTTATACGACCACTTGTCCAGGCGGTCTTCGGTCCCACGCAGCACGGCAATACCGATGAGCGAGCCAAGCACCTGCGCCAAGTTGTTGCAAGATAGGCCCATGCCGCGGAGACACACGGGCAGGATTTCAGAGATGTACGCTGGGCCCAGCACAGGGAAGCTACCGGTGAGCATTCCGGTAAGAAGATCGCCAACGAAGATGACAGGTGCGCTTTGGCCGAGGACTTCGATTAGCAGCGTGCCTAAAGAGAGGGTCGCGGCCGCTAAGAGGGTAAGGCGCGGTCCGAAGCGGTCCACGCACCAGCCGCCCCATATGGCGGCCAAAAGGAACCCGATAATTGGAGCATAGTTGAAGGCAGAAGTCCACGAAGCTGCGAGCACATAGTCACCCGAGCCGGCCGGGTACTCGTATCCAAATTGGCGACGGAAATCAGGAATACCGACAAGCGTACCCAGCACAGTCGGATCATAGCCTATGATAAGATTAGGCAGACAAAAGAAAGCGGCCCAGAAAACGGCGCCCTTGTGCCGCGAGATGGCCTCACGGGCAGTCATCTCGTGCTCTCTCCTTGTCACCTGCTGGGACCCTTTAATCATGTCGATACCGACGACCTGGCCAAGGTCAATATCTGGGTGGCCAGCTATCGCTTGCATGGCGATGTTTTCTTCAGCTGACTTGTCCATATTGGCAAGATTGCAGAGACTGAGGCAGGCGGCTGCGTTTGATAGTGAATATGCTGGGCGTGTCTTGCGCGATCTCCCGACCAGGCAAGAAAACGTCTTTAGTAGATTCAAAACTTCCTTGTCGCCAGTGGGACTCTTATAGACGGTAGTACACCACTTTACGAACCTCAGATTCTATAATCTACACGTTTAGGTGGGGGCGACAACTAATCACCTTCACGTACTATGAAATCGGAGGGCGATATTACTACGTTATCAAGGGTCGTGCGGTTATCAATATAGATGATATGATAAGTAGTAGTAGCTGAGCTAACTTTCTGAATTAGGAGAAAGTTTTGAACTTGAAATTGGTGCGCTAGCCATTATTAGAGATTTTCCCCCTCGCTATCTCTGTCTCTACTTCTCCTAATTAAGAAAAGGATAATCATCTTGATCATACCCGTTGGATCCTTAAGCCAATCTCACTTATTAACTTGTTCGGAACACAGCTCTACTACGGGTAATGGCCAGAGGTAAGGTTGTGAAGTTTTTTGCAGAGCGGCAGTAAATTCTTCAATCCCGTAGACCAACGCTTTATGACTGACAGAAATAAATCTGCTTGTTTTAAGTCAAACAAACGTACCTTGAAAATAACCTCTTAATTGGAAAACTCATATTTTCATTAAGCTATTGTTCTGTAAAACCTCGCTTATATCGTTAACTAACTACGATTTGAGCAATTAATGAACCACCATTTTAATACATTACCAAACCGTATTTAATCCATCTACACCAAGTGGCCGCTCTCCCACCGTCGTGATCCGAAATGCGTGTCGGAAGACTGGGTTCTCTTCTTGTTCATCCACACCCTCGTTGACAGAAAAGTCAGGAATAGGTGTATGCACCGTTGCTCGGTTGTCCCAGAGCGCCACCGTGTCCTCCTCCCACCTAACACGCACCTGGCAGTCTAGCCCCGCTGCCAGGTGCCGGAACAGAAGTCCCAATAACGCCTCAGACTCTTCGTCCCGTAGTCCAAGAATCCTTGTTGTATTTGATACATTTACAAAGAGTGATTTAGCGCCGGTCGCCGGATGCACGCGGACGATTGGGTGGTTTGATATAACTGGCGCTCGTAGCACAGGGTGTCCTTCCCGATGGGCTTGCTGTGCTTGTCGTGCCCCCGAGTGTTCGGCACGGAGACCAGTTAATAGATTTTGAATTGGGCGAGAGAGTCGCTCATAAGCAGCAGCCATTGAGACCCAGGCTGTGTCACCCCCAGTGGGTGGTGAATGCAGCATGGTCAAAATTGTGTAAGCTGGTGGCTGGTGTTCGTAGGAGACATCCGAATGAAAACGTGTGTTTGTTAGGCGGCTAGAGGAGCGCTTGGCACGGTGTGTGTTGTCAGGACCCTGGTATATGCTGTACAGTTCTGGGTGGCCCGCTACTTGTGCTTCTACGGGCTGTGTGTCGAGTTAAAGTATGACCCTTAGTGACAAAATTATCTAAGCAAGGAAGACGAAGCATGGCTGGAGATCATATGGGACACTCAAAACAGAGAGCAGACATACATGTATGTGCAGTTTTCCAAAATACTGAGCAAACTCCTTCTGTTTCTCAGGGCCAATATTTTTGAAATCTTGATTCCGGAAGATAACAACGCCACGCTCCGCAATCAACAGAGCCAATTCATTTTTTTGTTCATCTGTAAGCTGGCTGAGCTGAAGGCCTCTAACTTCAGATCCTACCTGAGGAGTGATCTTTGTGATCGACGCATCTGGCCGGTCTTTGACTGCCGTGAAGAGATGTGGCTTCGCTTTGTCAGCTAGAGCGCCCTTGTCAAAGTAATCAAAGGGCTCAAGTGCTGCAAAGTCGGTAATTGGATTCCACACAGGCAGATACGAAGCATATTTATACTGTTTGGTAAATGATTTAGAATTTCACTAAAGACGAAGGGAATCAGGTTTGATATATAAGAAGAAACCTTTTGGTGTAACTTTGTGTTGAAGTCTTGCCGAGCAACACCCTCAGTTTGGGATGCGGGAAGGGCCTCTGCTACTGGAGCGATGATAGATGACGCCATGGTTGCTGAAGATCGATCTTGTTGTAAACAATGGTATATCAAGCGTTCCAAACGGTGCAATGGGTGTGATACGATTCTGCTTCCCAAGGGTGTTTGCAAGTCCCAGAATCTTGAGCCTTATATAAACTACCATTCCGTTTTGGGGTAGCTATCTTACAAGTCGCAGTCTTCTAACAGAGCTGTTCATCACAAGAATGTTTCAGAATCACGTCATTTTATCCTTCCCATATTCGGCCTATAGAAACACAAAGGAAAAGTGCACAGCCTCAGTCCGTCATTTTAAGTTTTAGGTTCATTTACAAAGTCGTGGGAGTAGCCCGAACGGGTATGACTGTCGGAGCTTTAGCCCGCTGAGGGGGGAGGAGAATGGCGAAAGGAAAATAAAGAAGTTCAACAAAAAAAATTAAGCGAAATGATCGTAGTCTCGAGTGACAGTATAAGAAAATTGCACTGCTGGCTCGAAATATTTACTCTATAGAAAAAAAGCGCTGTCGAGCTTTCTGCCACCGGCCCTTTTCAATTTTGATTTAGAGAGAAGGTCCACTCTTTCGCCATTTCACTTTCACTGAGGTTCTTATACAATTCTTTGTTCAGTTCTATCCCTCAACCCTTTTCCCCCTTTGTTTTCGTAACGTATTGCAGCTTAAAAATTTACTCCTTTTATATGTAGTTGTCATTGCTAACATCTGAATATGACTTACAAGTGGCTGTCTTGTACAATGAGCACTGCGAGCTAAAGAAACAACGACGTAGTAGGACAGACGGGGTAGCTTAGATCAGAGCTTCTATCTGGCCACCATCTATTTCTAACAACAAATAGTCTAAGATTGAAACGCTGGCTGCGGCTCGTTTCCGTAGGGGATCATGCGAACCATGTGGCGTCTCTCGCCGGTCTCAAAGTCAGGGACGGCTGAGTGAGCAACAGACCGCTAAGCACGTATATTTGTTAATGTATGGGGTTTTCCATGCTTGAGAGAAAATACTTATGAATACGCACCTGATCCCACACAACGACGGTACCTGGCTCCCATTTGATGCGGCAGCTAAAATCAAGCGACCGAATGTGGTCGTGTAAAAAGCCGAGGAGCAGATCCGACTCAGTGGGGTTGAAACCTTCAATGTGCCGCCCAATAGTCGGATTCACATACAATACAGGTTTCTTTGTTACCGGGTGCTCAATAACGAGAGGATGTACTGCATTGACCGCCTCTTTCAAAGCTCGTTCTTTGCCGACACGTGCGATCTCGCCGACGCTCGCGCTGGTGTGGAATATGCTGAGATTGTGTAACGTGCTCCGGAACGCCGGCGAGAGTGCCTGATAGGCATGTACCAGAGAGGTAAAAGCTGTGTCCCCTCCGCCGTTTGCTGGGCCTTCCAGGATCCAGAAGAAGGTTGTACTCGGTACGTTTTGGGTGAATGTCTGGTCAACGTGCCACAGGTCGTACGACGACCGTGGGCCGAGAAGGTCACGCAGGTTTCCTACCTGTTCGTCCGCGTATACGACGTGGAATTCAGGCCCTGTATCTTTGGGGTATCCCATGGTTGGGTGCTGGAGTACTTGTTAGTCTTTCTTTTTTTGCCTGTTTTCTTTATTTTCTGGTGAAGTAGGAACATCGTTCGTATACTTCATCTTACCTTATGAAGCGGTCCATAGTGGTTGACGATCTCTCTCTGGCGAGTTGGACCAATGTCCACAAAGTCTTGACTTCTCTACTTGCGATGTTAAGAATGTATACACCGTAGTTTGCCGCACTTGAGTTGTCCCTATAATGATGGATTTACTTACAAAAACCAAAACGCCGCGTTCCGCTGCTAGCAAGGCAACCTCGTCTAATCCACCCTTGCTTAGCTGGCTGATCTGGGCCCCTTGAATCTCCGTTCCAATGCGAGGCGTAATGTTTCGGATAGCAGAGGCTTTTTTTGTGAGCTCCGGCTTGTTTGGATCTGCTCGGAGTCCGGGCTCCTCTGCATGGAATAGCGGTACATCTATGGTAGGCGTAAAGCCTTCTGGCCGTGTGGGCAGATAATCCGGGTACTTGGGAGATGAAGTGGTAGTGTCTTTTCCTGACATTTTTGGCAATAGATATGAAAGATATGTAAAGGAGAGAGATGAACACGGTAGATGGTGAGAGAATGGTTGTTCTGATTTGCTGTGTTGATGTAAGCAGGAAGCTTGGTAATATCTCATGAGACTACCAACTACTATAAAACCGCTGAACGAATTCTAAGACTTGGTGAATTATTAGCGGCCTACCGATATAGGACACTAAGAACCGTAGCCTCAAAGCACGGCCAGCTGAAAGTAATACACCTGGTTGGAAGAGATACGGGCCACGGTTACCTGTTTAGCCCAGACACATGGCTCCGGATCATCGACTCCGCACTTGCAGCCATAGCGGGTATATCAGACCGATCTAAAAAATGGTACGCTCTACGCTCTAAATAGCAGATCGACCTGGCGAACAAACATCTGTTGGTGCACACATATAAAGCGCACGACAATAAATTCTGAACAGGCCTTTGCATATCACTGCTTCATTTTATTTTATCGGGTCCAGATTAAAATTTTCTTGTTCTAATTAGCTCCCACAATCACTGATCGACGATAAAGCCATCCAGGTGCTTGCGCACCTTAACTGGCAGTACAATAGGGGGACTAATAATAGGTGCATCGTCCCGTAAATTAATGCCCAGGCCTGGTTTACTTGGAATGTCGATGAAGCCGCCCTCCGGGACTGGCACATAGTCAACCAAGTTGGCGCCGACGTGCTCAGAAATTTCGCTATGGCTCTCCGCATCCAAAGCCGTCGTGTATTCTTGTATCAGAAAGTTAGGTATGGCCGCAACGACCTGCAGGCATGCGGCCAACCCGATCGGTGACAGTGGGTTGTGTGGAACCAGCTGGATGTGGTATGCCTCCGCCAGAGCGGCGACTTTTTTCATACCAGTAATGCCGCCACATAGGGCTGGGTCGACCCGTGCATACTCCAGCGCCTCACGCTCGAATAAAGCGTGGAATTCGTACAGTGTACATACCCGCTCCCCTGTGGCTATTGGCAGCGTAATCTTCTCGGCGACCCGCGCCATGGCCCCCGGGTTTTCCGGCCGAATGGGATCTTCAATGAACAGCGGGAAGTAGTCTTTTATGCCGTTACAGAATGTGATTGCTTCCGTGGGTGAGAGGCGACGGTGAAGTTCCAAGGCGATGTCGACATCCGGGCCAACCGCTTCTCGAACTTTGCGTACGTTTTCAATTGCGTCGCGCATCTTAGTAGCATGGGTTTTAAAGTATATTGTATCTTTGTCTTCGTCTAGGAATGGGTTTAGGTGCCCAATTGCCGTAAACCCTTGCCTCACTTTCCACCGAGCGTCTTGTAAAATTGCATCCAACGTCTTGCCACGCACGTGCGGATATACACGCGCCTTCGTCCGGCATGCACCGCCGAGCAATTCGTAAATCGGTACTCCCAGTGCCTTACCTTTGATGTCCCAGAGGGCGATATCGATGGCAGAGATGCCTGAATTGATCGCTAGCCCTTGGAAGTAGCTGAACCGGTGCAAGGCGTTCCAATGGTGCTCAATGTCGAAAGCGTTTTTCCCGATTAGGTAATCAGTAAAGCGCTCAATCACGCTCATCGCCACATGAGTTTGGGACCAGATGCCTGCTTCGCCATATCCTACAATACCAGTGTCGGTTTCAACTTTAACAAAGATAAACTTGTCGGCCAAGATAGGAGTGATGGCTTTAATGATATGTTCGTGGGAAGCCATGCTTTGCTTTTGGTTAAATTGTTTGAAGTAATAATTCGTGAGACTAGATTTTCATTGTGTTGCGTTTCTTGGATTGTTTTTCTTTTTTCTTTTTAAAAAGTGCCTTCTCAATCATCTCATGCACGACTATTAAATGCCGAAAAAGAAAGAAAAACAAATAAAATATCCGAACTGCAATAGAGACCCCATATTCTCTTCTACACATACCTGATCATAGCACCATTCCATTTTCAGAAAATCAATCGGACAGACCCTCCGTCTCGACAGTCCTAAGACCCTATTGCGTGATTTGCAAGCAAACTGACTGCTCGGCTTAGCAAAACAAATAGCCTTAACTCAGGAACAGCAAAATCAGGGAACCAACTAGCTACTTTCAGCTTCGTATATGCACAGCGAAGTCGCATACATACATTGCAATCGACCATCTCCAATTAATCATTAAAAGTCAATTCGCGCACGGCGCCCAATAGCCATAAACCAAAGCCAATGACAACAGATGCGCTCGAATTGTGTCATCGCAAATGCTACAATATTGATAGGTTTTCTATCTCCTTTGCTTGCTTGGACTAGGTAGTATAACCAGATGGATAAATGGGTCTTGAAATAAATCTGGAAAGGATTCAAATTCTTGGTCTCCGCGCTGCGCTCATAAGGCGGCATCGTCCAGTAGCAGCCAGCACACATATCTGTGAACTGCAAGTTCAAGCATGAAACAGAAGGCAATATGAATTAGACTAACTCGAATCTGGTCGCCACATATGCTGTTTCGAGAATATCGCTAGCTATCCGTCTGTTAAAATTAAAATAGGATGAAATACACAAGAGACAAATGGCAGTAGATGGAACATCAGTCGTGTTTCTAGGCGAAAGGAAAAGAAAAACAAAAAAATAAAATTCGAGATAAAAAAGAGTAGATGGAGGAGAGTGAGGGAGATAACTACAGGTCTTTTTATTCAACTCGCGCTAAATCCAAAGAAGGAATTTCTTCGTAACCAAGATGATATCTAATAGGTCCAGGGTGTAGCCACTAAACAAATGCTTTCAAAAGTTTTCTTTACCCATTGGGCCCCTGTCGCCGGGTCGATTTAGTAGAATTTGTCATTGACGCCAAAATTGTGCATCTGCATCCAATTCAAGCAGCAAAAGCGAGTCAAGCAAAGTTAATAGTAAATATGTATGTTGGCATATCTATAAAAGGGAAAGGGGTGTGGTTATTCGGATCAATATTCGGCATGTGTGAGTTTACCATTATCTGTAAGTATGCGGCCTACCGTCTTGTACTAAAAGGAAACTAGACTTGTATACGCCGGTTGTTTAATATCTATACTCACAACCATGGCAACTAAAAACGTCGACATCAAGTCGAACCTGGACCTTAAGGGTGAGCACACTATTTCTAGCCAGGAAGACGCCGGTGGCGATGTCGCTCTCCCGCAGGAACATGATGAGACTTCTCGTGCCAATTACATTGCCGGTCGAGGCCGCGTATCGCGCAAATGGTACGGCTGGTTTGCTGAGACGGACACGCTGGCAGAGCGGAAGTTGATCATTAAGATGGATCTTCTCATCATGTCCTTTGCCTTCCTGGCTTATTGGGCCAAATATATTGACCAGGGCAACTTAACCAATGCCTATATCAGTGGTATGCGAGAAGACTTAGGCTTCTATGGCAACGAGCTGGTTCAGCTGCAAACCATCTTCAACGTATCATACACTGTTTTTATGATTCCCCTTACCCTTCTTGCTGCCGAATATCCCAAAACAATCCCGGCCTGCGAGTTTGCTTGGGGCATATTCACACTGCTCCAGTATCGCTCAAAATCCTTTGGAGAGCTGGCTGCCTACCGTTTTATGACGGGCCTTTTTGAAAGTGCCTTTTTCACTTCCATTCATTACATTCTTGGTTCATGGTGGGTTATTGTGTCTCGTCTCTTTCCGGTCCCGCTGCGCGCCTAGTTCTATATTATGCTAATAATTTTAGGTACCGTACGGATGAGCTGGGCCGTCGCGCCGGCATTTTCTACGTTGCCACATGCCTAGGAACTATGACAACCGGTTTTTTGGCTAGTGGCATCATCAAGAATCTGGATGGTGCCCACGGACTGGCAGGCTGGCGATGGCTTTACATCATTTGCTCAGTTTTGACCTTTCCTATCGGCATTTTTGGCTTCATATTTTTCCCAAGTACTCCCGACAAAACTAATTCGTTTTGGCTCACGGCTGAGGAGAAGGATTTGGCCAGAGAGCGCATGCGACGCATCGGTGGCAAGCCGGCCATCGGCTTTGGTGGCAGCTGGAAAGTCATAAGACGATTTTTCTTTCGATGGCACATTTACGTGCTCGGCTTCTTTCTGGTTCCTTGGATCTTAACTTGCCAGCCTTCTGGCAATGGCGCCTACACGCTGTGGATCAAGAGTCTAAACAAGTACTCGACATCGCGGCTGAACGAGCTAACGGCCGTGAATCCGGGTGTTGGCATGTTCCTCATCCTATTTTACTCTTTTCTCTCGGATCACCTACAGACTAAGATTCCGATCATTATCTTTCAATGTCTATTACAGTTCGCGCTACAGTTGGCATTTCCACTCTGGGACAAGTCTTCAGTCGGCTACAAGTGGGCCGCCGTCGCGACTGGCTATGGCCAGAACGCTCTGTCACCCATCCTCTACGCCTGGGCTAACGAGATTTGCCGGGAAGATGCAGAAGAGCGTGCTTTTGTCGTCTCGGTCATGTGTGCCATGTCTAACGTCTTCGCCACATGGGTGCCGCTACTCGTTTGGCAGACTGTTGATGCGCCACAGTATCACAAAGGCTATATTTTCACCCAAGTCTTCATTATCGTCTTTTTGTTTTCGGCAATTGGGGTATGGTGGTACGATAAACGCGACCAGTAAGTCAAAAATGCAAAATAATTACTTACTGCCAATGTTGCTCAGCGTTTAGGCTAACATTCCGCAGAAAACGGCTCTACAGGAAAACCATCTTATAAGGCTCATTGGTGTAATTGACTGTAACCGATAGTCCATTTTAAGATGCGTCTAATCTTTTAAATAAATATTATGCGGAATAATTGTTCGCAAAAACTTCTTACAATAAATACATAAATAGAAACCATCCGCAGAGTGGTAATAATAATTTTGAATTTCTATGAAGTTTTTAATTATAATATAATATAATGTTAACGAGATCATTTCGACTTCTGTAAAATCTTTTATAAAAAATATCAGGGATATGATGGCTGGGCACGAAGCGTAGCCTGTGTAGGGGTGCTTAGCGCTAGTGCTAGACTTTGTAGCGCCTGTTCTAGGTTCCAAAAGAGGGAATTTTTCATATGAGTATATTCGGGTAGGATAACAGAGGTAACAAAACGCAGATAAGAACAACAGCACGAATATTCTCGTTCTGTTGCCGCCGGACAGCTCGGCGTTGTGCAGAAGGATGGGGCACTGGCAACTAGATGAAATTCGAGGTAGATCGTGACGGTAATGTCGCTTAATTTAACGAGCCAACCGAGGACGTGGGGTGGTGCCAAAGCGAGGCCGCCATAGGCATGGGAGTGAGATGTTTGGGTGGTCCAGCTTTTTTCGGCCTACCGCCTATACCAGCTTACCCGAAGCGACTGAAATTGGCACTCAGACTCGCTGACTTTTAATGTACTGCGCCACACACTAAGCCACGCCGCAAAAAAAAAAAAAAAAGGGTTCGGCTTGCTGTTGTGTTTCATGAATGGTTGGTGGAATGGAACGAATGGCGAATGGATTATATAGGCGTGGGTAAACGACTAAAACATAGAAGTGGATAGAAGTGGATGAAAAGTAGACAGCGCTTTGATTGGCTAAGTGAGAGTAGTAATAGAGAGAATAGTCCCAGGGAGCTTGACAAGCCGCGATGACGAGACAAGTGAGACCACGATGGTGTCGTTCGGCATAGTAAGGATCGAGGCGGATTCGAGGAGGTTGAGGCCGCCGGTGTTCGTAGAAAGCGGTATAACGGAAAGACAAAAGAGGAGTAGAATCGAGACGGCGTAGGTGGGCTAGGTTCTCTCATGTAGAGGAGAAAGGGGAAATGAAAAAAGGGAAAGTGGGTGGGGAAGAGAAAGCTCAGAAAGAAAAGCGATTAAAAATTTTATTGAGGATGACGGGGATGGAATAGAAAGGGGGAAGAATGAATTCATAAACTCTAGAATACAAAAAAGAGAATATCAGAGAACGAGCTTGTAAACCTGCTCCTACTGTAGGAACGTGAGTAAATTACTAACCACAATACCCTTAAATACTCCGTAAGAATTGTCATATCAACCCCATCTAACTCTTTATTCAATACATCTCAATTAAATAAAATGTCCGTTTATTTGACTTTTATTTTCTATATTACTTAAATAGATAGACCTTTCAAAGATACACCGTTAACGGAAGACTGTTTACATCGCTCCTCTACTACCATTTCCAGATCAAGCCTGCGTTCCTCGCGTTCGCTGAAGCGGTCTCCGAACAGGTCAAAGTGAGGCCGCATAAAGATGGTATATTTAACAAGCTCTTCCATACAGTCGACAAGGCGGTCGCGGTTCGAGCTGGGCACCATGCGGCTGCCTTCTGCCTCGGAGGTAAACTGCGTATACGCTTTCGGGACAGAACTCTGGTTGGGGATTGTAAACATACGCATCCACCTACCGAGAATTCGGAGCGAATTCACAGCATTAAAGGACTGGGATCCGCCGCTGACCTGAGCAACGGCTAGTGTCCTGCCCTGTGTTGGCCGAACCGCTCCTGACGATAACGGGATCCAGTCTATTTGCTGTTTAAAAATGCCAGTCTATAGCTGCACTGTTAACAGAAAGCCTTAAAATCCGGTCCTCGAACGTAAAACAGCGACTCACCAGGTTTCCGTGTTGCTCGGGACTGATCCAGACGTGGCCATCACTCCACTTACTAAGCTCGCGCAGCTCTTGAACCTTCGGGTGAGAGTGGTGAATGTCGTCCTTTTGAGGCAGTCCGGCCGGGTTGTACACTCGGACATCGCAGCCGAGGCGAAAAAGAATGCGTGCGGCCTCATATGCGAGGAGACGAGAGAAAGACCTGTGTATAGCATGAGAAGAGCTGTTCGTCTTCCCGTGTTAAAATGAACTAAAGACACTTACCGGCTTCTTAAGCTACCATATAAGACAAGAATACGCAAACGTTGATGCTCCCTCCCTAAGATCTCCGACTCTACCAGCTTTAGGACCGTGCCTAGCTCCAACTCCGCGACCCAGTCGTCAGCACTAAAAGGCTCCGTAAGAAGAAAAGGCCGATATCGATCACGGATGGCAGCGTCGTCTTCATCGACGTCGATAGCGAAAGAACGAAATGCATAGGTCGGGTCAGCCGTGAGCTTTACCGTAGCCCTGGAAGCGTTGGTGTTGTTCAGGTCGCCGTGGCCAACCAGGGCGACAGAGGAACGTGGACGTTGCATAGCTTTATCGTAGACGGGGGATGAATGGAACAGATAGTTCACGTAAGAACGAGCGGAGAGAAATGGAAATGACTCTTGATGTCTCCGGAGTAACGAGAACGTTAATGGGGTTCGAAGACCCTTCATCTGGTTTCGACACGTTATCTTGGCGTTGTTTAGCTTCTCGTTAAGTTTGCCAAAGGTTTAAAGGTGGAAGAAAGAAAAGGAAGACACCTTGTTCAGCAGACGACGTAATAAAAGTAACAGGGTACTCAGCCGTTAATAAGTTGTAAAGTCTCCGAGAGTCGGAAAACCTACGTCCCGTGATGTAGACTCGGTACCGCGATCGGGTGTACCAAAAACTTGCCATCTCAGTAGCTAGTGGCGATGGCGATGGCGGGAAGCTTAATGGGAGTCTGTCACTCCTTTCGTATCATTGGTTAAGCTCAACTTGGCCCCGACTCTCTCCCTACTACGGTTAAGCTGCCGGTCCCAGCCTAAATGCCTTGAGGTCGAATTACTCGACACATCCCATGTATGATTCTCATCTACCAACCAAATCCTCTCGTTCTTTATTTCTTCTTTTTTTTTTTTTTCTTTTTCTTTTTCTTTTACCTTCTATTCGGCTTCACCGCGGCCGCCGCTTTATTTTGTAGTATCCTTAATAATTGGTCACTTTATGTTAACAGCTTTCGCTTAAGCACTAAAGGCATCTCCTTCTTCCATCCCTCAATACTAGCGTATCGGCCGAGTCGTCGGCCCCTGGCATGGCGTGATTATGCCCCGGAAGGTACGCCATGTCGACTTATTTCTTTTACCGCGGCATCCAATGACTTATCCTACAGAACATATCCCCTTCGGTTAAGATTCTTGTCCGCGACAGTCAGCGGCGGTCGCGGGCTCGCCGGAAAGAACTACTTGAGGATTTGCAGCGGCGGCTCCGAGACTACGAACAGCGTGGCGTCCAAGCAAGTCTTTTCATGCAAAGCGCTGCGCGCGCCGTAAAAACGGAGAACCAGCATCTACGCGCCCTGCTTGCTCGTCACGGAGTGACGAGTGATGAGATCGAACAATATCTACGCTCCAATGGCGTAGACCGCGACTATCGGCACAGCGAAGCCAAGGATGGAGGTCTTCGCCTTATCCCCCGTTATGCCCCTAACTGTACCTCCCCGACAAGCAAGGATAAACAGCATTCATCCCAGCCTTCTGAGGCGCAAGATTCTCTAGAATCGTCGCTCTCGCTGCTGTAAGCAAATACCCCGTCTCCCTCAACGACGTATCGCATACTAATTTTAGCGGACACGAGTTGCAACTGCAGTGTCAGTGTTGTAGGCCAAGACGAATGCAACACAAACGACCGCGACGAGCAATGTCTGTCTTTCCATAATGAAAATAACGGCGCCCTAACTATGTCTGATAGCGAGCCAATGCTGCCTCCACGAGCAGATGTGCTCAATACGACCAATGGTTCTCTCACTACAGCCTCTAGCATGGAGATGTCATGCGAAGTTGCAGCGTCCATACTCGCTGACGTACAAGGTCATGGTGACGAGACTTTATTCTATCCTGCTCTAGGTTGTTCCGTTACAAGGAAATGCTTGGTGAGGAATATCACGATACTTGACTTGATAGACGAAAGTATCTGAGTTTAGCTTCTGGAGGTTGGTTATGTTGTATACAAGAGCGTATCTATTTCTATTTGCGAAGTGCAATATGTGGAAATGATGAAATTACTATCTTATACCCAAGAAACAGACCTCTCATCGCCTTTTCTATCCCATAACCAACAGCTCAATTCTTCTAGTTCCGCCTGTTTCCAATCCACCGAACCAGGTACACCAAGCACAACAGCACGGGAACCTCGATAAGCGGGCCCACCGTTGCCGCAAGAGCCTGGCTCGAAACTGTTGCTCGTAGCTGTAAAGCTCTGCGTTGCTGCCATCGCATAGCCGAAGCCGAGGCTGCACGTGGCCCACAGAGTTAGGGAGAAGACCAGTCCGAAGTACATGACCAACGGCGCGGCGACGCATACAACGCTGACGATCTGGTGTACCATGGCGTGGTCCTGCGACGCGAACAGAACGAGGATCGTGTATAGCAGACCAATGAGCGACTATGGCGAAGCAAACCAGAGGAAGACCCGCTCGAACTAGACCGGGCCAGCTATAGACTCTACCTAGGTTGAAGTAGTGGTAAATGTAAGACAAACCACGACCACCGCAACGAATGGTTCTTTAATTAAAATACGAAGCTTCTTTGGTGATCATTGTTAGAACACCTGCAGAGGGGACTTTCGTCATAGACATACAATACAAGCTACTATTTAGCTCTGTTAGGGACACTGAATTAGTCCAGCCAAGGGCCGAGGCAAACCAGCCCCAGGGGCTGTGACACCTGCGAGCCATTCACTAATTCGTTGAGATGTCTTGTTGGTTATAAGAAAGCGTCATTTTTTTGTCTACAAGTGTTACAGTGATGTGCCTTTTCTACGTATTAAAAATGATTCCTGTGCAGATGCGTGCGCGAGCGAACGTCGTTAGGTAAAAGTGAAAATTCTAGACCACACTTTATCTCTTGCGCCAAACTGCACTATCAAATTCATCCATCCATCTTAAGTACTCGCCACCAGCATTAACCCATCCACAGATCCCCTCGGAAAGGACCAAACTCTCTATGTCGCCATCTACCTTATCAGCAATGTAGTCAGCAAACCAGCTGGCAGCCCGGTTGCCTCGACCACGTGAGGACCCTGTCAGAGTCAGCCGCTTCCTCGGAGTACGTGCGAAAGGAAGGCGACTTACCGCAGTACCATATGACCTTACGTACACCAGCCGCCTTGAACATCTCGTAGATGGTTGGAATAGTAGGCCACAAGCTCTGGGCTGGAAGGTTAATGGATCCACGAATCGACCCACCCTAAGAAAGATGATCAATTCAAGACCTTTACGATTCGTCAACTAATAGCACGTACGTCGTGGTCAGTCCGCCGTAGATCAACAAGGATGAAGTCCTTGCCAGCGGTCTTCTTCGGATCGTTGAGCATGTTGAAGACCTCTTCGCGAGAAATGGCCCCGGCCTCTGTCTTAGGTGCCGGGTAAGCGGCGTGCCACGGAGGGGATGCGGCCGAACCAGCCTGCATGGTAGACGTCATTGTACTGTTCCGGGACATGAGCCGACCGAAGCGAATATCTAACAAAGAGAAGAGTTTCCTGCGGACGAAAAGCATGAGATGGGTTGTTGCTCACAGCGGGTTGCCATTCGCCAGTAAATATATACATTTTACAACCTACGTCGAATTTAGTGGTTGCAGACTATTGAATTCGAAGGGCCATTTGACTACCCACGGCAGACGAGGGCTAATCCCTCCTGAAACTGACTAATTAGGTTTATGTTGCATAAACCTATAGTAGGAAAAACTACTCCGTACACACGAGGTGCTAATGAATCGGACGCTGATATTAGCGTCACCGCCAGGTGTGTGTCACTCCCCGGTCCTTATTGGTTGGCCTTTATCAGAATGTTATGAGGAAACACTGCATGTCCCCGGCCGTCTCACTAAGAACCAGACCATTTCCTGGATGGCGGTTCTAAAATTGCTCAGCTTTTCACCTGTCAATTGCGACACCGCAGCTCCAGTTCTGTTGAAATATTCCAACTAGGCCAAAGCTACTGGCAAAAGGTATACCCACCTTACGGGCAGGATAGGCTTATATGAGCTGGAAATACAACTCAACAAGTTCCCTAATCCTAGCACTGTAAAGTTCGTCAACCCTTTGCCTGTGCTGCTTGCCTTTTCTAGACTATTCGAAAGAACGTCTCGTTTTCTTTTTTATTAAGCCACTCAGCTGCAATACAAAAGAAGGTGGCCTTTCTCTTTGACTTTGATCTCTCTTGTTCTTGCAATCATCTTTCTTTCTTACATTGCCAGAAATCACATTTACCGACCTCGCCATACAGATATGATGGCATCACTCGAACAGGCGGTGGAAGCCGCTCCTAGCCATGCCAATACCGAGGACACGGACATCTCTCCGGAGAACGACTCCCGTATGACCAATCTAGAAGACCCCGAGAACCAAAACCGGCAGAGCGAGAAGGAAGACCGCCCGGAGAAGGTTTCGGCCTTCAAGTCTCTTGGCTGGCTGGACCGTTTTCTCGCCGTCTGGATCCTCCTCGCAATGATCGTCGGCGTGTTATTGGGCAACTTCGTTCCTGAGACGGGGCCAGCATTGCAGAAGGGCAAATTTGTGGGAGTATCAGTCCCGATAGGTATGTCCGCCGCTCTAACTGCATTCTTGTGGATTTGTTGCATATTGATAAGTTGACGATGAACTCCGAAATTTCTTTGGATCTTTCTTTTATTGACAAAGAGTAGCAATTGGTCTTCTAGTTATGATGTACCCTATCCTCTGCAAAGTTCGCTACGAATCGCTGCATGAGGTCTTTTCGCACCGAGGCGTGTGGAAACAGATTGCTTTTAGCATATTCGTGAACTGGATTGTTGCGCCGTTTCTTATGGTATGCTTTGCCGTTTCCCTCGATAACACGAGAAGACTTAAGGAGATAGCTAACTATTAATCCTCCTCTCTTTTCAAGCTTGGTCTCGCATGGGCCTTCCTCCCTGATAAAAGCGATCTGCGTACAGGTTTAATCCTGGTCGGTCTGGGAAGGTGTATTGCTATGGTGCGTCTCCTCCCTATGAACATTTCCAACAGTGGCGGAGTACCAGTTAACGTATTTATTTACCAGGTCTTAATCTGGACGGGCCTGGCAGGAGGAGACGTCGAGTACTGTGCCATCCTTGTAGCTATCAACTCGGTCCTACAGATGGTGCTATTCGCCCCAATGGCGATCTTCTTTATCCGAATCATCAGCCACGAGACTGGCGTGGTGGATGTCTCCTATGCCGTCGTGGCGACCAGTGTGGCAGTCTTCCTTGGAATTCCTCTTGGTGCTGCCATTGTCACACGCTTTACCCTCCGCGCCCTCACCGGCCAGGCTTGGTTCGAACGGGTGTTCCTCCGATTTGCTTCGCCGTGGTCGCTCATCGGCCTGCTCTACACAATACTCGTGCTGTTCGCTTCACAAGGCCACGCTGTCGTGCACCAGATAGTCAGCGTCGTGCGCGTTGCTGCGCCGCTGGTTGTATACTTCACACTGGTCTTCTTCCTGACTCTGTGGGCAACGTACAGCCTTGGCTTTGGCTATGCGCTAGCAGCAACGCAGAGCTTCACGGCTGCAAGCAACAATTTTGAGCTGGCGATCGCGGTCGCGGTCGCCACCTTTGGTCCGGAGAGCGACCAGGCACTTGCGTCAACGGTGGGGCCGTTAATTGAGGTTCCGGTGCTATTGTGCCTAGTATACTTGGTTCGGTGGGTTGGAAAGAGATGGAACTGGAAGAACTAAGATGCTGGCTATAAGACAGAAAAGGCGATGGAAGCCCGTATAGCTTACTGCAAGTACAAATGAAACACGGTCATGTATATAATACACCTACCCTCCTAGAAGGCTAAGCTTAAATATTCTTATCTTTCAAGTCAAGTATCTTAATATTCTTCACCAAACAATTCCTTGTGGAGCAACCTAAGGCTGTAAAGCCCAGACCCTGGTCACCGTAACCTTATACGTCGGCGATAATGAACGCTACAATGTCGCATAACATCTCCATGCACAAGCTCGATGGCACCGCCAGGCAGGCGACTGCCGCCAGCCTGTCAGCCGACGCCCACGGTGGACGGCAAAGGAAGCCGTCAAGGCCTACGAGTACTTTACAGAGGCCGAAAGTAGCCTTCTTATACAGATCCGTACGGAGCACATCGGTCTAGCTAAATATCTGTACGCCAGACACCGCCGGGAATCTCCCCTTTGCGCCTGCGGGATCGCGGAGGAGATCCCGGAGCACATGCTGCTCCACTGCCAGAATACGCCGGATAAGCCGGCTGGCTGGCCTTGAACACCGGAGGAACTGTACGGCCGACTGGATACGGGAGGGCCGAGAGCTAGACCTATTCTACGATGCATGAAACGAAGCGGCCGTATTTTGGACTACCGCCTGGCGGGCAGACTGGAGAAGACAGTGCTGGACGCAGATTAACGTACCTTACTACTTTTTATTTACCTTATTTTCCTATGCCAGAATAGCTTAAATAGCTTAAATAGCTTCAGATAGATTAAACAGCATGATGGTTTATGCCCCAGAGGGTTGCACCTCGTACAGACGTAAATAGCCAGGATTGGTTGATAAATACGATTAATCTCTAAGGGGCGTATGATTCTAATAGTATCTTTATAAATTTACGGAGTTCCCGCCTATCAATAAACTGCCTGTTCATCGCCTAGGTCCTCTACATTACATGTAACCAACTTGCCATCAATTTGGTCATGAATGTTAGGGATGAACAAGTACGAGAAGAGCATGCCGAGTCCGCCAGCCAGACCTGATAATATGAGCTGTATATTAGGCCATGCGTTGCCGGCCGTACTATGCATAATGACCAGAGCCGTGATAGCGCCTAGCTTCCCAGTCGCTGCTGACGCGCCGCAGCAAGAACACCGGTATCTGGTGGGGAAAATTTCCGTGGGTATGAGAAATATGAGACTGCTCGGACCTGGGACAGCAAGATATGTTAGACGGCAGTGATTTCAGTTTATCTAGAAAGAGTAGCCGCTCACCAATATGCAACACAAAGTGGCTTATACAAAGCATCACTACGGCAGCGAAATGAGCCGGACTATGATGAACCACACAGTAGACAATCCCTGCCAAGAGAAATATCACGGAAGCGGCGAGAAACGAGGCGGTGACAAATCGCTTTCGGTTTACGCGATTCACGATCGCGATAAAGCATATTCCACCGACTACCGATCCTACGGAGACTGTCGCAATGTACTGCGGTGGCAGCTCGACCAAGACATCGTAGATATTCCTGCAAGGCTTGCTGGTGTCGATTTGCCACAACGGAAGTCCGTTCGACCATCCAGGAACGGATGAACTATCACCGGAAGGAGAAACCCCACACATCGAGGCAGTGATCTGGACTGGAGGCGTCGCGGACCAGATATTGGCAAGCAAACGGCCGGAGTCAAGACTAAACCAAGAAAATGCTACTTCGGCAAGAAACGACATCATGCAGATTCCAAGAAGTAGTAACCAATTCCGGTCTCGAATAAAAAATCCGACCGCTCCACCAGGAGAAGTCGGTTTGGCGTGGGCCCATAGTTGTTTTGGGTCGAGGAACTCAGAAGACTGCAGAGGCCTTTGCAAAGAGATGCGATGCCTGCCATACACTTGGGCGATATTTCTCAGCGCAGTGATTGGGCTGTCCCTCACCTCGAGCTGGTAGAGGCCGGATTCTGGAACGAAAATCGAAAGCACAAGGCCAAACACAGCCGGTAGCAGGCCTGCGGCCACGACTGTGCGCCAGAAGACATTCAATATCTGGCCGCACTCATCAATTGATGTGTTGCCTAGACCGCAATTCAGAAGCCGAAGCTTTTCGGACTCACTCCAACCTCGCAATATAGATAATCCTACTAGCTGAACAAGAGCCTGGCCGAGGGCATGCATGAGGAATACAGCTGATACAAATGGTGCGCGCCATGACGATGACGTCCATTCGGAGGCGATGACAGCACATAATCTAGAACTTTAATTAGCGCATGTATTTACAAAAGGTGCAGGTATAGTTTATCTCACGGGTCTACACATATTAGCGCAGTGTCTGGCTGACTCGTGAACGGTTCGCAAGGCACGTCACTTACAGAGGGCTCCATTGCTGATACCGGCGAAACAGCGCCAGGAAGTGAACAAAGGGATGAATGACAGGTTGCCAAGACCGGTACCGCTTTCGATGGTGTAGAGGTTCGACACTATCACTAGACTGAGCGATATTCGATAAGCGTTCAATCGTCCGAGACGGTCTCCGAGTATGCCGAACATGAGCTGCCCGGCAAGTGCTCCAAGAAGGGTAAAGGCATTGATTAGGGTGTCATCACCGGCGCCGTTGGGAAAGTAGATGAAGGCGACTCCGGGCAGAACGGCATTGGCGGCGAAGAGGTTGTAGGAGCCGGCCAGGAGACCAGATGAAGCGAGTAGCCAGACACGCCAACTCCACGTGTTGGTATCTATGCGATACCGTACCTTCTGTTGATCCTGCAGCTGTTAGAGACCAGATTAATCTGTCATACTGATGCCACATGTAGGGCAGAAATTCCGAAGGTGAATGATGGGCCGTGGGAAGAGAAGCCAGGAATAGCTTACCTCAGACATATATTCCGGTAGCCTGACCATCTCAGTGCTGGTTTGATTCCGGCTCGTTGTGTTGTTGCAGCAATCGTCACATAAGGACGTACCTATTGCACACTGGAGGCCGATCAGATTGGGGCGGGCAATGAAGGTAGGTATGAAGTCACGATTTATGACGATGGAAAAACTAGTGGATCGCGAACAATAGTTATGTCTCCTTAAAGCTTAGAGAAGAGAGTGGCCGACTTCTGTATGTGCTGAGAAGAGCCAAGAGTGAAGCTTCTTAAGCAAAATCCCCAGAGGCTGTAGCCGCTCCGAATTGACAGGTCTCTAGGCACAGCCATGACTCTCAGCCTCATCGCGTGGTGACAGGACTGTTGCCCTGCCGTATTGTCTTGTCAGCCGGCATGATAGGACGAAATGGTTGTGGAAATGTAACAAGCTTCCGCAAGCATCAGTACGGGGCTGCTGCATATAGGGTTTGTGGTATGCCCGTTGCTCCCTCTAACCTTGCGATGCACCTGACTCGCCAATCAGGTGTTGTCACTGACATACTCCCTGATGTGACATTATTGGCCAGCCGTCTCTAATTGCCAAAGCTAAGGTTCCCACTAAGCCTTGCTTGATATGAGTGCATCCACACCAAGAACCCTTGCTTGGTCCTTGCGTCGACTTGCACAAGTCAGGCAGACTCAGTCTTTGCCCTCGAATTCAGCCCTCGCCCGAACATCACTGGCAAGCGAACTGGTTAATGCACCGCGCAACAGGGGTTGCGCGTGCATATCTGGACCATGCCACCTGTGATTGGTGCGTATCGGGTAATGTCAGTCCCGAGTAACGATTGGCCGAGATGGTCAAGCGGCCTGTGGATACCGGACTTGCTCCCACAGCTCACCCCGTACCGTCGCCCGAATCCTCCTTCTTTCTCCCGTTTATTTTTCCTAGACGGCAATTCGATGTCTTCTTTCGACCACGGCGCCATCCCTATCTCCAGCTTCTACTCTATTTTCAACTCGAGTCGCGCGGCAGCTTCTTTGTGTCAACTGTTCTTAAGGTTCTAGGGAACTGGAAAAGCGGGCAGTCTGTGCTATACAACAAACAACGGTCTCGGGTGTAAGTCTGTCGCAGGGACTCTTGACGAACACTCCGCGAGGCGATAAGGTCTTAGCAAGCAGCCTCACGCATAATAAGTGATTTCCTTTCCGTTCTCAACTGGCCATGACGTCGTCGCCAGACTGGACGTTTGGTTTGCTCCGCGTGACCAAAAAGCGCGGTTTCCTAGGCTTCGACAGCAGTGCATTGTCGCCGCAGGAAATCGAGGTGCGGTCCCTTCCTCCTCCCTCCTAATACCTGGTTCCCTAGACGCCAGTGCTGGAACTTACTTCTGCTTCCCACCCCAACTTTCATGTCTGCAATGTACCCACTCGGCTTGCAGAGTTCGTCACTCCATTTGACATTCCTTGGACTGTCCTTATGTCCAAACCCACCCAAAACAATCTCCCCAACATGAAGCTGCGAGGCTATCACAATCTAACTACCAAGCACAGGACCGGCATCAACTCAGAGGTGAAATCGATCTGAACCCATGGAATCTTCGCATCTGGGCCGTTTCTGCTTCAGGGTTCCTTACCGGATCCTACAATCTCTTCGCTACGAACGCCGTCTATGCATCCATAGCATTCGTGTACTTTCCAGATGAAGGGTGGCCGAGTCTCTTGATGAACATCTGCACTCTCCTCGGCTCCGTGCTTGGCCAATTGCTTTTCGGCTTTTTGGCTGACCTGTTTGGCCGGACGCGTCTTTACGGCATCGAGCTTGTCATTGTTATCGTTTCCACTCTTAGTCTAGCGTTTAGTGGAGCCGGATACGATTCCATGTCTTTTCTCGCTCTCTTCTCTTTCTGGAGATTCGTCACTGGCCTGGGCCTCGGAGCAGAATGTAGGATGCCCCTCAATCACCGGTCATGATTCACTTGCTAACTGTCTATAGACCCGTAAGTCATAACCCGTTTATAATACAACTGTCACGAATATGCTGGTGTTGACCAGCTATGAAGCCTCAGCGCCGTGATCACGTCCGAGTGGTCGTCGACTTCTGCAAGGGCTATGATGATATCATCGATCTTCATCATGCAGCCCATCGGGCAAGCCCTGGCCCAACTGGTCAGTCTCTTTGTCCTCCTCGGTCGGGATCGCTCCAACAGCCTCCAGGCTATGAATTGTGGCTTGGATTCAAAGTACGAATACGAGTGTCGTAAGTCCGTGGATGGCCTCTGGCGCATAGTTATCGGTGTCGGAGCCATCCCGGCTGTTTTCGCCATATTCTTCCGTTTTATCCTTCCAGATTCCGGCCTGTACAATCTGGAAGTAAGAATACGATCACAAGTTGCACTCAGTCGTGCTACGCAATTTTATAGAATCCCTCTCACATCGAGGTTCAGACCTCTACAACCGGCCGATGCTCGGGTGCCTCCTCAACAGATCGAGCCCATTCAATTTTCACGACAAGACCTCTACCGGTACTTCATTGAAGACCGGAATTGGCTGTACCTGCTCGGGACAGCAAGCACATGGTTTTTCTTGGACTTTGCGCTTTATGGATTCGGTCTCGACAACCGCGCCGTTCTGGCAGAGATATGGGCCACTACGAATGTGCCAAATATCGACTCTAATCTCCCTTGTTGGAACTCATCCTTGCCTGGTGGCTCTTCGGTCCTACCTACGTGGAAGACGGGCATCCCCGTATGGCAGACAGATGCCACGAGACCCTGTAACACTATAGATGGCGTTCTTCTGCAACAAGCAAAGCAGTATCTTCTCACCATATCTGTAGGGTCAATTTGCGGCTGCACAGCATTTATCTTCTCTGTGGACTACGTTCGCCGGAGGCAATTTTTGACAATCTCCTTCGTCAGCCTTGCTGTTCTGTTCAGCATAACTGGCGGGGTCTATTACAGAGTTCACAATGGCCCGAGATCTGTGGCAACCACGGCGATGGTTGGCATCTGCCACTTCGCCTTTAATTTTGGTAACTCTGACCTATTTCATCCATCTTGCATAACTCTCTTGAAACAAAAAGTTGACTCGAGATAATGACAGGCGCCAACAGTTTGACGTTCTTGATACCCGCCGAGATCTTCCCTACCGCATACCGCTGCTTCTCTCATGGCATCTCCGCAGCGGGAGGAAAGTTGGGGAGCATCTTCGCCATCTTTATGGTTTACGGTATCAGCACGGCATACAACAGTTCCACCAAACAGGGCCTGATATTCCTCCTTTTTGCCTGTATCGGCGCGGTGGGGACCATCTTCTCATGGGCGTATATTCCGGATATACAGCGGCGGACTCCTGAAGGGAAGTTGGTTAACAGAGAGCTCGAAGAACTAGGAGAGGGGCTTAGGAGAGCCGAATCCGAAGGCCAGGTTTTCACGGTGAGGAATAAATGGTGGAAACAAAGTCAGAGGCTGAGGTTAAGACGCAAGTAGTATATGACGAGACATTATTCAATCTGGGGCTTTGACGGATATGCTGCAGAGTACTCTATGTAGACAAAAATCATGGCTAAATACGATTGGGAGCAGAGGTATCCGAGGAACGCGTTAAGTTTATTGGGTCGTTACGAATGCAAATCTAACTCTACTGCACATTCCTCCCAAGCGATCGTTACCATGCTACAGCGCAGAGCCACTAGCGACATAGTTTTCTTCTACTTTAGTCATTTTCGGACGCGGGCTTTATATTTAGTAGAAAAGAAGACCACACGCCTTTTCGATAATTACCTCTCCTTAGGTGGGAAACAGTTCTTGTTCTCTCGACTGTAAGTATTTGGGCTAGAAACCTCACCGCCGCCTTAAAACCAATTCTGTAATGCGTTTGTTCTATAGGATCATCCCAGGCCAAAGTTAGTCATTACGTGAGATGTGAATTTTACTGAGACTGAAACAAGGATGAAACTAAAAACTAATTCTCCACCTTATTCAATTCGCGCTGTATTCTGGGAGATACTGTTTTGGTTTCTCTCGTGTCAGAAAAAAATGTACTAGTTAAAGAAAACGAGCTGTATCATCCACTGTGACTCACATCATCTTGGCTTAGAAGTGCCGCCTTTCCTAGGCAAGGGGATTCTGTGTCTTGCTGTGTGCAAGACGGATCACTAGGCTGGGTCGCGCGCGGATAAGCAACTTGGAGGGGGACTTCGCAATCTATATGATTGGCATAAACGCCGTGAGGACGAATTCGAAGTAGTAAGGAATAAGAGCGGACAATGAGTTTGCTGCAGAAATCAGGTTGCAATCTTTGGCTCAAGTTGATATGGATGCGAATAGACGAAGTCCATGAGCCAGACCCGCTTCTACCGTATGCAAGCGGTGGTCGGTCCAGAACCTCCGAGGATCTTCTACCAGAAGACGAATCCGATAATGTGATGGCATCGCTATGGTATTCTGGTGGCGCAGTTACCCTGTCTGCCGTCCCACTTTGGACATGGACCGGGGGTGTATAAGTCCACTCGAGGTTTTGGAATTTTGAGTCGCCGAGGTTCAACACGTCATCGTGTAGTCTAAGGTCCTCATTATCCTTGAGTAACGTCTGCTTGGGAAGGCAGGGGATGCTCTTGGTAGAGTAGTAGGTCTTTGCCCTCAGTCCAGATGTCGCATGCAAGGTCAGCTTGCGTAGCTGCCGAATTGAGATGGTCGAGCCGAGCAGGGACAGGCGAACGACGTACTCTGTGGAGGCGTTAGACGTTTCGGGAGTGTAAACTAGTGGTGCGGGTTCCTCGGCTACAAGACTGAGAGTCCCCAAGAATCCGCCGAGCATATTCTTCCACAGTGGCGTCCCGGCTCTGAAGACGAATTCAACTGGAAAGCTCGGGAGGTGCGTAGGTGGCCATATGTCTACATATGGGAGAAACTCGATATCCTTCTTTGCTGTGACAGTTGAGGAACGTCCCGTCTTTTCAGCTTGTTGTATCTCGAAATGGACTACAGCTCGTACCGAGTACGTAATTGCGGCTTTGGGTCGAGGAACCGAGGGCCATCTGTTGACATAGGATTTGGTGATGTTAAATGATGGAGGGAGATACTGACATTGCATCGGCCGCCCATCACTGGCAATTTCACGCGTATCGGGCATGACAAACCGGAAGGGGAAGCTGTAGGTATACCCAGGGCTAGGAGTTGAGAGATTTTGACTTGAGAGTAGTCCAGGCGGGTGTTTGATGTCCAAAAACTGTTTTTATTTAGTGAACATGAGCGACAAAGTTATTGGACGGCAAACCCACCTTCTCAGCACACCGAAATTCAATAAGGCTCGGGTGATTTGCGACAACAAAGGCTGCTTGAAATCCTAGAATTCCAATTCTGATTAATAATACGTTCTTGAGAGGATATTGTTGGAAAGACTACCCTCGAGGTGGATTTCGGCGCGGGTCACGCTCATCCTAGACTTGGTTGACAGGCAGATTCGTCCCTCCAGCGAGTCTCCGGGGCGCAGGCACTCGGGCTCAGTTCGGCATGCGCCGCACTCGAAGATCTCAATAGCTAGTTTGACATCTGCGTGCATACTCGGATCAGTCACCATAGTTAAAGAGCAGCTACTGTTGTAGAGTAAATGATCCGTAATTGCTGGTTCTCAGCACAAGAAGAACCGCTGGCTCTTTAGATAAAGGAAAGGGAAATGGAGCAGAATGGGCTGGATGATGTCTCCAATCTCCGGCTGTGCTACGGGATCCATCTAGAGGATATTATGCTACATGCTCTCTAGGATTAAATATGTAGGTGTGAGGTTCCATGGCCCTGCACGTTTCCAGACGAACTGATATATCCAATCACCATGCCGACGTGACAGATACCCTGCAACTTCCCCCGTAGCGTAGTTAGTTAGGCGCTGGGTGAACCTGTCAGAGGGTACACATGGAGAGGCCCATTTATTTGACCAATCAACGAAGTGGCAGTCCACAGCCTGAGGCACCAATTTCTGTACTATTAAAAGGTGAGGCAATTAGGGGAGATCACTCCTATTTAGCCATAGTCATCTGAATTAATCAATCAACGTGCTATCCGACAAAACCTGTCTCGAGGTTGCGGGGTTCGATTCCCGCCAGGGCACAACTAAATATGCGAGTTTTTTCCGATGGAAACTCATACCCCTGCCGTTGACTAAATAGGACAAGTCGTTTCTGGGTACGCCTTTATGGTGTCTGGCAAACAAGCCAGCAAAAGTTTAATGGGAAGACATGGTACGTACAGTACGCATATAACGAGAATTCGCGAAGAAAAAGATTATTAGTAGGACTTACTATTTACCCCGCAACTTGCGCGGCTGTGCGGTAGGATTGTGGAGTATTTGTATACTTATGCTGAATTACCGATATCCATGACAACTGTCACTCCGACGACATGATTGGATAAACTCTAATTGGATTCTGCAGAAACTATTGTGTTACAAACCTAGCATCGACCTAAAAGCTTTCACCCAGACAACTCTATTCTTGAATGCACTCAAGAGAGAAAGCCCTGCCGTCCCAGCACGCTGCTCCCCAGCCCGATCCTCAGATTGACCAGTATCAACAGAACTCATACTCACATCACACTGCTGTCGTTCAAGCAAGCCATATACAAAGATTACTATGTCCACTACTAGCTAACACGGGTTGTAACTATTTTCGATTAAAGTACGGAGTATAATATGGCTCGATCCCAACATTAAGTCAACTCACTGCAGAGTCTCTGAGACTGGGCCGTCCAGTTTGTAGATGAAGTTCAACAGCATGTATGTATAGTATGATATGTGTATACCGCAATGTTCACAATCGCCTTCTTTCCTCCAGCATTGCCTCCATCTCCTCTGGCGCCTCCTCGCCAAATTCCTTCAAAGAATGCTGCGTATTTTCAAGGCACGCTTGCAGACATGTAATGTACCGAATGGCAGATTCAATCGTGTCAACCTTCGTGGCGGCATTGCGATTGGCTTGAGCTGCTTTATCAGCCGCTGATGCTGCTGGTGCGGGAGGCTCAACATCTCCAGAACGTTCACAGCATTTCTTTGACAGGAGCACTGCCAGCTCCACCAAAGCTTCTTTTAAATGATCTCGGCGAGTTTGCTCCGCTGCTTTTCGTTGGTTTCGTTTGACTCTAAAAGTATTGTGTACTTGAAGTTCCGTTAGCTATGAGAGAAATTCTCTAACGTCTAGATAGAAACTTACTGGCTTGTTCTAACGTTGACGTTGGCTGCAATGTCGTTTTTGACTTAATCAGTCGTGGGACTGCTGCCACCAACTTCCTGGATTCCGCCTTCGGAGCTTCGTCAAGGCGCCGGTTGTGTTCCGAGTAACTTCTCGGAATGTGTCTCGGAGTCTGTTTGTCTCTGTATCTCCCTGGGGCAACCGGGTCATTTCTGAGACTGCACGTCCTCAGAGAGTGTTCAGAGTTAGTCCAGAGCTCAGAGACTCTCGAAGAAGGCTGCGGTGTGTCGATGTTAACAATCGCTGCAACATTCATGTCGCTGGTATCTAGCGACGTAGTCTTCTTGCTCTTATCACGGCTTTCTGGCTGTACTCAACGAAGTCGTTTCCGCTTGCTAATGGATTAACTTTGGCCCTGACTTTTGGTCGCAGCAAGTAAACTCTCGAAGGAAGTGTCATAACGGTTTATCATGGATCAACGAACCCCACAAAGCCAATCATGTCTTGGGGATGACAGGGTCCCAGGTGACACGAGCCAGAGGTACCTACTCTCCACAATGTACAGCTATCACTTTGCCCGATCCATTTCATTAGGCGCCTTTCGCAGCCACATCTCCTCGTCCTTAACTCACTAGGGCCAACCATATTAGCGAGATTACCCCATTAAAAAGACATGAATATACTCGTTAAGAATTTCCTTCTTTAAAGTTGCCGTTGTACTCCGTACTGTTGCTGCTTTAACCTGCTTAGGTGGTATGCCTTAGTATGTCCCTACAGCACAGCTATAGATCCTGGATTTTGGTCATGCGACCAGAGCTGCTAATCTAAAACAAAAAAAACACCCCAAAAGCACGCTTGCAAAGATTCCTCTTTGGATTCCCTAGCTCAGAACCCGACCAACTGACTTCCTTTATCTACCTTGCCTGTCCCTTTCTACTGCAACATGCATGGCACAAGAAGCCAATAAACCTGATCTGTGTAAAACTCGGTATACTAATACGGAATAACACTCCGTGGCGTGTCAATCCTATTTGTTGGGCTATCCAATGATTAGCCATGCTGCACATAGACTTCGTAAACTAGTCTGAAGATTCTTCGTGATGGCAAGACCGTGTTAACAAGCCAACAGCACAGGGGACTCGCCACCATCCTGTCAATATCCGCTCAATACTTGATCGTTCTGCCACTAATCACTCCGGGAAACATGATAACCATAGCTGGCAATCTATTATCATAATTAATCCCAGTTTGGACACCGACAATGCATCTTGCTTAGAACTGACTGCCCTGGCTAACGTACAAGGATGCTGAGATTAACCATGTGCTCTAGGTTCAAGTCGAATAGAGTGAATAGAAGCTGCGCCATATTTTCGTATCAAATATATCGAGTTTAGTATAGATTACCACATTAGCTACAGCATCGATTATGTATATATATTAGCATCCCGCCCGTCAGTTCCCGGGTCTTCTTGAAAAGTATCTTCTCTAACTAATGTTGCTAGCCTACTTTCAACCGAGAACTATTTGATACCATGGAAAAGTTCCAAGCCCCTGAGCCGTCGTCCGTGGGCATCACGGAAGACAAGAGCCTAGATGATCGCCGTACCTTCGACGTCAAGACAGGCGAGCTTGGTCCGATAGCAGCGAATATCGACAATCGTAGGCTAGCTCTTGCAGAGGTCGACAATGTGCGAATTGGTTTCCCCCACATCCGGGCCGTTGTGGTGGCCGGATCTGGATTCTTCACAGACGCATATGACCTCTTCAGCGCCAACTTCATCACTACTATGATTGGGTTAGCCATGTACCCCACACATAGCATCTCATCCGCAGGCGACACAGCTATCAAGCTGTCTACGACTTCCGGCGCTATCATTGGTCAAGTTTTATTTGGCTGGCTTGCCGATAAACTAGGCCGCAAGAAAATGTACGGCCTGGAACTTATTATCATCCTGGTCGGTACATTTGGGCAAAGCATCAGCGGCTCTGGTCCCGGGCTCGCATTCCTAGGCCCTCTGATCTTGTGGAGAGTGTTGATGGGCGTAGGTGTGGATGGTGATTACCCCCTATCTTCTGTCATCACATCCGAATTTGCGACGGTAAAGTGGCGCGGGGCGTTTATGAATTCTGTGTTTGCCATGTAAGTGTTAATTCTATTAGTCTTGCTGCTAGACCATCACTGGTCGGAATGCTAACTTCTCCAACATAGGCAAGGATTCGGAAACTTTGCTGCTGCCATGGTTTCCTTCGTTTGCGTTGTGGCGTTCAAAGACGCGCTCATTGTCGCCAGCAAGTCCTCTGAGTGCGTAGGAGATTGCTAGGTTGCCGCAGACAAAATGTGGAGAACCATTATCGCTTTTGGCGCCTTACCGGCCGTGTGCGCTCTTTATTTCCGGCTGACAATCCCCGAAACGCCACGCTATACGCTGGACATCTCGCTTGATATCGAGAAAGCCAAGGTGGACGTCGAAGCTTACCTGGGAGGCAAAAGCGGTGGAACGATAGATGTGAACCAAGAAGCGGCAGCCCTCATCCGACAGCGCGAGTCCAAACCTAAGGCAACATGGAAAGAGTTCTACCATCATTTCAAAGAATGGAAGCATGGGAAAATCCTTTTGGGTGCAGAACAGGTGAGATAGTCGACTAGCGCGCTTATATATAAAATAGAAAGTGGAAAATACTCACTAGCACCGGCCAACATCTTGCATTGTGCTGTCAGCCTCTTTCTTGTGCTAATCTAAACATGACATTCTCTATTGATCTTCTAGAATCTGAGAAACGCGGTCCGCCCATGCCCAACCCGGGGCTCAGTTTCTGGCAGCAAACGACACGGGCGTTTCCACACCTTCACTCCTTAAAAGACACATCTGTGCCCTCGACATCCCCATATGTCGTCATCGGCTCCGGCATTGCAGGTGCACTGCTTACCTACGAATTGATCCAAGGCGGAGTCCAAGGCAAGGACATTATTATATTGGAAGCTCGTGAAGCAGCCAGTGGCGCGAGCTCTCGTAACGCCGGACATGTTCGACCTGGTAGGACCATTCGAAACCCGCTGAAGACTGATACCGTATATTAATACAAACGGCTCCAGATGCATTCCGCGGCTTTGAGACGTACGCACAGCATCACGGAAAAGACCAAGCCGTCAAAATCCTTGCAAATGAGCGGGTGGTGAAAAGGTGAACCAATTTGTACGAGATAACAGCCCATTATCCCACACGAAAATGCTCACCGGAAAATTTCCTCTTTAAGACGTATGCCTGTGCAGTCCCTGCTCTAGCCTGCTTAGAGGGTGTGCTTTCTTATGCTCCTATGGCACAGCCATAGTGTTTCGTTTAGACCAATCAACGGGGGTTTCCTTGACCAATTAACCTGCGAGGATTCTTTTAAAATCGTGAAGATGTTGTGATGTCTGTCTAGGTTACAGTCTGCCTAAACTAGACAATATAAGGTTGTTCCTTGTTGTTGATTGGTTGTGTTTCCAGCCTTTTCGGTAACTGTTTTTTGGCGGTTTTTTATGCCCCTGACTCCTTTTATGCTCGTTACTTTATGTTTTCGAAACCATAAGAACAGCCTGAGCCGCTATAGTACAGCGAGAAGCCGTCGTAGTTGGAGGCATAGACCGGTTTAATGTGGTGTCTCCAATACGCCAGCGTTTGTCAACCAGGGGACCAAAAACTTTCGGACACCTACAAACCTCTACAGCAAATCACGAATGAATCAGTTTTCATATCTCAACAAATAATTAACGGAAATCGTAAAATACATCACGAAGTAGCGATATGAAGATAATCGAATGAATTTAAATTATCCTCACTTGCTTTTTTTGTCAAGGTTCTGCATTGCAGTAGGACACTGTGGAAGTGGCGAGTTATTGAAAAAGTTGTACTTATTGTACATAAGAGTAACGGATCTTGCACACTGTTCCCATATTCAATTCTCTTCGAATTTGAGACGGTTGTCTGTGCTCTATGCAAAGAAAAATCCAGACGTCTTTTATATTTGTTAATGCAATGGTACCAGGGAATTGAAATTTTATCGGAGCCATATGTAAGGTTCTTTGGCTTAGTTGATTACAACTAATAATTCATTTTAAGATGTGTCTTGTCTTTTACGTAAATGTTATGCAGAGTTGGTTGTTCGTAAAACTTTACAATAAACGTATATAATAGAAGCAATCCGCAGACTCGTAATAATTATGGCGTTCGGAATAAGTGTCTGTAGCACTAAATTTAATCTAGCGTTACCTATGTATAGAAATTACCAAGCTTTCATACGATCATTTACTATCCGGATCGGCAACCTCCAAGATATCTACCCATTAATCATTCTCGATATTGTAAGTGAGGCGGGCCTTGTCTGCCATCGATGGTGTCTCATCTATTTCATACTGAGGAACATTGAGCCCCTGCTGGGCAATTCTCTTGCTAGGCGAAGCTTTCTCCGGACTAATCCGTTAGCAAGCAACGGTGCATACTGATTGGAGAGTGGTGTACACTTACTTCCTTTCATACCCTCATGCACGTGTTCATGCTGAGCGACTGACACGGCCCAAAGTCGACAGCACCAGAGCGCCACGAGTGCATCCAGCTGCGTTCGCCTCAGCGTAGCTGTTACCACCAACCGGTGCTGGCCCTCGCCCTCGTCCTCGACAGCCACTGGATGCAGCGTGGCTTCTTTCCCGTCCTTTCCGTCATTTATGTCTCCATCACTGCTGGTCCACTCATAGCGGCCTTGGCGCTGGCGCACTGCAAATAGCGGCTTGGCATGCTTGCGGAAGTGCGGCACGCCGTGCTTGTCTGAGTCGGCCGCGATGCCGTCTAACGGCAAGGCCAGCCACTGTTTCGCCCAGAAGGGCGATTTTTTTAGGCCGATCGGATCGCCGAGGGCGTGTCGCCGCGACGCGGTCTGAATGCAAAAGTACGGCGTGTCCGATGATAACGATTCAAAGCTGCCGAATAAGTGCGGTAGGTACCGTAGATCGTATATATGCCGCACGCGCTGACTGACAGTCGTGTTGTCGGCGCTGTCGGCACTCCGATGCCGAACAGTGCGCTCGATGCGCTCAAGCGTCACAACCAACGTGGCACGACTCAGACTGGTTATACCGCGGTTCAGCTGGTACAGTGGCGGCCCTGCAGCGGATTCGCCATGGATTGTCTGGCCTGCCAGTACAAGGATAGTCGGCGGCAGCAGAGTATTGTCGTAGACAGCATCAACGCCAACTTCGGCGGCACTGGTACATGACGACGGGTCGGTACGAGTGTTGTCGCCACCAGTGGTGACCGTTGGAGCATCGGGGGTTGCCAAGTCAATAGCGAGACTCATATTTGCAAAGTCAGAGCTGAGGAAGAGTCGTGATGTCCAATAAACAATGCAGAGCTGGATGCTAATCACGAACATAGGCAACAAGGAAAACGGGAAAAACAGTTTATGGCGTTGTTTGTTTTCAATGAGGTCATGGGGCCATCACTATCGCGGCCCTTAATGGTTTTTTTTTTTTTTTTCGCGTTGGCTGTGCCCTCGTCATAATTGTTTTTAAACCAACATAAGCCATACAAATATTCAATCAAATAGCTCATGACGTATAAATTCACTCTGAGTTGTGGCACAGCATCACCCTCATGCCTCCTATTAGATGATACGGGATCTGTGAATTGGATCTTGTGTTCTAGAGCCATATTTTAGGTGCTGTATTAAATAAATTTTTTAATCTAAGTTCAACAAGTCTATGCACCCGCACAAAGATACATATTGAATAAATAGGGGTGGCTGTAGTCAAAACAGGAACTCTTCACTGCGGGTTCTAATTCGTTGCAGTTATTGCAGTGAGTCATTATCTCGGAAAATTTCTAATATGCCCAAGCTCGAGAAACATTAAACGGAGCTGAGGACAGCGAGTCTCTGTCCAAACAGCCATAACCATTAATATATTTTATAGTCACCGTAAGTAGAGATATCTACAATTTATTTAGTTCTATTTGCTAGCGTCTCGAGAGAACGGCGGTACTTTAGGGGACATATTATTCTGGCAACTAGTAAAACAACAACCTGTCGGTTTGTTACTTTAGACTTACTGAGCGAGCCGTACTGTATCATCAGACCCAAATAGAGAGAAAATTAGTTCTAGACAGGCTTGCGCAGGAACGGTATCATTGTAACGATATCGGGAATCTCGGAGCAAACTCGGGCATAACCCGTCTCAAATAGGACAGACTGAGCCTGTTGATTGAACCATCATTAATCTTACCGGTACGTATGCGCTAAGAAATGTCTCCCAAGAAATATACGCTCGGCATACGCCTTTACTCCACTACGACACAAACAGAGCGAGCATAGTAAACTACCCTAGGAACTTGAACTATCCCTACGATCATAATTGTATACGCTCCTGAGTGCATGCGCATAGCCTCCGACAGCATGCAGATAGTAGACCAGAGTTGAGAGTACCACAATCCGATATTAGTGCTATCGCTAGCCAAGCAGAAAAAAGAAACACAACTTGGAGCGTGAATACAGCTGAGAGGTTAGTTGATATTGGTCGTGTTTTATTAGTTTAACATAATTGAACGTGTCTTTTGGTGTTAAAGATATGACGACGCTGACACCTTGGCTGTACTTCATTGAGTTCGACCATATGCCGTTCAGAAAAGCAGTAATACCCAGAATCCATCCTAGCGTAGTCTTTCAAGAATCTCTAGTGCAAACGAACAGCCAGAAGCTTCCAGTCTTTCCATGGCAAAATTTTATTCTTTATGTTAGCCACAGCATCCAGGAGAAAGGACATTGCTGTTGAGCTCAGTTTGTCTTCTCAACAAAACCCATTTTCTGTCCAAGGAAGAGTCCAGAAGATGACACAGCCAGAACTTAAATTAAGGGAATGCAGCTTCTACCTAATTCAGATTACATTGTTCGATACTACATGTCTATGATACCTACAATTCAGAAATTTGCCTAAGGGGAGCTGAAAATGACCTAGTCGGCCGGTTGCTGAAGCTTTGGGAGGCCGGTGGACGCAGATCCCAATTTCTTATTCAAGAGAAGTACCCAGCTGGAAAGCCGAGAATTTTATAAACTACGGCGTCTTCGGCTTTAGTAGCTTACGATTTGATCTAAAGAATTACAAGAAGAATGGCAAGACTTCGGGGTCATTTTTGGCGCCTAGGGAAATTACAAGTGAAGTGGTGTGTAGCGCGTTGGCGGTAGGGAGTGCTGATTGTCGCGGCAGGGATGGCCTCGTCGGCTGTGATGAGCCGAATTACCTCCACGGCGGCTGCGATCTCTTCCGGTGGCTCGCAGCCCGGGATGCGAACGAACGAGGGTAACAGGGCAGCGTGAAGGGGCAGCATGACGGGGATGTCGTCGGCCGGGTCCCGCGGTGCGGGCCAAGGCTCGGGCACCAGGGTCGCGTCCGTCGTGACCAGCAGGCGGAAGTGGTCGTTGGGGAACAGACGCAAAAGTGTCTCCACACCGACGGGGTTGTGGTACATCGCGCCAATGGCCACGGGCGACAAGAAACCCCAGTTTTCGTGGATGCGCTCATAGTTGCCCATATCAATATCGTTCCTCATATCGACGCGAGCAACGAATTGTGCCCGGCTCTGATACACATTCACGCCAGTTTCGACAAGCACCACCAACACGGCCGGGTCCGTGTCTAGGTGCTCTATAGCTAGAGCCAGTGCGTTGCCGTACCCACTAGGACGCGATTTCAACTCGAGGGAGCCGTCGTCAAGGTCGTCGTCGTTCTCTTCGTCGAGGTTGTTGCCATACATGAGCGGAATTGCTTTTACGGCCTGAATGTCGGCATCGTGCTCGAGCAGAAACCGGATCAATGCAACGCGCTCGGCTGGGGGACCGAGACAGCTGTCAGCTGCTGCCAGCAAAGGCGTGCGGCCATTGTGGTCCACCTCGTTGAGGTTGGCGTCCGGCATGCCTCGCAGCAGTAGACGCAGCGTGTCGAAGCGGCCCACCGCGCACGCCATCGTCAGCGGCGTACCTGACATCCCGTGTTCGGTCCGGTCCTCGCTCTGGAGCGGGCCCTGCATCTCCGGCGGGAGAGTGGCCCTGTATTTCAACAAGACGTCAATAGTAGCGTGGTGTCCCAGCTGGACCGCCAGCACGAGCATCGGGCTGAGAAGCTCGGTTTGGCTCTCATGCATGAGCAGCTTGGGCACGGCCCGGATGAGCTCGTGCACGGCTGGGACGTCGTTGGCTCGGATCACCGCATGCATATGATCGATACGCCCCCATGCTTCACTCATTTGGAAATCGCCATGTCTCTCTGGTAACGAAAGGGCTGGGCACATGGTCCTCACAATTTCTAATGCCTCCGGCTCACGAGTTAGGTTCGTCAGCGACCAGCGCATTGCTTTGATTGCCTCCCGGAGGTCCGCGTGCGCGTCCGCGTCGTTGTCATGTTGTTCTCCCGCAGCCATGTTGTGCTATGTGCTCTGTGTCAGACGGCCAAGCGTGCGTTTGAGCATCAGGCCGCCATCTCTTTTATCTCGCAATACGCATAGCTGTACGCGACGCAACCGGCCTTCCTAATAACTCAGCTGTAGAGATACTTACGCCACTTAAGTAAATCATATACTTTTTGAAGTGTATGGGGTACGAGGAAGGTGAACTTGTCTACGAAACATTTCTAACGCTTTTGTAAATTCTCGTTAAATCTGTAAACAACAATATATATATTCATATTGTTATAAGGCCATATTATCGATGAAATTGTTCTTGTTGACTGCTTTAGGATTTTTTTTTTTTTTTTTTCCTAATCTTCTCATGCATTAGGGAATTCCAAGGCTACAAGTGGGCTTAGCTGTCTGAGCAATTGCACTCGTTATTTCTATAGATGCGCAGTCGCAAATATTTAAATAAAACAGGTTCCACCAAAGTATGCACAATCCTATAGAAAAATTGAAAAGTCATCCGCCGGTCAAGGGGGAACAATAAGAACCGCGATCTTATCATAATGTTAAACGGAAAGAAAATGGAGAAATCTTAAACACTTCAATGGCATGCCTCTCTGTTTAAGTATATGGGAACCAATCGAACTCATCTTAATGACGTGACATAAAGTAAATTAACAAACGCTAGGTTCCGTCCCCAAACTGATGCCTTAAAACCAAAGATCCTGTAAGTAGGAGCAACGAGAAACATTTCGCTCGTCCAAAACAACCACATATATTTTCATCTGAACACTTGACGTATGTATGGATGTTGATCTGATTGGATCTTTCCGAAGGTAAACGATTAAAGTACTCGGAAAAGCTTCTTTAAAAATTTATTACGTGGGGGCTTTTTCATTTGCAGTTGCAAGTATGGCGGCTGTGACGCACGCAATTTGTTACGAAGAATGCGAAATGTATTACGTAGTAAGCCACTAATCTTGCCAGCACCACCCGCAGAGCACATTGAAAAGACATATTTATCTCGTCGTCTCTAGATATAAAACTGTAAATTGATTTTCAACTACAAGCGATGTAACTTCAGCTATCCTTTATTACCATGGCCACTCAACAGGGATACCCTAGCACCGACCCAGTTGCATACGAGTTGTACAAGGACAAATGGTCAGATCTTCCAAAAGATGCAGAAAGCTGGATTCAACGGGCGAAAGATGTAGCCACGATTCTGGCAAGCGACGCCAGCATTCGTGAAAGAGAAAACAAGTCGCCACGGGCTGAAGTGGAGCTTTTGAAGCACTCTGGTCTACTTAAGGTGCTTGGGCCTACGAGATATGGTGGTGGCGGGCAACCGTGGAGTGTTGCATATAAAGCCATTCGCGAAGTTGCCAAGGCTGACGGGTACTACTTCCTTCCTTTACACCGCTGTCTCCTATCATTCGCTGTCTTCTACGCTTTTTTTTCTCTCTCTCTTTACTAGGTACTAATTACTCGTCTGTCTCTCTTACAGCTCCATTGGAATGCTTCTTGGTTACCACCTTAATTGGTCTAAGACTGCAAATATCGTCGGCTCTTCTGAACAGGCTGATCGCTTCGAAAAGCTCATTATCGCAAATAACTATTTTGTCGGAGGAGCTGTGAACCCTCGTGATAACGACCTCAAGATCACAACTGACGGTGACCGAATTGTCTTCAATGGGTCCAAGAATTTTAATACCGGCGGCGTTGTATCTGATCTTACAGTACTCGAGGGTGTTTTTGAGAACACCGAAAATCACATTTTTGCTATTGTTCCGACGCAGCAGCCAGGCATTAAGTTCGCACATAACTGGGACAATATCGGCCTTCGTCTTACTGAGTCCGGGAGTGTCATTATTGAGAACGTGAAGGCCCCTTGGGCTGATGCCTTGGGATGGAATGCGCACACCAAGAATCCAGATTTGGGCATTCTAGGGATCCCATTTGCCAGCTTATTACTTCCAACGTAAGTATATGCTCGGGGGTAACATCGCCATACATGCTTAATGTTAAGAATTATTCTATCTGACATATTCCGGCTTTAGAATACAGCTGGTATTCGGTAACTTTTATTTGGGTATAGCTCAAGGTTCGCTAGAGTTTGCGTCAGCCTATACTACAAAGAATACTCGTGCATGGCCTTTCGGCGGGGAGGTTTGTGTTTATGTTTTCCTTCTCTATAATTCTCTCTTTCAGTACTGACTAAACTTCTAGAGCAAAGAGAAAGGAACAGATGAGTTTTACATCTTGTCATCATACGGCAACTTTTCAGCCCATCTCCGTGCAGCTGAAGCTTTGGCAGATAAAGCCGGAGAGGAGCTCAGCGCTCTCTATGCTAAATATTCGGCCAATCGAGAAGGCCTTACGGCCGGCGAGCGAGGTGATGTTGCGGAATGGATAGCAAGTGTTAAAGTTGTGACGACGGACACAGGTTTACGCGTAACTTCTGGTGTCTTTGAGGTTACCGGATCCCGCGCTACTGCCACCAAAGTTGGCCTCGATCGATTTTGGAGGGATCTCCGAACACACACGTTGCATGATCCAGTGGCATATAAAAATCGTGAACTGGGCAGATTCCAGTTACTTGGTGAATATCCTGAACCTACGTGGTATACTTGAGGAGTCAGAGGTTACAATGAATTTGAGCAAAGTAATGTTTTGGCAGTGTTACGTTCGATGAACAAGTCACGGTGAGAACTTGGTTCAGAATACGATCTAACACTATTCCATTTTATAATTTTTGTATTGTTTGAGACGCAAAGAGCTATATTTGTTTTCTGTTCTTACAAATGCTACTCAGCTTTCCAGTGGTACTGGGCCGCTGGATGGTCTAAGGGTGGCCTTGCAGCTCCTCTTTCTGCATAAAGGTTTTCGCGATATGTGCCTCCATCTACAGCATAATCGTCCCAAAACAGGCCGCGCTTCCTAAGTACAGGTAGAAGATGGTCAATGACGTCTTCGAATGTCTCCGGATTCAGCGCATAAGCCAGGTTGAATCCGTCAACGTCCGCTTCTCGAACCCATCGCTCCAGTTCGTCGGCAACTTTCTCTGCCGTACCCACAACTGTAGCACCTAGTCCACCGACTTTGATGTGATTTGCGACTGTGTGCTTTGTCCACTTGGGTACTTCGGGGGTTGCCTTGGACCAAGCTTCTACGGCGGAGCGAATGGCATTGGACTCGACGTTGCGCAGTTCTTCGTCATCACCATATTGCGCTAAGTCGATCCCGGTCCACCCTCCAAATAGAGCCAGCGCTCCGTCATCTGATCCATAGCTGAGCAACTCTTTATATTTGGCATCCGCCTCTTCTTGTGTCTTTCCTATAATGGGACAGAGCATGGCAAGAAATTTGACTGAGCTTGGATTGCGGTTAAATTCGTGTTGAGCCTTATATCTGATTTCTGCGATATTTTTGGCAACGACCGCAGGGCTGTGGCCAGCAACAAAGATGGCTTCTGCATGCTTTGCCGCAAAATTCTTTCCCGCTCGCGATGTTCCAGCTTGCATGATCACCGGTGTTCGCTGAGGCGATGGCTGACAGATGTGTGGTCCGGGAACTTGGTAGTATTTGCCGACATGGTTAATTGTGCGAACGAGAGAAGGGTCAGTGTATATGCGCTTTTCGCGATCTAGTTTCACTACATCATCTCTCCAAGAAGATTGCCTTTAGGCGAGAGACAGAATGAGAATTGTCAGCAGTAAACTCAGATCACTGACCGCAATGTCATTTGACCAACATAATAGGAAGCACACACCAAAGTTTGTACATCACATCAACATATTCCTCGGCAACAGCATATCTATCGTCGTGCTGCGGCTGCTCGGTAAACCCAAGGTTTCGGGCTGCCGAATCCAGGTAGCCTGTGACGATGTTCCAGCCTACTCTACCACCCGTAAGATGGTCCACCGTGCTCAAACGGCGTGCGAGGTGGTAAGGCTGCTCGTAGGTGGTTGCAATGGTGACGCCAAATCCGAGGTTCTTTGTTGCCGCAGCCATGGCAGGAACAAGAGAAAGTGGCTCATTGACTGGCCATTGGGCACCAGACACAATAGCTGGGTTGGGGTTACGTGGGCCTTGATAGACATCGTAGGATCCCTATGCACATACGTATGCCCGCAACGGTGAGCATGGAAGAAAAAATTAGGACAGTTTGGCTGCGTCAAGACGAACTCACAAGAACATCTGCAATGAACATTCCATGGAACTTTCCTTTCTCAAGAAGCTTGGCCAATTCAATCCAATGGAAAATATTATTGAAGTCCCATGAGTGATCCTGTGGGTGAGCCCAGAGGCCAGGCGATTGATGTCCACTACAGGACATAACAAAAGCGTTGATAATAAGCTTCTTGCTGATCGTATCAGCGGTGTCCGCAGTCTGAATTGATGCCATCTTTCGTCAATTGTTAGGTATCAGAGCATCTGTCAACAATGATTCAACTTCGTCAACTACTGGGGTTTAAAAATTTATTACGTAGCACTTCCTCTGCAGCTATATACTGAAAGGTCAGCGCTAATTAAGTTCTCTTGTTTCATCCGACTTGTTACCTTCGTTTGGTCTTCTTTCTCGTACGATATAGATATATACAAGGCATTGCGTAATATATAAACCGGACCAAACAAATGAAGCATATCGCATTTCACCTCGCCGATCTGAAATTGCGTGCTTGAAAGTACCGGGTTTTAGTGTCATCGGCCTGTGGGGGGTTTTCCCGTGCATAATCCTGGAGATGCAGCAAAAAAATACCTTTTGCTTACATAGTTATTCAAAATAGTGAGTTTGCCGGGTGGATAAACCCGTCTCTCGAAGAGAGAAATCTGTATAAGAATATCATACAAGTACTACTCATACAGAGCCAGAGACAGTGGATCATTGAGCAAATTTCGAACCAGTTCAGTACATCATGGCTGTAGGTACAAGCTCAATTGACCCTGCATTGCCACAGGCTGCAGGTTATACCGTTGTTATCGCATTTGGCTTCTTAATTGCTTTTATCATGGTGCTTGCTACTCATGTTTTAAAGAAAACACTTGGCGAGGACAATCGAACTACCGAGATGTTCATGACGGCAAACAGAAGCGTTGGTGCTGGGCTTACAACATCAGCGGTCATATCATCTTGGCTTTGGAGCACAGCCATGCTAGGAAGTAGCCTAGTTGGATACAATTTCGGTGTTGCTGGACCATTTTGGTTTGCGGCAGGGTAAATGACCCAGTTTTCATCTCAAGTTCCTTTTCCGGTACCACCGGTTCCAAGATTGAACATCTTCCGCAACACGAGGCTGATGGCATATCGAATAGGTGTTCACCCATGATTGTCTTTTTCTCTCTTCTTGGAATTACTTGCAAGTTACGAGTACCAGAAGCGCATACTCTCCTGGAAATTGTGAGAATCCGGTATGGTACAGTTGGCCACATAGTATGGATTGCACTCTGCCTCATCAACAACATTATTGCTATTGCAAATATGTTGCTGGGAGCTAGCGCGGCCATTTCTGCTCTGTATGTTTTCTGTCTATTTTATTCCGGCTCCGAATTTTTTCCAAATTTGCTTTTAATGTATTAATTGCCCTGATAGGACTGGCATGCATGAGATTGCGGCGACATTCCTCTTACCTATTGGCGTTATACTTTACACGTTTGTAGGTGGCATCAAAGCCACTTTTCTAACGGATTATTTTCATACATTCGTTATAACTATTATCGTCTGCTTCTTTACGATAAAAACTTTCACAACACCGGAGATCGGATCTCCAGGCGGTCTTTATGATCTTATTGTTGAAGCTGGAAAAGCCCATCCTGTTTTTGGAAACAAAGATGGCTCGTACCTGACAATGACGAGCAAGAATGTATGTTTGCATCTTCTTTATCCTCTTATATAATTGAGCTGTCTGTATTTATTTCGTTAATGTATCGCTGACGTTTTAGGCAATCCTCTTTGGAATTATCCATATTCTGGCCAATTTCGGCCTTGTCATAATGGACACAGGTTTCTTCGCAAAAGCGTTCAGCGCACAACCCCAGGCTGTTGTTCCTGGATATATCATTGGTGGCATCGCCTATTTCGCTATACCTTGGTGCCTAGGGACTCTCATGAGCTTTTCTGCTCTGGGATTAGAGAATACCAGCCGCTTCCCTACGTATCCTAGACGCATGACAACAGAAGAAATATCCAATGGCCTCGTTCTCCCTTATGCTGCCATCGCTATTGCAGGAAAAGGTGGTGCTGTAGCTGTACTACTTATTACATTCATGGCCGTTACATCAACCATCTCAGCTCAAGTTATTTCTGTTTCATCTATCATTAGTTTTGATATTTATCGTCAATATTTCAACCGCAGTGCTACGGACAAAGACGCCATTCGCTGGAGCCACATCGGCGTAGTATCGTTTGGCCTTTTCTCTGCGGCCTTTTCGACTGCACTTTACTATGGAAAGGTTGACTTGGGCTGGACACTTTATATGCTAGGTGTCCTGACATGTCCGGGAATTTTCCCAACGGTTTTTACAATTTTATGGAAACAACAGTCTCAAGCCGCCGCGGTGATCTCTCCTCTACTTGGAATGGGAACAGGTATTGGAGTGTGGCTGGGATCAGCTTCTGCTTTATATGGCGACATTAGCGTTTCTTCGACAGGCCAGACTCTACCTTGTGTATACGGTACTGTAGCTTCTGCGCTGAGTCCTTGCCTGTATTCGGTTATTATTTCTCTAGCTCGTCCTGCGGATTACGATTGGGCCGAATTCCGCAATGAGCGCCTTGCTTTCACTCAAAAAGAAGCATCCTCACATCGACAAGCACATGTGCAGGAGGCAGATGCACACAACGATAATATTGCAAATTATGCCTCAGACAAAGCGAAACTCAAGCACTGGGGCACTATAGCTGCTCTGTGGGCGGCAGCTACTTTTCTTGGACATTGGGTTCTTTGGTGAGTAAATTGAGTTAAGACGAAACTGTGATTCGTTTGAAATCCTCCAAAATGGCCCTTCATATTGTCCGCTTCGCTAACAACTATAGGCCTCTTCCCATGTATGCGTCAAAGTATGTCTTTGGGAAATCCTTCTTCGTCGCGTGGATTGTAATTGCTATCGTCTGGGTATGGTTGACAATGCTAACGGCTGGCTTTTACCCAATAATCGACGGCTGGAGACAACTGGCTGAAGTGCTCCGAGGCTTAAGCGATTGCACATTAGTGGGCCAAACCGGCAAGGGCTCTGAAACTCCAACTAGTGACACAATAGCCAATGTAGGCCCCGACAGTGATATTGCTGAGAATATAATTATTACTGGGGGAAAATGAAGGGCGGCTAGGGTAAACGTCTCACATTCTCTGCTCGATTTTAAGTGTTGCTGTGTTTCAAGCCAAAGCGCACTAGAGGATAACCCTGACGCGGTCTTTGTAGTATTTAACCAGATTTAAGAACATAGAATAGCTATTACCTTTATGTAACATCAACCAAAGCGTTGCGTGAGAGGCGGCGCGAAAGATATATATGATGAAATATGATAAGTTGTGACACCACCGTTTTCACAAGTTATTCCGATATGATATCTGGAAGGTGATAAGCAAAATATTCACTTCACACAGAGTGAAGTGCCTTGGTAGGAATCAGGAGCAACAAGCAAAAAAATCGAAATGCAAATAGCATAGCAAGGTTACTATCACGACAGTAGTGGTTGCTTCGGCGGCCTATTCAGAACGAGGAACAATCTGCACGAATAAGCCTTCGGCGTCTGAGTTCAGTTTTCAGCTAATCAGAGCCGTAGATAGCTCATGAGTGTGTTTAAATCAGTAATTAGTTCGACAGTCGCATCCGCTTGGTTATTTGGTTATCTTGTTGCCTAACATTTCAAAGTTGCCCCGCTCTCCAGATAACATTCATGAAGAGCTTTTCATCGAACAATCATCGTATGCTATATCCGTCTTACCCACATAGGTGATGCAACCAGAACCGTGGTCTTTGTCATGTTTTGAAACTTAAAATGGCCTTTTAGTAAGTGTGGCTAACATCTAGGACCGATCACAGTGCTACCCAAATAGTTCATACAAATTTTTGAGCACTACGGATCACCATGGCAAGTAGCCAGACATCCAATACTGACAGGCGTGTCGATGCTGTACCTGCACAGAGCAACTCGGCCGAAGCAGGGGACCACCATTCGCTTGTTGTTCACTCAGATGTACAGAGAGGTGGACGATGGACTTGGTTTCGCTATCCTCTTCTTGCCGCTGGTATTGCTCTCGTCTTCAGCCCTCTGACGCTTCTATGGCCCAGAGAGAGGCCAGTTAACCCCTCGGATTATGTTGAACGAACGAGACGACTACTGAAGACAACGCCGTAAGAGATATCTCTTTACCTAAACGTGGAGAAGAAGCCGTCATCTGTGGCGTGGCAATCTGCAGCGATTTTTGTGCCTGAACATATGCTCAGTTACCTTATACAGACTCATCGATGGACACAATGACTTGCCCTGGCAGCTCAGGATTGAGCTGCAAAATCGCATATACGATGGCCGCATTGACCTGGAGAAGAATCTTCTCGGCCACACGGATCTTCTGCGGATGCGGCAGGGCATGGTTGGAGGCCAGTTCTGGAGCGTATATGTGGACTGTGATCCTCAGCAGCAGCACTTTGAAGATCCCTCTGTAAGTCAAGTTTTGGAATTATGGGTCACTAGACGTTTTTAGTAGCATCTATTGACATGTATGCTGATATCTTTTTAGTGGGTTGTTCGAGACACCTTGGAACAAATCGACGTTACACGGAGGTTCATCAATGAACATCCAAATCATCTCCAGTACTGCGATACAGCGGCATGCGTACGTCGGGCCTTCAAGTCTGGTCGCATTGCTAGCATGATTGGCATCGAAGGCGGCCATCAGGTGGGTAACAGCGTCGCCAGCATTCGCCAGATGTACAATCTCGGCGCGCGTTACATCACTCTGACACACAACTGCGACAATGCTTTTGGCACGTCAACGTCGACGGTAGCCGCTGGCGGTCCGGACAACGGTCTCCTTAAACTTGGCAAAGACGCTGTCGAGGAGATGAACCGTCTCGGCATGATTGTGGATCTATCACACGTATCGCATCAGACGATGCGGGACGTCTTGAGCATCACGCGGGCGCCTGTCATCTTCTCGCACTCAGGTGCCTACAGCGTCGAGCCACATCTGCGCCATGTGCCAGATGATGTCTTGCGATCCGTAAAAAAGAACGGCGGCATTGTCATGGCCGTCTTTGTGAGCCGCTTCTTAAATATGCAAAATCCAGAGCAGGCAACGATTCATGACGTAGTCGACCACATCCTGCACATTGCGACGATCTGCGGCTGGGAATGCGTCGGCATCGGTAGCGACTTCTCAGGGACTGCTTTTGTACCCATTGGCCTGGAAGATGTGTCCAAGTTTCCCCACCTGATCGAACTGCTAATGGAGCGCGGCGCAACAGACGGCCAGATCCGCCTCCTCGCTGGCGAGAACATCCTTCGCGTGTGGGAGAAGATCGAGCGGCGTGCTCGCGAGATCCAAGCAAGTGGTGAAAAGCCCAGTGAGGCCGAGTACGAAGGCCGCAACTGGCAGAGAGGTATCAAGAACGCGCCGTGGATGTTGCGACAGAGCCGCGAGCAGAGCACAACCGATGATGTTCTAGAGATACAACAAAGGCTCAACGTTGATCGTGACGGACACCATAGTCCCGCTGTGAAGCAAGTGTAAGTGGACTATTTTAGATTAAACAAGACCGCCAGATTGTCGCTGGGTACACAAACAAACCCAAATAAAAAATACCATAACTTCTCGTCTCATGTTAGTATCACTTCACCGCGAAACTTGGAAGTGAACCAAGAATGTGCTTTGCTTGAGCTATATAGTAGCCAAGATGGCAAATTAGCGTAGCTTTCAATTCTTGCTTGTCAATGCTGCATCGTTATGTGCTCTTCGGTCTTGCTTCACCGACTAAAACATTTGGCAGTTTTGCCTTGCTTATCTTCGGAAGCTGGAGGTTGAGATTCGAGCACCATTGTACTTCGTTTATGGATTCAACGAAAACCAGAATAAAGGATGCGGAGATCGGGTTTTGCAACCATATACCTGAGGGAAAAACACAGCAGCAAATTTTAATGGCTGCATTGGTATTCTGACGATTCCAAATCTATTCTATAATTCATAACAAGTCTAATTGGCTAGTTTCCTTCAAATCTATTTCATGCTCCAAAGACCCCCAAATCGCCTTGACGCCATGCAAGCTTGAGTTTGAGGTGCTTGATCTTCCAGAGTCCGTCTCCGGTGTCCTTGACTAAATCCACCCAGTAGAGAGAGCCGGCGAGCAGCGGTACAGTATCTGACTTCATGCCTTCACCGCTGCGGTAATGCTGCGCAAGAGCCGAGCAAGTCAACTGCGCTTTCGCCTCTGGCTCGAGGATGCTAATGCGCATGTTGGTGATAAAGTGAGTCGTGTCCATCTTAGAGACGGAGTTGAAACTCTGGACCTTGATAGCATCAATGCCATTTATAGTCATGCCGTCGATTTCGAAGACTCCATCTTCAGTAAAGGCAGATTCGAGGAGCGCCACATCGTCTGTGTCGTACGCGAGCACACAGCGGTAGATTGCGTCTGCAATGGCTTCGCGGCCGCTGAGGGCCGGTGTTAGAGAAGCGCTCAGGGATGGAAAAGACATGATGACAGGCTGAGGACGAGAGTGGTGCTCTATTATGCCAAGAGGAGAGGCTCAGATTGAATTACAACAGCAAAGGAGGATACGGTGTACATATAGCAAACTAGCTAGCCCCAGTTACCTATTTGGGCGGTCCTTTGATGCCTACTTCCGGCCTTAATTCCGGCAGCCCATCTCCAGAGCAAGGGATGGGACGCCCAACTAACAAAAAAACCTAAAGTTGGTGGACATGTTTGTTTTCTGAACGGTGCATTTGCAGCATGCGCGAAAGGACGAGGTAAAGAGCCTTGCTCACGTGGGCGCGCAGAAAACATATAGCTGAAAATTCGGCCCGGCTATGCTGCATCGGGCCGGCCTCTTGGGCTCGGGCCGGCCGTACGCTGTCTCTACCACGTCTTACAAAGAAACATTTAATTTTGTTCCTCTGAGCATCTTTAGACTCTTGTGATGATTCATGCTTTCGTTAGGTAGATTACGGTACCTGCGTCTCTAGTGTTGTTCGTTGGGGTAGCTGATCAGCCTGGTCATCTTGCTCTCGAGGCCCTCATATTGCCCAAGAAGACCAACAAGCGGCCTGGTACGCTGATTGGCCTTTAATAACTACAGAATTGGAGAATTAGGGAGTAAGGACACGATTTTGAAGCGGGGGGATTTTGGAATGCTATTGCTGGAGCGGGCTGTTTGGGGGCGTAAGCCAGCTAAGAATAACTACGGGAAAGTGTAATCTCAAATACGGGGTATTGTGTTCGGGGAAGAGGATGTGTGGGTCAATCCCCGAGTAGGATAGCCGAAAGCTGACTTACTTTTGTGCGAACTGCGGAGATACGGGTGGATTCGGACCGGGTCCACTCTGTCTTGCGTGCTTGTTCTTATCGTATAGAGAAGTATTTCACCGCTTTCTTTATCTGCAGTCTTTAGGAGTCTCGAGTCAAACACCTCGAGTCAGTATGTTGAACCTCGGCGCAAAATGACCCACAACAAATATCGATACAAGCAGTTTGTTTTTGTACAGCTCTTTTGACACTGATTGTTCAAAGTTCTGTGTAGCCATATCCTCATCTTGTTCTTTTTCTTTTTGCTTCACTCATTCACCATTTACCATATGGCTGCTTCGACCAAGCAGACCTCTGCAGGCGGCCCTGGGCCAAAGGAATATGTTTTCTGCCACTACACACATCCAGCTCCGCCATCTTCACGATGTGCTCCACCACCACCTTCGCGTCCGACAGCTTTATCTGACAGCCCTGCGAAAACAATAGCCGTTATCCATACGCCATATTGGCAAATGCAAACCGAAGATATACTCTCGATGTACGTCGAAGCAATACACCTAGAGGACCAGGCAGACGGCGAATGTCTGTCGATGCCAATGCTGCCAGAACAGAATGCGGGAACTACATGTCATAATTGGAAGACAAAACTATGCAGCCATTTACGCCTGACGAACGACGAACGCGCATTCTTGTTAGAACTCACAGGTCGGCGGAAAGAGGTCCCGGGAGCTGGCGAGCTTGAGCATCCTGGGAAACGGAAGAAAACGACATTGGCCTCAAACCTAGTGCCTGCTTCACATTCACTGTGGAGGAAGCAGTGCCAGGGACCCAAAGAACTGCAAGAATTCGAGTGCTGGCTGTGGGATAAATATGACGAGCTATCGAACCGGCTGTAAGCAGGGTTTTACTTGTTTTGCTATTGTTGAAAAATGGAAAAGGAGTCGAGACGAATGTTAGAAGTTTTGGAATCGGAAGGGTATTTTCGTTTCTTTATTTTTTTAAGAGGGAGAAAGGGCGTTGCATTGTTTGCACGGTATGGCCACTCTGACGAGACTAGTATTCTTTAAGCATTTATGAACATGAAACGCAACCATACAATGATAATTTCACATACTGTTATTTGGAAGGTCTGCGAACCACATATTCTATTGTCATGGTTTCTACATGTTGTCCCTGTGGTGTGACTCATTCCAAACCGTTTACTTTTGACAATGGTTGAACACACTTCTTCCCAGTATCATGTATGAGAATTTGATACTCCTCAGTAGAACAAAGGCAAAAGGAGTACTCGCGCTGATTACGATAGATTTTTTATTTATTCAGCAGTGTTGTTTCTCATCTTCCCAGCTGCTAGCTGTAGTCTGCTGCACGCCGGTAATCCCTAATTCTTTTAAGCGTGGTGGAGCTAGGTCGCAGCTCAAAGCAAAACTGCGTACCCGGATTTCTTACCTCAGCCCAAGACTGCTGGTAAACAGATATTCCAAGGTTCTTTTTTTCATGATCTTATGCGCATTGCATAATTGATCTAAATGTCTAAGTAGAGATGGATTTTCTCACTATCAGAACTAAGCATTGATCTTCAAGTTAGGTTGAGTATGACACTCATTCCAAAGAGTCCAAGACGCTACATAGATCCCGGCTGATGTCTGCTCGAAGACCATATTCTAAATTAAGTTCCCACTATTTCTTTGGGGGAATCACCGAATGGTAGCAAGCTGAAGAATGCCGGTCCGCTAATCAACGGACTTTGCCTTAAACCCGTCTATCCGTTAGCGGAATGAACTCTGTTCCCCGAACGATGCAAAACGAACGTATTCATTGGTACTCACCACACTGGTGAAATATTTTTTCTTTCCCAGCCGTGTTTTCTATTTCTTGTAACTTCATTTTGCCTTTATTGGCAGCAAAACTATACCTCGATTATTACCAGTTTTACCGCTTCTACAAAGCTTTTCATTCCACGGCTGCTATTTGTTGTTCGGAGACTGACACTGGCATAATATACTTCGAATACTTGCAATATCTATTTTTACAAGAGGCATTCTGGCGTGTTCTAGCATAAAAGGAGAGAAAACAGGCAAACCAAGGTTCTCATACAGATAAAATCTTGTATAAATGAAAGCATCTAGTTTGTGATCTCAACTAGGTATTGCTGTAATTTCTACTTCTACCTTCTACCAAATGGCATAAAGCAAATCGAAATGAGCGTGACAATCTTAGTATGCAAGATGGCGCTGATCCGTGTGACATTACTACTTTGTGTTTGCTTTTCACTGTTTTCACCGGCAGCTTTTGTGGCTGGCGTCGCCGTACCTCCACGGATAAGTGTTAGAGGGCCTTGCCAAGCGAGAGTCCAACGAAAGGCATGGTGAGAAGAACAATCCTAGTCAAGAAACTATGATCTCAACCCAAACCACCACCTGACTTGCTATTGATTTGAAATACAGGCACAACTTATCTACCTTCGAGAAAGACAGCTATATCAATGCCACGCTCTGCCTGATGAACTTGCCACCTGCTTCTGGCCTCGCCGGGGCAAAGTCACGTTGGGATGAGCTACAGTATGCCCATATTGCACAAGCCGACTACATTCACTTCGTGGTATGTCTCACGAGCCTCACGGCGCAGACTTCCAGAGAAATAACAGTTCACGTGTTAGGCGCCTTTTCTTCCATGGCATCGATATTTTCTCGGCGTACACGAGCACCTTATCCGCAATGAATGTGGCTACAAAGGTGTCATGCCGTAAGTTGCCACTTCTTTCTGTTTGTTTCCGCTCTTATGGTCACTATCTTACAATTTGCTACGAAGATACTGGAACGAGACAGTAGACTCTGCAAACCTCACGGCATCCTCAGTCTTAGATGCCACTCATGGCTTCGGCGGCAATGGCGATGCTGATGACCACTGCGTGCGCCACGGACCGTTTGCTAACTTGACGCTTCACTTGGATGAAAAGCTGAACCGTACGAACTACTGCCTTACGCGCCTCGTGGATAGCTGCACATTCAAAGCTGCGGAGCAGGCAAATGTTGATGCCTGCATGAAGAAAACAACGTTCCAAGGCGCTTGGCACTGCATCGAGGGCTTGCCACATATGGCGGGCCACGGCGGTGTAGGTGGTGTGGTGTGTAATCAAATGCGACTCCTATGCTATATTCCTTTCTCCGTGTTTCGTCCACCTAGTTAACAAGTGTCTTGTCCCTAGATGGTCAACGTCTGGCTCAGCCCTGGCGACCCTATTTTTTATTTGCACCATGGCTGGATAGACCGGTTGTGGTGGAAATGGCAGTCAAAGGATCCAGAAACACGGCTGCATGCCATCAGCGGGCCTAACCTTCCGGCCACTTTCACAATGGCTCATTCACCTTCGGGGGCCAGCGGCATGCCACCGACATCCATTGGTGGCCCAAACCCCCGAGATCTACTTCATCTTCGTGAACACCTTTTCCCGGAATCTTTTTCCATATCACCGGGTCCTTTGTCAGATCCAACACTCCAGTGCCCCACGCCCTTTGCTGGTAGCAATTTTACGACTCCAGCAAATTTCACGCTTCCTGCCAACACCAGCGGCACATTTCCGCCAAGTCCCATACCGGGCGACACCGCCCCTCATCTTAATCACGCTATTATTGATTATTTCTATGACGGAGGCAATATGACAACACTGAACCACACCTTGTGGTCAGCGGGGATTCGGCCAAATGCTACGATCGGAGACGTCATGTCAATTGATAGCCCGCTCGTCTGTGTAGAATACCTAGATTAGGTTGTAGGCACATCGGAAAAAGCCAAGGTTTGAAGAAAATTGACCTGATTTAGATTAATTTGCATTTGTCCGCTTCGACACAAAATCGTCCGCTTCAAGTTCTAATCTCTTATTCGCAGTTTGTCTGAACCTCATGCTTTGTCCCCCCCTGTGTACCAAGTCCCGGCTTCTTGTAGGTTGTGTGTTTCTTAGTAACATTAAGGACGCCAATGGCCCAAATGAAAGTAGCTTAGGAGAAAAAAATTCACTGTCCTCGTTAAGATCTGCAACATTTAGCTTGAAGCTCGGTGCTGGCGATGAGATACGATAAACCAAAGCATATCAGGGTGACAATGAGCTGGCGTTCGGAAAGCTATTTTGCTTAATAATTTCTTTAGAGTGGTCCGAGCGCCCATTCTGAAGCAGATCATTTTGAAGATGAAAGATGGTTAACTGTCAATGCGCCGTACCTGGCGGCAAATAAAGTTGGTTATCTCTTGGTATGCAGGTAGTCAATATTTCTCCCCTCATTTTCCACGGACCGCTCCGCTCCTGCTGACCCCACACGAGCTCTGATGCCCACAGAAACGCAAATATTGGACATTCTCCTCAGCGATGGATCCTTTTTCGCTTCCACATATGCTACTTCTCGATCTCTTAAAGTTCATTCCCGATTTACAGTCATTACAGAGCCTCCGACGCGCTTCTCCGTCTGTGAATGGTTTCTTGCATTTGAGGGGCTACGCCGCGGAGATCACGGAAACCATCATCGCGTCGCGACTCATTGAATCCACCCAAATTCTTATTCGCACGGCCATCTTGATTACATGGGGTCCAGACCCAGTGAATATAGAATTAAATTCGCTTGAGGACCTCCACAACCTTATTCATATCGACGCGCCCAAACGTCGTGATTCAACCGATTCCATCAACGCCGTAGAACTGCCTGGGGCTGTTGGCCTTACCACATGGATTGATCTTCCAACAGCGGCTGTGTTGTCCGTCTTGGTACTATCGTCGCAAGTACAGAAACTTACACATTATTGCTTTCATACTCTGCTGGACAGGGCTCTAGCATCGAAGCCTCGCCGGCCGATTGACCCCAGGTTCAGCTACCGTGAATACGGACGAGAACTGGAGCAAGCCAAGCAGGCGGGCTCGGGCGCTTGGCCGTTACAGCCAATACCGGCATCTCAGCCTGTCTCGCCAGGCTCAGCAGCTACAGATCAGCCGACTTGGGGCGAGCAACAATGCTTGGAATTAGGGGCTTGGTCATTTATCCTGTACAGCCTTCTGATGAACCTGTCAGATTCTAGTAGATATACGTGGCCATTCATCGCCGAGCGCGTCACCTTCGAAGATTTCTGGAAGCGTATGCCTGCGCAGCCTTTACACAACTCTTTAAGTGCTATTGCTAGAGGCGTATATGTCACGGATACGGGAGTTTCTGCATTGGTAAAGCAAGTCCGTGAATGGGATAAGACCTGCTGCAGCGGCGCCAATATCTTGGAGGGAGACGACACATTCCTTCTCCCGCCAGAGTGGGATCTGAAAAAGAGCTTACGTGGCGGCATATCCCGCGAAGCGGTCATGTTCAGTTATGAGAACACAATTTGGACTTGGTGGAGCCCCATATTCCAGGCCGATACTAGATGCTGGAAAAGGCTTGGACTCGAGATCTGGTCGAAGAAGAGGCTTGCAAGTCTAGGCTTCATGGTCCACTCTCTTAGCAGCGCGGATATGCGTAGGAATCAGCCTACGGTAGGGCAGATACGGTCCCAAGAATCTGATCTGCATGCGAATTTGTTCGCATGGAGAAGCGTTATGACAGATTATCAAGTACATCGAATGGAGAAACGGCGACAGAAAAAATTGGAACAGGTGACCCTTAACTTTCAACGAAGAAGCGGAGTCAGAAATAGATAAGACAATATGTGCCTCCTGTCTGTCCAAATTTAATATATAGAATCGCTTCTAATCTCCCACTTCGCGCCGAGTATATAGCTTGGCGTTACCGAAGGCTCAAGTCAGTCCTTGGTGTTTGATTGCCGAACATATTTCACTTCACATTTAACCTCGTGGTTCATCTCAGGGCGTCTTCAACCAACTTTGATATATAATTACTAAAAGATCTATCTTTATGTGGCTCTGTTGCTCAGTGATAAAGCAGCCTGTCTCTCTAGGAATCATTCTCTATCTGAAGCCATGTCTCAAAGTGTACGCATCTAGCTTACCGATATGGGATGCTTCATTAAAGCGACCATAGTGTCGTCGCAGATAAAGATGAAACACCCATATCGGGAATCAGATAAGCTTTGAAATTTACTTCATATCACATATTTCTTTCTTTGTTCTGAACTGGAGCATCCACCCTCCGATTACCGTTCTCCTAATTCAATTCAAAAAGCCAATTACTTTCTCTGCGATCAGCGTAGTGTCGCTCTCTACAGCGAAATGGCCCGCATCGATGAGTTTAACTTGTGCTCTGGGAAGATCCTTTTTAAATGCTTCGGCGCCGGCAGGAACAAAGAAGACATCATTCTTCCCCCACACCGCCAGAAAAGGCACTTGCGTTGTTCTGAAGTATTCATGAAACTTTGGGTAGAGCGCCACGTTGCTCTGGTAGTCCCTGAAGAGATCAAGCTGGATATCTTTGTTTCCCGGCCGCTCTAATAGTGCGTAGTCGAGCGTGTATGACTCCGGAGCTACTTTCGAAGGATCTAGAGTCCCGTTGATATATTGGAACTTGGTTATGTCCGCATTTAGCATAATCCCTGCAAGCTTGGAACGATCATCAGGGGTGTTATTGCTCGCCCAGAACTCCTGCAAGGGAGCCCAGACATCACCAAGTCCTTCGGTGTAGGCGTTTCCATTTTGTGAAATAATCGCCTCGATTGCCGTGGGGCGCTGTAGAGCCAGGCGGAGACCGACTGGTGCGCCATAGTCGAAGATGTACATTGAAAATTTGGAAATGCTAAGTGCATCTAGGAACTCGGCCACGGTGTCGGTGAGAGTCTCAAATGAGTAGGTGAACCCCTCCGGAGCTTCTGTGAAGCCAAACCCCGGCATATCTGGTGCAATGACACGATATTTAGCAGCCAAAAGAGGGATTAGGTTTCGATACTGGTGCGATGACGACGGAAATCCATGGAGAAGAAGAAGAACGCGACCCTTGCTTTGGCCCTGTTCGCGATAGAAGACTTTGACACCAGTCTTTGGAAGCGAGATTGTCTTGAGAATAGTAGAAGCCATTGCGTATTGTTTGTAGGGGATTGTATGACTAAATCGAAGTATCTTGGATTGAATGGAGTCGGAGATTGTTGGCGTCTTTCACAGGATGTTTATGAAACTGAGAGTTAATGTGTTCTGCATGACTTTCTAACTTATGGTTGCAGCACCTATTTATATACAAATTTGAAAAGGCAACATAATTCTATTCTAGGCATGCTTAGTAAAATGTGATGACGTTACTCCGTTACGATGGTCTAATCAATTATGCTTAAAGAGGCTGCACGAGGCTGATATGTTCTGCATATCAGAGGGAGTTTAGTATTTATTTCTGGCAGGCTAAACCTAATGTAGGCAATGCTCGAACGGCACATGCAGGAACCCACTATGATCGACGGCGCGATTAGCGTCATTGCGTAGCTTCCATCACCAAATATTGATGATAATCTGCTGTCCAACTAATCAAACTCAAAAATATTCATGTTTCAGACGCAAACACAGAATTCTCTTTTTTGGAATCAATGCTCATTCTTTGGAATCAATATAGACAGCCCATATAATGGTCTCTGCATTTGGCATTTGTCAGTTTCTCTACACAGTAGAACATCGAGGTGAGGGATGGTGAAAATGCGCTGCTCTCAAACTTTATATATTCCGCCAGCCCTCTCTCTCCATCGCAATTAGGTTACACAACTAAGTCAGAAGCTTTTTATCTTATTTTGTATCTCGATACCCAAAGGCATAGCTAGCAGTTTGCGTATCTCCGCAAGGCAACTATATCCTCCGCGGACTTTACTCCTTGGCATTCTTCAATAAAAAACAGACCATGTCGACCCCACTAGAGCAAGAGATCTTAAAGTCAAACAACGAGTTCGCTAGCAAGCGAACACCCATTTTGCTCCCGCTGCCCCCTAGCAAAAAATTAGTTATTGGTAGGTCTTATTTCTTCCCTGATCCACTTTCACCGGAGCGTAGCCTCTCCGACAAAAGCTGACTTATACTCTCAGTGACTTGTATGGACTCCCGCCTAGACCCGGCGGCTTCATACGGTCTCCAACCGGGAAATGCCATCGTCATACGCAACGCAGGTGGCTCGACCCGTGACGCCCTTCGGTCAGTCATGCTGGCTACTCACGTTCTCGGAGCCGAAGAGGTATTTGTTGTCAAACACACCCACTGTGGGTTGCTTGGCGTGACGACGGAAATGGTTCATGACGTCATGAAGAAGAACGTGGACATTAGCAAGAGCGGCGATGTAGACAGTTTTGAAGTTCTCGGGATTCCTAATCTAGAAACGTCTGCTAGGGAAGATGTTGCGTTCTTGCGCGATCATCCGCTAGCACTAGGGAAAGTTAAAGTCACTGGATGGATCTACGACACAGAGTCCGGCGTCCTTAGGCAGGCCATAGAATAGATGGGGACAATTAAGCAGCATGCTCTTTGAACATGTGAAATTCCAACTCAACGTGTTGGAGAAGAAGCTATACAGACAACTGGTCTTTTTAATCAAACAGAGATAAATATCTTTGGGTCGTTCCAAAATCCTTAGAGGTTACAGAGAGCAAGCAGCAGCAATGCGTGGCTCTGTTGAGTAATACAAAAATAAAAAACAAAAATTAAAGCGTGAAATACGATAAATGCAAGTGTAGACCATCCTTTTGATATTCTACTTTTTCACTTTAAATTTATGTTAGGCCTATGTAGCACATTTTCGATTTTAGTTGTCGCTGTTATCGACTCAAGTCTTGTCAGAGAAGCGCATCCAGCACACTGGTAAGAGAGCATGCGAGACGACATCGTCAGAACAAAGGCTAAGGGGCTACAGGGCTAAAGGGCAAGCATGGGAACAGGATTTCAGAGAGCTAAACTCGACGAAAACTGCCGGTTGTAGGCTAGCGCCCTTGTGCACAAAGTCTTTTCAATGTGGTGCGAGACGGAACAGCAGGTCCCGAAGAGATAGACTGCCATTGTGACCGAGTCAAATTTCTCATTGCTGACCCTTCGGCCATTGTTAACCTCCGATTGGCAGTCTTTTCGCCACTTGGCTTTCTCAAAGTCCCTGAAAAAATTCGGTGCGGCCCCGCCGTCCGCTGTAAGCCATCTGCACTAATGTAAAACAGGAAATTCCGAAAGAGGAAAACGCTGAAAGTGGCTCTGCAGATGGACCGTGTCGGTTAATTCCGAGTCTTGTCCAGGCAGGCTGTCGAGAACGGGCTTCAACGGCGCCATTCAATGGACATGCTCTGCTTAACATTTTACCATGATTGCATTTCCAGATTTGTAATGAAGGAAATTCGGAAGCGAAATACGCTTCCAGGGGAAATAGGACTGACTTCCGAGTCTTATTTATTTGCACCGGATCCCATTGTCAAAGGCCATGGTTAGGACCGCATCTCGCATTGGCAATTCTCCAAACTGGTCACCCAGCAGAAGAAAAAGAACCATGCAGTCCTTCCGACAAAAAAGACAAATATCCTCGCGCGCTATCCGTTGGATGGGCGAGCAGCAGCCGCACCTACCCAAATCACCCGGTGAGTCTGACCCGGACCAAAGCAGAGATGTTGTGAGCCGCAACCTGGTGTCGTCGTGGGAAGATTTTGACAGTGATCTCAATCCTAAGAACTGGTCATTCTCCAAAAAGTTGGCTGCCACGGCGCTCGTCACCGCCCTCTCCTTCACAGTTCAGTATGCGGCAGCCATTGATTTCGCCGCCGCCGAGAATATGGCAGACTACTACGGTGTGAGCATTGTCGCCCAGTCTCTGGCAACAGGTACGTCTACAACGGCATATATGATCAACCCACTATGTAGCATCTTTGTTTAAAGAAAAAAAAAAAGCTAATCTCGCGGTTTTCACTACAGGGCTATTCCTCGTCGGCTTTGCCATCGGCGCGCCTGTGGCCGGACCGCTATCCGAGATCGCCGGACGCAATCCCGTTTACGTCATCGGTCTAGTTGCCTTCATGCTCTGCACGGTTGGATCAGCTCTGGCACCTAATTTTGGCTCGCTGCTCGCATTTCGTTTCTTAGCAGGGGCTTTCGGCAGCACCCCCATCGTGTGCGCTGGAGGGACCGTTTCTGATCTGTGGACACCCTTCGAGCAAGTATACATATTTCCGTTTTATGCAGCGGGCGGCTTTCTGGGTCTGCCTGTTGGGCCGGCCGTGGGCGGTCTGATCGCTGAGAGCACGGTTGTTAGTTGGCAGTGGGTGGAATGGAGCACACTACTCATAGCTGGCGCCCTCTTTGTCTTGGTGTTGCTCCTGCAGCCGGAGACGTTTGCACCAGTCCTCCTGCAGTGGAAGACCGATGCAATACTTTTGCACTCGGAGCTGCGAGGTGCGAAAAAACCCACACCGCGGCAATGGGCAAAGTCGATGCGAGAACTCGGAACTGAGCTGGGGCAAGCTTTCTACCGGCCAATTAAGCTGTCCTTGCGCGAGCCGATCATTCTCATGGTCTCGCTCTATCTGTCCGTCTTGTACATTGTCATCTTCACGTTTTTGCCGGGCTACACGTTCATCTTTACGGACGTTTACGGATTTGGTCCCGCGCGTCGTGGACTCAGCTTCCTTGGCATCGGGGTCGGCTTCATGCTTGCTTGGGCCCTGACGATTCCCGTGACCATTCGGGCTCGGCGCATCCTCCAGAGCGGTGGGAAATTGAGCCCAGAATTTCGGCTCTACTACGCCCTGTGCGGCGCGCCAGCTATCCCAGTCTCGCTCTTCTGGATGGGCTGGACAGCCAGGCCCTCCATCTCCCCGTGGTCGGCGCTAGGGGCATCGGCCCTGCTTGGCTTCGGCGCCCTTTGCGTCTTCTTCTCGAGCTACCAGTACATCATCCACACGTATGGCCACTACGCTGCTAGCGGATTGGTGTTCGTGTCGCTCACTCGATACCTGATGGCCGGCGGAATGAACACGGTCGGCATCCCCATGTACGGAAATCTCGGGGTGGCGTGGACTCTGACTATTTTGGGAGCGTTGAGTGTTGTGCTGCTGCCAATCCCATTCTGCCTTTATTGGTTTGGACCGACAATCCGGAAATGGAGCCGACTTTCAAGGCATGAATAAATCAGACGGTAAGAAAGAAGTAAGAGGGAGGGGAGGGGGAGCTGTAACATAGAAGGAAAGCTGGTATAGAGATAATTTAGATTCGATCTTACAGATAGAGTGCGATATTTTAGATAAATCTCCACATGTTATGTATTTTTACTCAAGAAATTTGGATTCTGTGCGTTTCGAACGTGTTGGCAATGAGGTGCGTCTGAGAGAATTTCATCCAACCTGGCGCGGGAAAGCATTAATTGGATGGCAGATATCAGTCAGAGGATGAAATGTTATGGTTTACTGGGCAAACTCGGGAAACAGATACCTTGGCTGCAATGCTGACTGTGTATCACGGGTAAGTAATTCGACCGAAAAACTAGCAGCCCAGCGGTGGATTTTGCCTCGAATCAGCGGCCTTCACTTGGTTGGATTTTGCTTGCTGAGTAATGGGCTGCGATCAACCAATTAGATTCCAATTAGACATTTGCGTGAAACATACCTGACTTTATGCCGGCGCAGCGGGTCTCGACTGGCCGTTTGATTTTCGTCATCAACAAAGCCAAAGACGGAGAAAAGGCTCGCATGCTGTACAAGATGAGCGATAATACAAAAGGTAACAGTACACACATTGATAGAGAATTCCTCGAACAATACTAACATGGCCACAGCAGAAAACAAAGGCCAGAAGTTTGAATTTATTTCTGTCTCAGGCACATCACTGCGGGGTGACGCTGAGGCCCGGAGACGGGTGCGGAGTCATGCGCAAGCGGATTATCGGCGCCGCACCCGTCCCCAGCCACGGCCTGCGCTACAAATCGAGCTTGACGCCTCAGGCTTAGTGAGAGGGCAAGACCAGAGTGTTGTACCGGTTGCAAGCCCACCCGCTGAGCTCACGAGCGCAGCTATTACGGAATTGGTAGCGACTAGCGGTCCACGCTCTCGGCTTTTGTGGGATCACTGTTCGTATTCGGTTCCGCTGGGTATAAGAAATGCAATGTTTCTATGCTAACGCAGTCTTGCCTTTCAGTATATGACGGGACCTGTGTTGTCTTCAAGAGCATGCTTGCGGTCGGCTTCATAGATCTCGTACGAGAGGCAACCGCATTGACGCAGATGTTGTCGACATCTGCTTGGCATATGGACAATACTGGTCAAAAGAAAGAAGAGAATAGTCTGGACTACGCCAAGTATTCTGTCGTAGCTACGCGATCGCTACGGAAAAAGCTGACGAGCTCTGCTTCGCGGGCCAGCCTGGAGGTTATAGTAGCAGTATTGGCCTTTGCTGCTTATTCGGTGGGTATCAAGTCAAGCGTATTATCCCATGTCCAAAGTCAATTCTAATTCTATCTAGAATCTTATCAGCGACCCGGAGCTAATTAATATCCACCTCGATGGCCTCTCACAAGTCCTTGGCAGCCGCGGAGGCCTAGGAACGCTGGAATCAGTACCGGCCGTTCGTATGATGATATATTGGTGAGTTTTGGACTAGAATCTTCAAGTGGCTTTGGTGGTTAACAGTCGCTCTAGGATCGATATTAGTGGGGCATATCTGTGCGACGCGGCGCCACGCTATCCGCAGCCGTTTGAACTCCTTTCGCTACGCAGCCGACTTAGCCTTCAGCCAGGCCCAATTAGCCGATCACAAGCGGTAGAAGATCTCACCCAAGACCCAGCTTCCATGCGGGTTTGTGCTGCCATCCAGCAAATCAACTCTCTGATTGATGCTGATTTCTCAAAACGCGGAGACGAAATCTGGAACGACGTCCTCTTCTCTGGTTATCACCTCGCTCCAGTCCTACACGACTTGCTGTCGATGCCTCGAAGCACCACAGGCGATGACATCACCAGTCGCAGACGTGAGTGTTTTCGGTTGGCAGCCATTGTCTATATAAGCGAGCTCCGCGGCAAGTTCGGAATAGATTCAAGTCCGTCAAGCATCTACGTCACGAAGCTGCAAGCGATATTAGACTGCCCGGGCATGCTTCCGGAATGTCCTGGTTCAAATACATTTTTGATATGGAGCCTCACAGTCGCAGCACGTAGCATCTGCGTTGCCGAAAGCGCGCGTGAAGCGTTTGCAGAAATGCTTGAGGCGAGCCTCGACTCTGCTGGTATCAGCGCTGCTGACGAGCTTTCCTTTGGGGTTCATGGCTTGGGCCGGTCGAAAAAAATTCTTAACGGCCCTCTTTTTCAGCCTTGGGACATTAGTTATGGCAAACTCACTGAGCAGACCCGGATTGCAACGCTCTGTGGATAGACAAGGTTCTCTACAGCCCCTATTGTTGGACTGAACGGCATGCGCAAGCAACGATACTGCAACGATTCTTTGTCATTCTATGGAGAAAATACCAAAGTTAAAACGAATGTGATGTAATACAATTTAATACATTTATATGTGCAGAAACTGCTCTGAACCCTCTACTAGACTATTGGGGAAATTCTTTTGTATATTAAGATAGGAAGCGCTGTAGTATCCACCAGAACTGTAGGCCATTGGAAATATGTGCCTAATCCCTTTCTGTTTATTAATTTGAGTCGTTTGGTCTTCTTAATGGTTACATAACAAACTCTGGATGATTTTTCATCTTCACGTTCTAGTTTTCACATTTGCAATTTTTCGCCATAGTGTTTTGGGTATTGTGCGATTTTGTTGAGCAGTGCTTATATAATACCATGCCTGTAGGTCGATACCGTATGCCTATCACTTGAATACCGTGGTGATACACTGTATATAGCACTATATAGAGAGGGCTCCTCGCCCTGCCTCCCTCTAGGATATCTCTTTTGGCCTCTTCTAATCAATGGCTCTACTCAAACTGACTTGACACGATTCATTGCTTGTTTGTCAATGATGCTTCGCCTCTATGCATGTTTGATTTTAACATGTATATTTAGTTTTTCTTTCTCACTTATTTCAATTTTCCTCAACTTTGCGGTCTACTGTTGAGTTGCAGGTGAGCAAGACGCCTTAAAGAACCAAAGTAAGCAGTGATCAAAACCTATGTACTTGACCAAAGGGAGAGGTTTCTGGAGGGAGGGGGGTTGCCGTCCTTCCACCACCCAAAATCTTATAAAAGGAATGGGCAGACTTTCCGACCTTCTTATTGGATAGAGATAGGTAGGCATCTTCACACAGCGAAATTTCTACGCCATTTTTACTAGAACTCGCTATACCAGATTGGGGGGGACCCGGTAGGTCCCCCCCAATCTGGTATAGCGAGTTCTAGGTACTAGGTGCAACCACTGCATCTACGTTCTGATACTATTCCTACTTCCACACAGTAGGACAATCTTTGCATATTAAGGGGCAATACAACTGTAAGTTATAGTCTCAATCTAACGCTAACATGAATAAGGGTGAACCTATACGACATTACCGCAGACGGATTTGTTCTATTACATCATGCTTTAGACTAATGCTCATCCAGCATTGGATTGCGCTAACAAGAGTGAATATCTTGTCAAACATGGCATTATTCGAGTGATGATAGAGAATTAATTGTAACGATATAGAGAATGCATGGATTCTAGAAATTTCCGGAGGAACAACTTCAATAATGTAATAACGATAGCTCTAACTCAGGGGTTTTCCTAGGCAGATGAACCAAAAAAAAAGGATAAACTCTATATCATGAAATATATCGGATTTGTTCTATCCCCTTAGTTGATATTCGAACTGCGCACCGATAAGCAAGAGATCAACAACCTGAGATATATTTGTTTTGTTCTCATCTTTTTGATCCTCTGTGGCTGAATTCACGGAGAGCATGTCGTCTTCCTCTGGTGGCTTAGGAGAGCCGCTCTCTGGAGCAGTGCTCCAATTGTCAGACTCAGGCAAACTAATATCGGACAATGTAAGTATGAGATTGATAAATAACTTTTTATGGATCAAGGGTAAGATAAATCGGATGTAGCGAAAAAATTTTTTTGTGATAGCTCTCTCGACGGAAAGCTCTTAGATAATGTATGGGATCGGAAAATATGCACATAGAAAAACCAAAAAAAAAAAAGACAAAACATTAAGGGGTAATTATCCGTGTTCATAGGGAATGCATGACCAAAGGTGCAGGTCTTTAACGTAAAAGACAGGGAAACGTAAATTGACTGAATGTACATACTACTGGGACATTATTAACACCAGTCAAACATCCAGACTTTCAGTGGAAAGCGATGACTTGGACATATAAATTGCAGATGGCAGAAGGAATCAGGGGCCTATGCTTAAGGTGCGAGTCTGAATTGAGAACGAAAATGATAAGAAGAAATGAGTAATTTTTTTTAATATATACATATATGAAGGAAGGTATGGAAATAATTGTGAAATAATGCCAGAAAAAAAATTATAGAGGGAGAGAAGGAAAAGGGAAAGGAAAATACAATCATGGATGGAGAGAACATAAATATATACTCGTGGGGTAGATAGACAGCCATAGTTTACGGTCCCATAAGTCTGTATCCGGTGCCGTTTTGATAGACCCCAAGCAACGGTTTGCAGGAGTTGACATGAGTGTACTTTTTGTAAGTATTTATGGCCCTTACTTGTACTGCGCGCTGGCACCGAGAATATCTTATGAATACTTGTCATTGGTATAGACTTCCAGTGCTCCGTCTGGGGTACAGCTCATAATTGTAAGCTCAACAGCCACACATCCATACAACGTTCAAATTGAGCAAACTATGCCTCCGCTACTTGCTAGTTTCTGGCGAGATTAGTCTTCGTCGACGTAGCTACCACTCCTAGCATCTAAACGGTCCTTTCAAATATTGGATTGACTATTGATTTAATATTTTGCGCGTGTCGGTATTTTACTGGTGATATATGTACGGAATTGACATACTGCGAAGAGGTATGGAAAGCAAACTGATGCTTACCGACGTCTATTTCTGATTGGATGGCATAGTGCTTTTTGGGGAGGAAAAAAATGTATTCCATTGTCCCGTTGTCCCAGCCTGGAAAGACTAAAGATTTGATTTGCCCGCTGCTATCTATAGCAGGTCTTATTATGCAGCCCAGGCACGCATCTATCTCCAAATCGAATTAAACCACTTAAAATAAATTGGTCACCGCCAGAAACCAATTTTGAGCATTAGTTGCGAACCATACGCAAACCGTTATATTTACTAACTCTTTTTTTTGCGAACCACTCTTGAGGCTCTGTCTACAATTGTAGCTTCTTTTTCCTAGATTCGCACTCCACGTGATTCATACATTATCTAATCTGTCTAATCGGGTAATAGTTACAAGAGCTTCATGTTGAGTTATAAGGTACATTTACTGTGACGTTTGTCCAAGGAGGTTTGTCATTTTTGTACTGGTACAGTGGCCTACTGACAGTACTCAACATTTCACAAAATTACTGTGGTGTACACAGTTGTCCACGAATAAGGTAAAGTCACATACATAACAAAATAAATAAAAATATCTAGTTGATATATACCTTTTCTCTTACTTGCTATCTAACTGTTTCGGAATTCGTATTCGACTTCACGCTTCGAGTACGAGGCCCCAGTCTACAGAGACTAGTCCGGTAATTTTTAATGACTCTCCACTATGCCGGCAAAACATACGTTCGCCCCCCATTTTGCAGAATGTCGCCCCCCCTTGTAAAATACTAAACTCTAATTGGCCGATTGGAGCTTTCAACCTATCTCAGTAATTTCTGTGCTACGATTAGGCTCAGAGGGCTACGCGCTATTTCTCAGAAGGCTGCTCACTAAAATATAAAAGGTTATTCCCTGTATTTTAGAGAGATACCCACTATAACTAAGAAAACCACCTGTTTAAGGTTATCTAAATTATACACTATGTATGTATCTCATAAATATTTTATATATAAACTATATAAGTAAATATTCATTCTTGAAACTAATATTAGTAAATGTAACTTTAAAACAGTCAGTTAATGGTAGAAGTTAATGTTTACCTCTTCAATTCCGGTATAATTACTGACTTACAGGCCTAATAAAAAGTTTATTAGGGTGTTGTTGAACCTGGCTATTGATTTGACCAATCAGAATTTTGTTGAAGGGGGGGGGGGGGGGGGCGAACGTATGTTTTGCCCACTATGCCGAATCAGGGAATGTCAGTCTGACTGACATTCCATGATTAAAAATTACTGGACTAGTCTCTGTCAAGTCAGTTTGAGTAGAGCCATTGATTAGGAGAGGCCAAAAGAGATATCCTAGAGGGAGGCAGGGCGAGGAGCCCTCTCTATATAGTGCTATATACGGTGTATCATCACGGTATTCAAGTGATAGGCATACGGTATCAACCTACAGGCATGGTATTATATAAGCACTGTTCAACAGTCTCTGTAGACCCGCACCTGTTTGAAGATTTGCTCTCTTTAGAAAGAGATAAAAATTTGGATTTTCTAACAACACCAACGCTCTCTCAAGCAAGTGCTTGGCCATTCTAGTAAGGAGATAAAGCGTTTACTGAATTATTTTCATCACAAATTGTGGGTTATGGACTTGGATATAAGGCGGTCGAATATCGCTGTTTCGCATGGGCGGGAATTCAAGCATGCTAAGGTTCGAATCTCGACCACGATATACCGTGACCGTTATGCGGTGCTGGTTTTTGTTCTTGAGCACTTCAATGACACTGGTGACCACGAAATGAATGATGGCACCACTCATTTGGATACATCGCCTATTCGCACACTCGGGAATTGACACGGTCGTGCTTTTGCTCCGGAGCCACTTCTAGCAGTCATACAACGTCGATGGCACAACCTGAGCCTGCGTGATCATAATTGAGCAGCACGCTAGCACGCTGATGGCGACGTATTTACTCAGCAGGATGCCCGTACGGATGCCGAAAACGATAACGCACGCTGGGCTGCCCTTGGCGGTGCGGCTTAACTAGGTGCCGTACCGAGGCTAACTGCTTCTTACAGAAGGGTCGAAGTAGCAGCCGCCGGAACCCTTCTACAGAACCGACTGCAAATCTAGTTATCAATAGCATACACCAAATCTAGGCTGCTGAGGGTCAAGCCTGCTCTATTACAAACTTAATATATAAGGTGTTTCTGCCAACGTCGACCACATCAGTCTCATATACGCGTTAACTGCCTCAGCTTCCCAGACTTAATAGTCAACCAAGGAGGCCGTTACCTCGCAGCTGTACCACAGAACTCTCCTTAGGCGACAAAATCACTCTACCACGGCTAGTCCCGACCCTAGCCCCCATAAACGCTCCATCTATCCCCCATTTTATGTATACTCTTCGCAATCCCTTTATTCCATGCCTTTTATCAAGCTCACGGCACAATCATAATCGGTTATGTCTACGCCAATCTACGAACCGCTGATGCCATACACCAAAAATGTTTCCATCACCTCTGAAAAGCATGGGTATAATGAAGCTATGAACCCAGCCAAGAGAGATGGCCTAAGTAAATGCAACTTCTTTCATTTCAGCATATAACGAGATACTGAGTCGTAGCGATGGGGAACCCCTGCGCGGTGACAAAGAGGTGGAGGATTTTGCTCTCTGGAGCTATTCTGCCTTCTCTCACCGTCCTGGGGTATACAAAAAGGGGGAGGCAGACTTTTTGCTCCCTTCACGAAATAGATTAGGCAGGGCACCTTAATACACACTTTCTAAGCAGATACGGCTTCCGATCAGAGTTGAGGCTATTGGTGAGAACAAAAACGAAGTCAATTGGTTGCGAATTGGTTGCGATTTGAAAAAGGCCTCTGGCCTACGGCCAGAGGCCGACCCGGCCCCAAGACTGCTGCAGCCGCATCACATAACTTGGCCAACTACGCAGCAAGGGAGGCAACTTCTTGCACTCCCTAGAGCAGGAAGGCTAAGTATTTCTCTGATCAGCCTCTACGAGGCTGCTCAGAGAATTCAGTTGTGTTGTGGTAGTCTTGGTGGTTAGGTAGAGTCGAAGGGTCAGCCCGTCTCGCTCTCAATACCCTCTTCGCCTCCTTTACCTAAGCAGCCGCACCACTCGTTAACCATATCCGCACACTCGGTTCTTCGGCATATGGTTAGAAAAGAAGTTCACCGTGGGGGTGTCTAGACTACCCTAGCAAACGGACTAGGAAAGGATGCCGAGGAGGAATAAGGTATACCCTACAAATATTTAGTTTGCTTTACACGAGAGTTATTCTATCGATTCTCGAGTTGTTACTAGAGTTATCCCGAACGCAGCTGTGAAGAAAGAAAAAGCACCAAGGCAAATAGTCGTAATATATGACCACTAACACGGAGGGCGTCCGTAGGCTCTCGCTAGCTGTCGGAAGCCAGCCTTATACAACATATGAAGTCTCAAGGCACGAATTATAAGACAACACCATGAGTTTCACATAAAAGCAAAAGCGGCGCAGCAATAGTTTGTACCATTTTGTTTTTTATCTCGATGCTATTTCTTTACTAATGTTCCTAGTCGTGCGACGAAAGTACTGGAAATCATCTGGTAATTTACGCCTCCTTATGGAAGGTTTTCTTCTAATTCTTCTTGGTGGACGTGCGTGGAATAGAAGGACCAACGGAGACAAGCAGGTGGAAATATTCGCATTTCTCTCACGTCGAACTGTTGCGGTTGCTCAGCTATTTTTCGTCATACTCGTTGCTGGCTTTCAAGTGGTTGAAAGTGAGAGAAGCAAAGCCAAACGGCTGCACCACGCTTTTTATGATTTCGGGATTGCCGGCAAACACTGCACTGGCAGAATTTTCCTACAAACCGACAGTTTACAGGGTATCCTACCTCTTGCAGTGACTAAACCTTAAAGAAAAAGGGGTAACTGGCCGCAAAACCTAAACCAGCGGTCCCTATTACACTACGTGCTATGTCTAATGCATTTCACCTTATTTTTGAGTTTTTTCGGTGGAACCCCCTGTCAAACCCCCACGCACTTCTCGCATTTTAGCTTCGTAACAGTAAATACAACGCGAATATGGGCCACTGAAAGCCTCGCGCTGGTGATCACGTCATCAGTCACGAAAAAGATACAAGCTGCGGTGTGCGCACACCAGGCCTCCTCTTTGTTCAGCCCTCTCTTGCACTTCTTTTTGTCTTTTCTCGTTCTCAAGACATTTATCTTTGTCCTCGGGGCATCTTATTGTTCACGATGAATTGCATTGTTCTTGATGCATGGCGTTCTTATTGTTCGTCGGATTCACAAAAGCTCCCGCCTAGACACAAATAATAGTAATAGGCTTCTCGACGAAAACGCTCGAAGTGGTGAAACCCGGTTATGGCGCTCTCGGTCGATCAGCTCCGCATTCTAGAGATCGTTGAGCGGAGCGCTTCGGCCCTCTCCATACTCGGCATATTGACCATCATCACCACCTTCAGCTTGTCAAGATACTTCCGAAATCCCATCGACCGCCTTATCTTCATCAATGCAATTTACAATGTGTTCGACGTCACGGCTACGATGATATCGCTCAGCGGGCCAAGCGCAGGGAATGGTTCCGCATTGTGTCAGTTTCAGGGTTTCTTGATGCAGATGTATGTCCACCCCGTCTACTAAGTACCTAACTGAAGTGACATCACGGCAGTTTCATTGACAGCAAATTTTTCGCACCTACAGGTTTCCGTTAGCGGATGTGCTCTGGACACTTGCCATGGCATGCGATGTTTTCTTAATTGTCTTCTACCAGTACGACACTAAAGCTTTACGCAAGATGGAGCTGAAATACATCGGCGGGATCACCCTCCTCACTTTCATCCCGGCCCTCGTGTTCCTCTTCATACACACTTCAGAAAAAGGCCACATGTATGGCAGCGTGACGGTAGGTGTTTATTTTCCACCCTCGTTATGAGCATACTCGAAATGGCTAATTTTCTTTCGCTTAACAGCTCTGGTGCGCCATCGCTCCCGACTGGGTCCTCTTCCGCATAATATTTTATTATGGACCTATATGGTAGGTCTCCTCTCCCCTGACGATACACTCAAAATGCTTCTCTGCTTCTGACGAAAAATTCTTTGGTTTGTTCCACAGGCTTGCCATCTTCATAGCTATGGTGCTCTACTGCCTCGTTGGTTGGAAGATCGTCAAGGGGAAGCGTGCTCTCAAGTCAGTTGAGAGCGACGCTATTCCTCTTGACAACCGCTCTATTGAAAAAGACTTCGAGACCAGTCCGGAGGCATCGAGAACAGGGCCCAGTATTGTTGCTAGGTCTTCGAGATCACGCGATGGGACGGAATCCACGTCCCCTCTACGTCCACTCGAGAATCTGAATTTGAGTCCCAAGTGGCAGGCCAACCGCTCAGCCCTCTCACTAAGGCAGTATCTCCTCATGCCTGGCATGTTCTTTCTCGTGCTGCTCGCCATCTGGGTGGCACCGACGACAAACCGCCTCATGTCCTTTGTCGAGCCCAGTTTCGTTTCGTTTCCCCTCTACCTTGCGGTCGGCTCTACAGGCTCTCTGCGTGGCTTTTGGAACGGAGTTGTCTTCCTTGCTGTGGGCTGGAGATCGCGACAAAGTCAAAAGATGTTAGAAGAAGCGCATCCATCACGAACATTGTATTAATAAACGGCTGGTTAGATTAATGGCTTAGATTAATGGTTTAGCGTATCATGGTTTTATAATTTCACACTTTAACTTCATTTGCTTTACACCCTTCCTGGTATAAATCTAGCCTACCTTCTCCCAAAAAAAAAATTTTCTTTTTTTTTTAAAAAAACGGGTAGTTCACTGGCATGGCCATCGTAAAGCTGCCCCACCTCTCTGTATATAACACGGCTACTTCTTCTTTTCTTCGTGATACGAGGTGTTGCGGAGAGTATCGAGAGTAGAGGGAAGAGCATCTGCCTTATGATTAAAAATCGCATGCAGTGTGTTGAAACTGAAGCATTCGTTGGCTTCCTTTCCTCACTAAGCCTTCAATTTTGCTGCGTAACAATATACTGCAAAGTAGCCCCTCTTTTCTAACTGTAAAACGGGTGATTCATAATCTTAGCGGAAAGAATATATATAAAAGATGTTGGTTAAATGCTCCAAAGTAATGACTTTTATCAATTTCAGTGGTGACGCTGCGTGGTACATAGTCTATGTCGATATCTGTCTAAATTCCTTCATCCAGTTGTGTATCAGTCTGACGCAAATCAGTGAGGGCCTTCTTTAAATTCTGCTGCAACTCAAAATTACAATTTGAACTGCTTTTCTTCTTCATAAGCCGAATATACAAGGCCCAGTTATGTCGGGACATATTTACAAGCCCCATCAACGCAGGAAAAATCAACAGCACCATTTTGTGTATCACTGCTTCATCAGCGATAAATTTATAAGCTAGCGGACCTAGGATGGGTCACGTTGGTCGACTCGAGAGACACCATAGCCATGGAACTAGTCCCGACAACGACTGCGATGCAACCACGTACCTTTATTGTAATCAGACAGTTAGTTGGAAAGCAGCACATTTCTAGATAAGTGCAAACGGCTGTAGGTTGTTGTGATGATGAGAACTATTAAGAGACCGCGACGTAGGGCATTTATCTGATCTAGAGCGCCATATATTAGAGTTTTGCCAAACAGGCGCGGACGCAAGTGAGCCATGCAGACGCCAATGCAGGGACAAGGTTTTTCATCTTGGTTTCTCTCTTGCGTTGCTAAAATGGCCGCAAGGGTCTCTCAATGCGACGTTTACAGTCGTATCTGCCTACATAACTTACTAAGTGTTGCGTAGTGGAATTGCAGCGACGATATCCACTCTGCAATACGATTAGAAGCTGAGCTGAATCTATAATTGGGCATTATGTTTCTGCCTGCAATGCTTCGTTGTGGAGCCGATGCTGCTGTCTGTAAAAGATAACACTGGCTTGCAGTGGGTGGCTTGACGGTATGCATTTTGAAAGGACGCGTAAGGAGGGCTACTATTGTATAAAGTGCAGTTTCTGCTCCGCATGGATGTTAGAGCTCGATAATACGCTATTGTTCAAGAAGCTTTCCAGCCCCACTCTTATCGTAGAATACGCGTATTCGTATTGAGAATACACGGAAGTGCTCCGTATCTGCGTAGAAATCCTGAAGTCTGGATGGATTTTGTCGAGGCGAAGCATATAGATCCAAGTTTAATTGATATTATAGTTAGTCATTGTTTCTGACGTGAAATAAAACTAGTGCTTGAAAATTCTTTATATATGAGCTTTGTCTTTTTGCAGCCATCCTCGCACTCTTCGGTTGGAGACTGACAATAATCCATCTGCTGTGATCCCTCTTCTTTAAATTTTTTTTTAAACTTCTTCTACAATATATTAAATTTCTTCAATAATTTCTGTACCAGATGCCGACTCTTGAGACGCACAATGGCTATCCATTGTGGCATTACATCCCCAATCGACCAGCAGCCATCATTTTTACCATCCTTTTCGTGATTGCGACTGCCTACCACTTGTTTTTACTATTCAAAAATAGACTCTGGTTTTGCATACCATTTGTCATTGGCGGCATCTGTACGATCTCTTCACTTCTTTATGCTTTCATTTATGGTTCGGATCTTTAGTATGCATGGCTAATCATTTTGCAGTTGAGATTATCGGTTATATTGGACGAATCCTTGCCTATGACGCGACAGGAGACCTCATCCCGTACCTTCTGCAATCCATCTTCCTCCTTCTTGCCCCCATTTTGTTCGCGGCGACGCTGTATATGACTCTCAGCCGTGTCATCTTTGCTACCAACGGCGTGCAATATTCCATTCTTCCTCCCAAGTGGCTGACTGGCATCTTCGTTACCTGCGACGTCGTCAGTTTTATGATCCAGGGTGGTGGTGCCGGCATCCTCGTTCAAAGTAATACTTCCAGCAAAACCAAGACAGGCCAGAATATCATCATCGGCGGTCTCATCTTTCAACTCATTGCCTTTGTCATCTTCTGCATAACTGGCTTTGTGTTCAACATCCGGTATAGCAGATCTGTCAAGGCCTCTCACAGCCGTATCCATTGGCAAGGCATCCTTACCATGCTATACATTACATCAATCCTCATAATTATCAGAAATGCCGTCCGAGCCGCCGAGTACGCCCTGGGCACAAATGGCTATTTGCTCAGTTACGAGTGGCCTATCTACGTCTTGGACGGTGTACCAATGTTTATCACCATGGTCGCCTTTGCCTGGAAATACCCCAGTCAGCTACAAGGAGCCAAACATACCAAATCCGACGTTGAATTGAACGAGGGGGTGATTGAATTGGCACATACCGACGGAAGCACGGCCGAGCCAACATAAGACAACAGAAGAAAATATTCGCTCTAAAAGAACAGACGCCTGAGTAAGAACCCTAATACATCCAACAATTCCTACGAGCTGGAGGTTTGGATGGAGACATGTATTCAAAGATACCCAGTCACTGGCGCTGAAGAAAAGAGTGTTAGATTATTTCAGATGTTCATAAATTTTGCTTCTGGCTGTTTAGGATCTTTGCTTTCCTTGTTTTTATGGCGTGAAGGAGATCAGGCGGCAGCGTTTTCCATTAAGTGAATTAATTGTTAAAAAAAAAAAGGGGGGGGGGGGGGGGGGGTTGTAATAATGAAGTCAAATAGGCACACAAAACGTACATGTTGACCAAGTGAAGAAGATATTTTCTTTTTCTAAATATGCTTGTGTTTTTGATAATTCAATACTACACATTTAAATCACCTACAAACTTTAGAGGCTCTCCAAATTTAACTAAAGACTGTTGATGCAGAGCAACCGTGTAGCTCAACCTACGGCATGGACCATAGAAATTAAAGGAAATTCACAAAAGCGATGATTGCGACAAAAGAACTAGAAAGCAATCAAATGATAAACCCCCCGAAAAGTTGTATATTTTGGAGCCATCAAAGCTTGTCAATACGAGTTACCGCCAGTTAACATATGAGCCATTGGCCCTAGGTCATTAAGCTAGGGTTGTTAGTAACTTTTACATGATCGATTTGAGCGAAGGCATGCACTATCGCCATTTCAGGAATTGAGGAATATCGATGCAAAGAGATACAGAAATGTTGCAAGAATCTTTATGTCCTACTAAAATACATCATCACTTGAGACAGACAGTAGCGCTGTCTGAAAAAGGATCTGTTGTTGCACTAGCACCAAAGCAGAGGCCCTCCCGATACGCGTATTCTTAAATTAGGTCCAGGTGTGGATCTTATCGACGGATCTTAAGTCGGCAACGATCTCGTTACGCGGAAAAGAATACTGACTTAGAACGCGGATTGGAATTCAAGTGTCAGACTAACTCTGACGGGGCAAGATTCAACCGCATCCGCAACTCACAATTCTAGTTGATCGTCCGATGCTGCTCACTGTATGTTTGGTTGTGCTCTGGGCGTAGTGCCCAGCGCGTGAACGAAGGTTTCATTATGCGTTAGGCTCTCAGCCTCAGCTATGGCTTTACCAAACCAAACCAAAAATTAAAAAAATTAAAAAAATTAAAAAAAATACAAGGGAGTACAGTAAAAGGGTGGTGCTTTTACTTTCTTTTCTTTTTCAACTTCTTTCCTTCTTCTATTTTTGAGGGGCCTGTAAGGCTTCTTTCGAAGTGGATGTGGGAACCGAGACAACACAGCAACGTTCCAGACAATCTTACATTTGATGAACCCCTTTTCATTCTACTACTCTTTGTCGTGCTTTATTTATTTATCTACTTCGAATCCTCCTATGTTTTGACTATGCGATCCATATAAAATGGCTGTCATACCATCGACACAGATGTATGTTACAACCTTGCTTTCTTTTTCATCTTTCCAAAATCTAACTCTTCTTTTATTTTTGCACTCATGACTTTCTAGAAGCTAACTTTCAATTTTCTGCAACTACAATATATTAGATTTCAGTTATAATTTTAGAATCTCACGACACTAAGCTGACCAGGTTACGACGCTCACCTACCTTACCTCACTCTCGACAATGTCGTCACCATCGAACTCAACTGACTCTAGCCCCACGGAGGGATTTGTTCTTTACCACTACAACCCTGGCCGCGGCTCCGCCGCGGCTTTCGTCGCGTTGTTCACTATATGTGCCATCGCACATCTCTACAAGTTGGCCAGGCATAAGACGTGGTACTTTATTCCGTTCCTGATTGGATTGATATGTGCGTCTTCCTTGCCGAACAAGTTGCTGTTTTGTAGCTATGGGGCAACACTGACTATCCACATAGTTGAATTGCTTGGCTATGAGGGTAGAAATATCTCGGCAGGGCAGTCGCCAAACTGGACAACAGGTCCATACATCCTCCAGAGCTTGACGCTGCTTCTTGGGCCAACTTTGATGGCCGCATCCATTTATATGACGTTGGGACGTCTTATCCGCATGCTGCATGCCGACCAGCATTCAATAATCCGAACTACTTGGTTAACGAAAGTCTTTGTACTGGGGGATGTGTTGTCTTTCCTGGCGCAGTCTGGAGGTGCGTGAAACGTGTCAGAAAGCGCAATTAGGCTACGCAGAAGATAAATTCAGACAGAAACATGTTAACTTCTTCTCTGTAGGCGGTGGGATGCTAGCAACTGCCAAGACACAATCGAGCATAAATCTTGGAGGGAATATCATCACAGGTGGTCTTATCATCCAGATCCTCTTCTTCGGTTTTTTCATGGTCGTTACCTACACTTTTCACCGACGCATCTCCCATGAGCCTACGCCGACGTCGCTATCCACCCACGTTCCTTGGCAGCGCTTTCTCTACGTCCTCTACGCTGCGAGCATTTTCGTAATGATACGATCAGTTTTTCGCGTTGCTGAATATGCAGGCGGATTCTCCGGACCTCTTCAATCCAGTGAAGCGTATATCTATATTTTTGATGCAACATTGATGTTCCTGGTTGCGGTCTTGTTTATCATTTTCCACCCCAGCAGCGTCATAACACGAAAGGGCGATGGAGGTATCCCGCTTTTGGACAATACGAAAAACGACCCATATAGCTATAGAGTATAAATGGTTCACCTTGTCCCAAGAGCTAAGATGGTATTGTGCAACTAGCTTAAGATCGGCGCCTGGTTCAGATTACATTTTCGAGAGCTCTCTTTGTTTGTTATAAGCGTGGTCGGTGAGAAGGTGGTGCTAGTCAATTATTATCAGTATTTGGTGTGCCCAGACGCAGGCGGAGGGAAAAGGAGACAAGAATTGGTTTTTCGCCAGGAGCGAAGTAGTCAATTGGTTAGATTTTGGTTTAAATTAGAGCGCGTTGCTGTCTCTTTCTGGAATGGCAACTATCCTATGTAAGTAAGGCGGCATTGACATCTTAAACGTCATCATCACCAGCCACTGATCTTTGGCTTGTACTCATGACCACAAATCTTCTAGCATGTCTCTGTTAGCATCACGCCTTTTTAAGGTCTAGAATATGGATTGGTAATTTTCTATCTGGAAAATCTATATTAATAAAACTGTAAAACATAACAGCGACTCTTTAAGTAGAGGTACTGAATATAGAGTATATTGTATAGAAATACTCTAGTCCTTGACAGTTTAGAGAAATACTACCCTATCGTGTCTGCTTAGATGCAGGGGCCAGGCCATGGCGCCGGGCATCATACATCAATCATCCGACACAGTATTGCACAGCCGCCTTGCGGACAGCATGCCCGGCCTCATCAATATCAGCCTCTCGCCCTTGGACTGTCAGTGGCTTGGGCATATATAGCAAAAGGCTCGTCTCCCAAATGAAATGGCAGCCATCGTCGACTCGGCTAGGGGAGCGACCGCACAGAACCTCGAACTCGAAAATGTGTATGAGATAAGTGTCTGGCATGCAGTTGTAGTCGAGAGTGGCCTTGAACGACGCCCCGCTAACGCCACCGAGCTCGGACGTGTCGAGGATGGCGGCAGATAGGGAGCGCATGCACGCAATCGTGGTATAGTTCAACGAAGCCATGAAGGACACGCCGTACGCCTCGGCTACATCGTAGGTCTGGTAGCCTTCGACAAGGGTCGTGGCAGATGGATCGTGCGGGACGCGAACACCGCTCTGGATGATAGCGCCGACGATCTTTCCTTTCGTCAGAAAGCTGTTGAGAATATGGTACGTTGCGGCAGAGCCGGCAGACTGGCCCATGACGGTGATGTGGTCCGGATCGCCGCCGAAGGAGGCGATGTTGTCACGAACCCATTGCCGAGCAGCAAACTGGTCGAGCATGCCCCAATTGCTGGAGCTGTTCAGCCCTATGCTGGCCAAGTTCTCCTGCGTCAGCTCTGGTGACACAAGCCAGCCCGTGGAGCCGGTTCGGTAGTTGTAATTTACAAAGACGACGCCAGCATCAGCCAAGCTGGCGCCGTCGAAGCGGGGGTCGGCGTTGGAGCCCCCAGCAGGATAGCTCCACACTTGTCGAATTGAGTGCGCTCCAGACGTTGACATTGAGACAGTCTTCACCGATGGTGGCGTAAGTCGTGCCTGATGACAGGCATGCCTGAACGTAGTTTTTGGCGCTGAATGTTGCATTCCACGGAGTGACAGCCTGGGGAGGGCGGAAGCGATTTTGACCAGAGGTATTGGCGGCAAAGGGGATGTCCTTCCTAAAATCGCGTTCAGTAAGCGCTGGTTCACCGAGAGATCAGGGACCGCGAGCGAGCCCCACGCGGAACTACGAGTCTCCAGCGTGATCCCGACTACTCTTTAAAAACCAGCCGAGTATTGGGGGCTATACGCTATCAAGTAGCGTCGACATACCAAACTGTAACATCTTTCCAGTTCGTCAAGTTCATATTAGCCGGGCTGCTATTGAACGCTGGGTAGCCTTGCACCGGGCCGTTGGGGGTCTGAATGACCCTATCATAAAGGGCCGCATGGGCTGCCAAGAGGAGTAGTGCCGAAGCTGAGGCAAGATGAATAATGCTGTGAGGCCACATTCTCCTTTCAGAAATTGTATGTGTTTGACTCTAAAAGAGTGGGGACGACGTTCTGGAGACAAAGAGAACACACCGAAAGAGCTTTGCAGAATTAAAAAGAACAAGTGAATGCAACCCGGCCCTGCAGAAATTTCTGCTCCGGGCGCCGAATCTCTATTTAGCAATGCCCTCTTTTATACTGCCTGTCAGTATTTATCCAGGCCCTAGAAAGCCCAAAGCTGACGACTTGGTTCTCCCTTTAGCGAACATATTCTGATCTGCTTTTCTGATGACGTGTTTATTGTGATGACTCGGCCCCTGTGAGTTAAATAAATCAAGGCAAGGCTATCAACATGAATAAAGCCAGCGGCTGCCAAGTCACTGCAAAAGCCCTTAGGCAAATGAACCAGATATGCTAGAAGCCAATAGGAAACCAACCGCCTACCAAGTACCGGCGTAAAGATCTGCAGACTTAGAAGGCAGGGAGCCACCTGTCTCTTGGGAAGTTGGGAGCTGGGGTCACGTAAAGGCGTAGGTATACTACACCAGACGGCACACCCACTGCAAGTAACACCGAAAATCAACGACAGATCCAGGCACGCGTCATTCATAAGCCCCTGTCAGTATACGATCAGCGGATTTTACAAATCTCATTGTCACATTACCCCAGTAACACTACTCTCAACAGCCTTCTGACTATGCGTGTTCTGCCTGTGGCTTCTCCTCCGCGTTGCGATATTCGGTACCGTGATACCGGTGTCGCTCTTCTCGGTATTACTCTCCTCGGTGCTGCGATCCTCGGTACTACAATCCGCGGTGCCGAAATCTTCATTGTAGTGTCGATCTACATCTTCGCTATGATTAACTGGTGCTTGCAACATGGGGTGCTTGGGGTTGGCAGTGTCTATGACCGCTAAGAGGTCTCCCTTCTCGGTCACTGGGATCGATTCTGTGCCGTGAGACCACGTACCCACTCCCGTACCTTCATGGGCGAGTCTTTGCAACTGGAAGACGTCAGTGACAGACCATTCGAGTTTTGCGTAACGATGGCGTCCTGCGCGACCAGGGCAACATAATAGCATGGGGCCGCAGACAAACGAGAGCACGATGATGAGACTGCCCCCGAAGAAAATGCATGCCAAGCCGAAGACGCTGACAGAGATAAACCCTTCCGCGACAATTTTCTGTGTGCCCGCGTTGTCAGTCTAGTGTTATATACCTTTGTAGAAAAACACAGAGATGCACACGCACCTGATTTGCGCACATTTCCTTTTCAGCCGTCGTATTTGGATACCAAACAAGGCTGGCCCACTTTGGGTCCTTGTATCCGACTATTGTTCGCACGACTTCTGCTTGCATATGAGCCATGGCCGTCGCATGCCAGTGTTGCACTTCTAGCTGCCACTGGTTGTCAGGTAAAGGGCCGAGAATCGGGCCACTCAGTTTGTTCCGGGCCATGAGAGCACGGGTGCCGAGTATCTGGAGAGGGCCTAGTGTGGTAACGCCGCGGGCCAAGACCGTCCGAAAGAGAAACTGAAACCGGTTTTTATCATCGTTGTCTTCGAGTTGATCGAGCAAATGATAATACAAATCATCCCGGCCTTCCAGTGGAGTGCATGTTTGCCGTCCGGCTACACCTGTCCAGCACCACTGCTCCAACTCTTTGCAACCCAGCGGCGACCCTGGGTCTTTTTGCCGATAAAACGTGGCATTGCCCCACGCACTAAAAAGAAGCTTATGTATCTCTGTGGTGTTGGTGGTTCCACCATACCAGCCATCGTCGGATGGGCTTGTAAATAGAAGACGGTCCGATGTTAAAAAGAAAATATAGATTGTGGAGTGTTCCGGTGTGAGCTCTGGAATGGGGATAAAGCTGGAAAGCTCCGGCCTCTGACTTCCGGTATGATATCTGGAATAATGTAAACTGCGTTGCTATGTTAGTAGCCTATATAGTAGGTTTAAGCGAAGAAGTAGAGAGATATACCGAACGCTAAAGTCGTGTGCTGTATCTGCGGCGTTATGAGTTAACTCTTCTATATCAGGATACATTTCGTTGGTATATTGTGTGGTATAATTCATAGTTGTGCTTAAGTTGACATTTACTAAAGAACCATAGTAGTATGTAGTGTATGACTGGTTTGTAGTTTCATTATATGTTTGGAATTTGAATCCGTCCGTTTTTAGAGGCGCACAATGTACTGTTCTTCTAAGTTGAAGTCTTTGGTTGAAGGGTGAGTTACGACCGAGGTCAAAGTGAGTGTCTATAAACCCTGTATCTATTAATAAATTTCCAAATGGATTTTTGCAAATCTTGGGGTCGAAGGGGCAGCTTGTATTGGTGTCTATCACCGCTGGAGCCAGTTGTTTCTTGATGTAGAGACCACAGTTCAGACTAGCGGAGCCAGATGTATAACATTGACGAGCGTATGTTTCTGCATCTATCATGTTCTCGGCTACTAGCGGGCCTACTGTATCTCCGTAAGCACTCATATCGGTTGTATCGTGTACACTTGAGCAATTCGTGCCCGACATTAACACTGCGCCGCTGGCGAGCGTAGCAGCGCGTGATGAAAAACCGCCGGCGAAGGTAAAGCCAAAAAGGCAAGCCCCAGCCAACCCGAGTAATGGCAGTAATCGAACCCATACTTCTTTTGCATTATCTTTCCAGGAGATTCCTATGTCTGCAAGTGTCCAAAAGGCCCCCTCGGGGTTAGGAGCGTTCCGTAAGAAAGTTTGGCGTTGACGATGAACCCCGTCGCTGGGCTTATCTTTTGAGTAAATGTAGTGAAGAACAAGGTACCCAAGTCTCCAGAAGCGTGTGCCAACCAAGGCGACGAAGAAGGCGACAAAGGCGATCAACAAGTTGCCATCTTGGCGACTAACGGTAACAGTAGCGCCAAATACACGTCCTCTTGACCAGTCAATCCAGCCTCCAAGATGGACAGCGTAAGCGTTCACCGAATTCGTTGCCATTGTTTTGTCTGATCTATGTGCAGGTAGAATGAAAGATCAACCGACGACTTATAGAATACTGTTTCTCTGTAGCCAGTGGTAGGAGCATCGTAATAAGAATCGTTTTGAGGCGATGATGAAGACCCCCATGAACTCAATGTCAAGCAACGCTTGCCGTACCCCGTTCCTACGACAGCCAGTGCATTTTAGGTCGCAAGGCCTCAAAAGGCCCGTGTGCAATAAATCTCGGAAAAAGACTAGGGATAAAGACATGGTCATTATCCAAGTATGATCGCCATATATAACGCCACAAATTACTGTATTGCAGCACGTCTCCCGTGCACCTGTTGGTGACGGGTAAATTGGATATATCAACTCGTAGACCAGGGTAAGCAATTCAAAGTTAATTCTCTAGATAGAAATAAAGTTGTATGTTTACCAACGACGTAGTTAAATACGTAGATAAATAAATAAAAACAAGTATCATTCTAATTATATACTATTAAATTATTTTATTAATTATTTGTTACATAGTACTCTTTTAATAGAGGAAGACTCTGTTAAAGTGATCAATTTTATAAGAGTTTGCTTGGACTAAATTCGGGACCCCTTCCTCCTGCCCTTTATAGTATACAAATTTTACCGTCTGTTGAAGCGGTACACATGCCGGTGTGGCGCAGGCAGAGTCTGCCCTGTGCAGAGGTGCTCAGCGCCAGTGCAGAGGTGCTTGGCGCCAGTGCTGAGGGTGTGTAGCGCCTGTGCTTGACCCTCAAGATGAGCAGGGGGCAGAATGACAAGATTCGTGTTTTATAACATTTATTACCTTAGTCTGCGTTACCAATTTCTTCAGCTATTTGCATCCAAATTAATCAAATATAAACTCCAGTCATCCATAGATTGATACAACATGATCTGTATCAATACCGTCTCTCTTTCTTACAGGCGGCTGCTGAAATATGGAATATTCTTAGACTCATACAAGTCCTTGTGAGCATACTTGATAATGTCAGCTCCCTTCTCGCCGATCATGTAGACTGAGTTCTGGATACGGCAGTCGGGGATGACGGGAATGACAGAGGCGTCCGCAATCCGGAGGTTCTTCACACCGTGAACACGAAGCTTGCTGTCGACAACACCCTGGTGGATGTTCTGGGAGAGGCGAGCAGTGCCGCAAGGGTCTGGGAAGCGTGTTAGCTCATACTCTGCAAGATCTGGGGAGCAGGTGACTTACGGAAACCAGTTTGGCTGCGGTCGAGAACAGCACGCTTCATCTGCGCATCGTCGTTGAGAGGCATCTTCCAAGGGTACTCGCCCACAATGATGTCTTTGAATCCGGCACCCGTGGTAAGCAGGTCGTATGTCCAGCGGACACCTTCGCGCATGGCGAGGATGTCCAGATCGTTGCCGAAAAAGTTGAGGTTGATGTTGGGCTGGACAAGGGGGTCGGCGTTGTTCAGAGTGACCTGGCCCTCGGACAGAGGACGGAGCAGGTCCACAATGACGGTCATGTAGTTGCCCGACTCGGGGACAGGGTAATGCCACTGGAAAGCGGAGCTAAAGAGGCTGACAAAGTCCAGTTCGAAGTGGGGCTGGCCGGCAGGGCCGAAGGGGTCGAGACCGCCGTTGGCCGCCTTTGCGGCACGGTACTCGGCGTGCTTCTCGAGGCGCTCATCAATGCGGGGAAAGCCAACAAGCTCCAGGAAGCCAGAGCTGGCCGGGCCCTTCTTGTTCTGGGCGTACTGCGCGACAGCGCCGTCTCTCTTAGGGCCGGGGCGAAGGATGTAGTCGTCAAGCGCATAGCCGTCCTTGAGCTGCAGGACGAAGGGAACAATAGGATGGTCAAGGAGATGCTGGCCGACGTGAGGGGACTCGATCTTCACCTGAATGCCATTGCTCTCAAGCTCAGCCTTGGGGCCGACACCGCTCAGCATCAGAAGCTTGGGCGTCTCATAGACACCCTGAGAAAGAATAACTTCGCGCGTAGCATAGACACTAAGCTCGGCCTTGGTCTCCGGGTGGATAACTGTGACACCGCTGCAGACGTTGGTGACAGGATCGATGATCAGCTCCTTTGAGCGCACACCGTACAGGATGCTGATATTGGGCTTGTTCTTGAGATAGAGAAAGCTGCCCTGGCGCGAGCCGTCGTGGATGGTGTCGACGCAGTGAGTAAGGCCACGCATTTCACCCTCGTAGATATCTTCAGTCAGGCGTTCACCCTTGGAAATCCAGGCCTGGGTGAGGGCATCGCGGAAACCTTTCAGCTCTGGAACAAGGTCGGCGTGGGCAATCTGAATGGGACCCCCAGTGCCAATCTTTTGGAGGTCGTTCGGGTACAGATTCTCTTCGTCATGGTATGTGGCACACTTGCGGAGGTAGTCAACGCAGCCATCCCAAGTCCACTCTGAGCCGCCGAATTCCTCCCAGTCATCAAAGGTAGGCTTCGAGCCGGGGATCCAAGTGTAGTAATTGGCGCAAGAGCTGCCACCTAGAATCTTGCCACGCGTGTTTGGCTTCTCAATACGCTCGTAGTCGTCGCGCTTGATCATGGTTGATTTATATGCCCAATCATGCTTGCTACCACGGAGATTAAAGGCGTTTGACGGGGTGGTGATCTCGCTCAGCTGGTCAGGGTTGGGAGCACCGGCCTCGATGACGAGGACGCGGACTTGAGGGTTCTCGGCGAGACGCCCAGCAATGGCATTGCCTGCAGTGCCACCGCCGACAACAATGAAGTGATAAGCATTACCGTTCGCAACGAAAGCCATGATGTTTGTTGTAAAGGATTAAATATAAGGAGATTGAGTTGAGCTATTTAAGGTGTTCAAAGTGACTGGATTGTTGTGAATGATGATTATGATATTAAGGGTTGATAATAAGGAGATTGCAGTTAAGATATTAGAAGTGTCTAAGATATTCAGAGTCTTCACAAAGTGTTTGAAGTGTTCAGGGTGTTCAAGATGTGCGAGGTGTTAGAGACAAGGTGTTGGAGGTGACAGGATTGTTGTTGTTGATGATGATGATGACAATAACGGCTCAGAGATGCGAAGAGCCTCGAGATATAAATAATATCTTGATGTTCGTGATGCCGCCATTTTCCACTGTCGAGTCCAATGCGAGCTTTCTCCGATTCTATTCATCATCTCGACGGGTTGTCGGAAGCAAAGAATATGAAACGCTGAGTAGTCTTTCCTCATTTGGACAAGTGTTGTCGTGTAAGCACAGCTATGGACAAAATGCCACTACAGATTCTGCATACCAGAATTTCGGACTAGATGCATCGTAATTGTGTAAGCGCGACGAAACGGTGTGTAAAGTGATGTCTCACACACCGAAGCCAAGGAGATTCCTCGGAGTAGTCGTTGTTCTATGATTCGTCCAATAGTTAATAGTGGAGTACAGTTCGGGCGCTTACTTAGCAACTCAGTTTTTTCCACTGTACGAAAATAGCTCGGAGAGCCAAGTGTCGGATTCATCTCGGCATCTTGCACTCCCAGAGCTACGGATCCGCACACTGCCCTTACAGCCTCGCAGCCCCACAGCTTCTACAGGTCTTGACGCACTGCAGACAGCATTCTTTCCTAGAAGTGTTTGTCGGGGCTATTCCGGGATCCAAGCTTTCACTTAGATACACGTTGGTAATGATTGGCTGCAGACTTCTGTTATATGTTGTACTTCAGCATGTATAAAATTCGCAGTCTGTGGCCTCTTAGCTGAAGATGTCTCTCGAAGGCATTTTCCATGAAGAAAGTAAGCAGTATTTTCTAAATCTCTACCATAGAAGCAAGGCCAACCAAAGAAACAAGAGAAAATGGCCAAACCCGTGTTCACTCTCGCTGAAGGTGAGTTCTGACATACGATTTCCTCATGCTCCGAGTACATCGTTTTCACACTCTCTCAGGCCAACCCCTTGTGGACCCTTCTGTGAGCACTACGCTGCCAGTATTCGGCGGTGGTGCACATACGACACTCGGTGATACTCTTCTTATTGAAAATCTAGCACATTTCGCACGGGAGCGGATTCCAGAAAGGTGCGTATCTTCTATTCAGACCCCACCACCTTAAGTAAGGTAAAGATCAGACGAATGTGGCTAACCCGCGATCCCAGAGTGGTTCACGCTAAAGCAGTTGGCGCTTGGGGAGAATTTGAAGTTACCAACGCAGAAATATCCAAATACACTTGCGCGAAATTTCTGGACACTGTTGGCAAGAAGACTCCCGTCCTATGGCGTCTCAGTACTACTGGTGGCGAGAAGGGGAGCGCCGATACAGTCCGTGATGTTCGTGGTTTTTCTGTCAAGTTTTATACTGAGGAAGGAAACCATGATATCGTTGGCAACCATGTTGTAAGTACACTATTTAAATAAATAAGGAGAGTGAGCTTCCCAGGTGCTAATAGAGGCAGCCTGTATTTTTTGTTCGCGACCCGATGCGCTTCCCTTCGCTAAACCGAAGCCACAAGAGACATCCTGCCACAAATCGGCCAGACCACACAATGGTAAGAAGAAACCTCCCCCCTCTCTCGCTTCTTTAGTGTTGATATGCACAATCTTACATTGTCAGTTCTGGGATTTTCATGTCAATCAACCGGAAAGTGTGCACACCTTGATGCACCTTTTTGGTAGCCGAGGTCTCCCAGATTCAGCGCGCCGAGTCACTGGGTTCGGCGTACATACTTTCAAGCTAGTAGACCACAAAGGTGACTTCTATTACTGCAAGTGGCATTTCCGTCCTGAAGGCGGCTCAACTAGCTTTGCCACCTCTGCCAAAGCTGCGGCAGTAGCAAGCACAAACCCCGATTATCACAACCAGGACGTGTGGGATGCCATTGCTCGCGGTGACTACCCAGTCTGGAAGCTCTATTTACAGATCATGAAGCCAGAGCAAGCCGGAAGTGTTGGCCGAGCTCTGTTTGATATTACCAAAGTCTGGTCTCACAAAGACTTCCCATTAATCGAAGTTGGCAAAATGACGCTAAACAAAAATGTAATTACTGCCCACAATCTACTGCCAGTGGTACATTGAGATGCTAACTGTTACAACTCTAGCCTCAAAATTACTTCGCCGACATTGAACAAGCGGCTTTTTCGCCCTCTAACATGGTTCCTGGTGTGGCCATGACCCCAGATCCTAGTATGTGCAGTCTTCACAGTACACTTTACCCCCACTAAACAACTGACCATTTGCAGTGCTGCAGGCTCGCATGTTCGCTTACCCGGACGCTCAGCGATACCGCCTAGGTGTCAACTACACCCAGCTGCCTCCGAACCGTCCTATTGCTCCTGTCTACGCACCGTATGAGCGCGATGGCATTACCACTACCAAGAATTACGGCGCCGACCCGAACTACAACAACAGCACCCTTAGCCCCGGTGTGCCATCCAGAGCTCTTACCCAGATACGACACCTTGAGCGTGTCCCGCCTACATCTACACTAGGTTTGAACGAGATTCCTGTAGACGACGAAGACTACGTACAGCCCCGAGATCTGTGGCAGAGAGTGTTCGACGATCAAGAGAGGATGAAATGGATTGACAACTGCGCCGCTACTCTCACAGACGTGCCTGGGCCGCTGAGGCAAGCAGTTGCTCAAATGTTCAGCAAGGTAGACCCGTCAATCGGTAAAATGCTGACGGTCAAGCTTAACGAAGACAAGTATCACTTGTAGCTTGGCACTAGCTGAAAGGCTGCAAATTGAATTTGCAGCATGACGAATGCTTTGAATTACAAAAACAATTATCCAATCATTGGATGTAGGGGTCATAATCGTGGAAATTTTGAATTGTTGATGTTGGGATACTGCTGCCTAGGGTTAGATCTGCGAGATACACAACTTATCTAGCTGGGCTGAAATGCTTCTACACACTTGAATGACGCAGTCCGTTTTGCTTGTTCCCTTGAACGATAGCTAAATAGATATTGCGATTCGGGAAATAATGAATATAGCATCGACTCTTAACATTGACATTTCTTCTTAGAGACATTGGTGTAAAATGATTAATTTTGTTGAGAAAAAAAATAGGACTTAGAAGAAAATGATAGTAATAGCTTCGTGATTGGAATCTTGATGTTAACGCTAATACGTGATACGTATGCTTGGAAAGCCCAATCAGATATTTTCTTAGGACACATTCTTTTGAAGAGACCATTGAGGCGAGCACACCAAGTTGTGTACACATTCTACAACCTTCTCTAATAGTGTATCTTATTAATGATCCTTCTCGTTTTGGGTTTCCGTTATAGCCTGATTTTCCTGAACCTCAATCGCTTCAATGGCTGCGTCCATATTTGTATCCTTAAGCCAAAATTTGATGATAGGCAGAACGAAGACCGGTCCAGCGGCGACAAACTGGATAAATATCGTTAGTGGGAATCCATTGTTACATATTTGCTCAGGGAACGTCACTCACGGCCCATGAAGTTCCGAACATAAACTCTTTGGAGTAGCCGCTGAGGTCCAGCGCGAATGCGCATATCTGGCAAACGGCATTGAGGAAGCGATACATGGAGGCATAAACGGAAAGCTTTGTGAGTTGTTAGCAAACATAGCTCTCATGCAGTAATGTTTGGGTAAATATCGTTGACATACCTCATCAGGTCGGTTGCTCAGCGCCCCAATGAACCAATATGCGTAGCAATTGTATGTAGCATCTGTGAAGCCGTACAAAACGTACACAGCACACGCCCCAGCATAGCCATGCGAGTATACATCCACGCGGTCTTTTTCGGGCAGGCCGTACACGGTCTTCTTCATCATAAAGTATCCAGCGATCCAAACGGCGTTGACAGCGATGAAAACGTAGAGGACAGCAATAAATGCTCTCTTACGGCGCTTGAAGGGCAGTCTGTCTGTAAAGATGTTGAGAATCCAAGCCGACGGAATCTGAACAGCACCAGAGATAAACGTATTGAGCGCTCTGCCGCGGACGGTGAAATAGACACCGTTGAAGTCGTTGCTCTGGTAGATATTGTAGTAGTTCACCGCCCAGCACATAGGCCAGAAGAACACAATCCACCAGTTCCTCTTGCAGACCGCCCAGGACGTCGCGAGCTCCTCTCGGAAGGTTTTCGTATTTGTCTCTAGCATGACGCGAGATCCATCTTCTCTGATGATTTTCTGCCACGGGTACATTGCCAGACCCAGGAATGTGCCGATCAGCATCAAGATGAAGAGTCCAATATAAGTGCCATCGCTGACACGGCTGCCATTTGAGGTTCCTGAATTCCAGTTCTGGCCGACGGGGATAGCGGCACCGATAACCACACCAAATTGGAAGATAGACCAGAAGATGGAAACATAGAGGCCCTTTTTATCCTCGCTCGCAAAGGAAGTAATGGCTGTTCCTTCGGCACACCAGAGAAAAGCAGCAGAGAGTCCGCACCAGCACCCTCCAAAGATGACAAATGGAACATTTCCCGTATGGTTGTAGCACCAGAGGCTGGCAGCATAGGCGGCATATCCAATGCCGCCGACAGACAGCGTGATTCGCAGCCCGAAGTAGTTGAGGCACGCAGGGGCAATGAAACAAAAGACGGAAAACACGGTATAAAGCGCAATGTTGGATATGTCGGACAGCCAGGCGGTTTGCTGACCAGCACCTCCAATAAAGGTAATGACATTAAACATGCCTACCGTCATGAAGAGAACTGATCCAAGCATTATGGCCTGCACTCGAGGATGCCTGTATGGCCAGAGCTTGAGTCCCCAGATGTGGAAAGGCTTCGGAACCTGCGGGTACTTCGAGTCAGCGTTGCTTGTTTTTGTGTTTTCATTCCACAGAAGGGAAGTTGGAAGAGAATATTATCATAGAGCAATTTCGTATTACCTCATAAGCTCCGGGAACATTCGCAGGTGCTTCAAAATTCCTCTCCGCATCATGCTTGATGATAGATGCATCAGCGGCTTGCGCCACGGTGCTGTCAACTTCGGTCATTGTATTTGCTCTTCTGAGGCCATAAATCGGCATATCTCAATAACTGCAGAGATAGACAAATTCTGATGGTGCAAGAATGCTCTATATATATTCCCAGCTCTTAATCTTGGATGTAATCGTAGGCTGCCATGTAGATAGCTGTGTTAAGAGTGTTTGTATCCACAACTTCATGCAGTATGATGTTTAGAGAGCATAAGTGACTGATAAGGGACATGAGGTTTCGTACGTAGTACAAGCATGGCAATCCACTCTATCGCAGAGAAATCTAACATAAGCGAGCACCACAACAAGAAACCGAATCATACCAGACGTGAATTACCTCATTCGGCAGTTAGATATGGAGATACACTGAGATGCACAACCAGCTGATAACAATTTCCCTTCCCCGGATGATGGGAAGCGACTTGCATGGAAATCCCGGTGATCGATTACAGGGTAGAGAGTTCGCTCCCAAACAAGGCCATTTAGTTGGCCAGCGAGCCTGCAAGGATATCTGAATGTGTGTCTGTTGAATATCTCCGAAAATGGAGAAGTGTGTGCATGGATATTAATCGCCTCTAGATACTACATCTCCTCTTCTGGGCCAGCGAAAATCTCTGGTGCTGTGGGTCCATTAGCTGATATCGTTCTGACTGAAACCAGATATCACCATATCTGGTTAGGAGATCATATTACAATTCGCACTTAAAGCTAGCATATATTCTCCACAAATAGATACGCTAGGAGTCTTCCGCATTTTGACTTGGAATTCACCCACACGTACCATACCTCTGACATTAAATACCAAAAGCTGCCCTTTCCTAATTCTGTGCGTACATGGTGTTCTGCGGTCATTTTTATTAGCAAGAGCAAGTAAGAGGGCAAGGATTAACTGGGGACCATCAAGCTTCTGGATTGTCATTTTTACTAAGATATCCCAAATGGAGACGACAAATACCAAAACTGGTGAATATCCACCCGAGATCCTTGGGTATGCTGAACCATGGATTGTGGCCCCTGGCGATACAGTCGCAATCAAGGTGAGATATGTCCATTGAACCATTGCATCTGGATGCCCATCCGCACTGCCATTTGTTCGTGCAAAGCTGAAATAATTGGCAATGCTATGTTCTATGGACAGCAGTTTACGCAGCTTAGGTGATTAAGGATGAGATGTATGCGCTGACCATAACTATACGTACATAGGTATCATGCACAGAGTCAGAGTACAAGTATCGCACTGTTCGCTTGATTCAGGGAATTGACCTGGAGCACTCGCCGAAAAAGGTTGAAGAGGAAATTACTGAAATCCCCCGCGGTCAGCAACGGGGCAGGTTCCAGACATCAAAGCTGGGCTCATTTGGTTATGTTCCTAGCTGGGGTCCGCCAGCCGCGGCAGAAGATCTCCAAGTTTCATTCTATATGCAGCCATGGCTGCTAGACTGCCCACATGCGCAGACTCTGGTCTCGACCTTGGATTCGGTTGCCCACACTGGCTTTGCAATCGCTCTCAACACTCAAGGCTCTCTGGATATCATTGTGGGCTCGGGGCAAGAGGCCAAAGTGGTAGAAACTGGCCTCAAGCCCAAGAAGAAGACTTGGTCGAAGATCAAGGTGGTATTCAATGGCCGTTTGGTACAAATGTCCATGACGCATGTGGCTTACCGCGTCGAGCCAATTCCTCCTCCGGCAGCTTTTGAGGCAACATTAGAATCTGAACCTCTTGTGTTTGCCCAAGGACCCCTCCTTATTGCAGCTAGTTTGGCCGACACTCCTAGCAGCAACCCCACTAGCCTTAGACCCCAGGTGAAAGACATCTTCAACGGTCGCATAGACAGCCTGTCACTGAAAACATGTGGCGAGAAGCCGTTGATCCTGGCTAAATATGACTTTTCACTGGACATGTCCAGCGACCACATCGTCGATGTTTCGGGCCGCGGACACGACGGGACTCTGATCAACGCACCGACCCGTGCCGTCAAGGGCCATGACTGGGACGGATCGGAGGCCGACTGGACTCGAGCAAAGTATGGCTATGGAGCCATACACTTCCACGACGATGATCTTGACGATTCCGAATGGGAAACGGATTTTACCATTAGAATCCCGTCTACGGCACGATCTGGGGCCTATGCAGTTGTGGTAGAATCAACCAACGGCCTGGATTCAGATTCAATCACCTTTTTTGTACGGCCGACGCGTTGGACATCTGACAACTCTAACAAAGTCTGTCTCGTGTTCTCAACATTCACATATCTCGCATATGCAAACGAGCACTTGCTGGAGAACTCTACTGATATCGGTCCTGGATTCGACGCCGAGGCTACCCTGAAGAGCAGCGAGTTCTACAAAATCCGCCGCCGAGCAGATCTCGGCTTATCTTGCTACGACCGTCACACTGATGGATCTGGGGTCTGTTTCTCGTCATCGAAGCGCCCGATTATGAACGCCAGGCCTGGCTACATCATGTGGGCGTTCTCCCGTCCGCGCGAGCTGTCAGCCGATCTCTTCATGGTCGGCTACCTAGAGCAGGAGGGCATCCCGTACGAGATCCTGACTGATCACGACCTGCACGCCCGCGGCGCAAGTGCAATTGAAGGCTTCAATACTGTCATAACTGGCTGTCACCCCGAGTATCCCACATACCAATCATATTCTGCCTACAGCGCTTACGCCAAAAGCGGTGGAAACCTCATGTACCTAGGCGGAAACGGCTTCTACTGGGTGAGTGCTCTCAACAACGCCATTCCGCACAGAATCGAGGTGCGGCGGGCCGACGTAGGAGTCCGCTCCTTCGAGCTCCCGGGCGGCGAGCACATGCACAGCCTTGACGGCCAACGGGGCGGCCTGTGGCGGTCACGCGGCATGAGCTGCAACACACTGTTTGGGATCGGCTTCTGCGCGCAGGGAACCGGCATGGGCGTGCCCTACAAGCTGACGGAGGCGGGCAAGGACCCGGCACTGTCCTGGATGCTCGTGGGCGTCGAGGGAGATGTGATTGGAGAGCACGGCTTTGGCGGCGGCGCATCGGGCGACGAGATCGATCGGTACGATGTGCAGAATGGAAGTCCCGAGGGCGCGCTGACGATCGCCACGAGTGTTGGCCACAGCGATGAATTCGGCATCGCAGTCGAAGACCTGGCCTTCCCTGCCGTGAACACGCTGGGGACGCAAACAAATATGATTCGCAGCGACATTGTCTATTATGTCGGTGCGGGTGGCGGAGCCGTCTTCAGCGTTGGCAGCATCAATTGGTATTGCTCGCTGGCGTGGGACGCCTACGACAACAATGTTGCTCGTTTGACTGGCAATGTTATCAAGGGCTTCTTAGCAGGAAAGAGATAAGAAATAATAGCTTAAAATAGCAGAACAGATTTACAAGACTGCCCAAGAATTTGCTGTTAGTACTGCTCCACAGGCGCAGAACATGAGTCGATATATGTGAAGCTGGCTTTGCGTCGCGTAAGTACTCTGCAACTTCACCAGTGAAATACATGAACGTCTTGGCATGCAGATAATAGCATGGCCGAATTAACCATATCATTTAGTTATCTCATTATGCGAAATAGCTAATTCTTTGTTCCTAATCGCTAGAGCACAAGCTTAAGTGCGCTTGAGCAGTTCATCGTACATAGTTGGCTATTGATAACGTCCGGAGATGGTCAGCCAAATAATTTCTCCTTACTTGGACTAGCTCCATTTATTTACCCCGAATCGAAGTATCATTTTCACCTCTGGCGATTACAGTGGAAGAACTGGACCTTCAGGCTAGACGCAATAGTGTGGCGTAGTGCCAGGCTGCAAAGGAGGCACTATCGGAGAAGAACATGATTCGTGGGTCTGTTGGTGGCCGATGGCCATGCTGGCGCCGCAACATCAGCACAAAATGAAGATCGCTCCAGAATCATACCATGTCCAAAAAACAGGTACCAAGGCTGAGACTGTTGCGTCAATGCTGATAGGACCGAGCCTCATGCCAATCGAGAACAACTGCTTTGTTTCGCCTGTGGTGGGCCTTTCTAAGCACACCTGCGACTGTTACTGGACTCTGCTGAAGAAATAACAGCCTAAGAGCAGCAAGCTAACGAAAACAAGCCCTACGAACGCCGCGTGAGTTTATCTATGTCGAGGAAGTTTCTATAGGGGCGGCGGTCCATTTCGGGCTGGTGCTCATCATCGGCAATGGCACCCAAAGCTATCGCTACGCATGGAGTGACAATTCTCTAACTTCGCTGTCTCTCAACTGAATTGCGGCTAGAACGTTGATGAGAGTGAGCACCGCTTGTATTCTCTCTTTTCTGCTTCAAATTGTCGAAGCTACTCAGATATTGATGATGCAGCGCCTTGGCCAATCAATGGGTAAGAGGTGCTTACGACAGGAAAAAAAAAAAAAAAAAATCCCTAGAAGAACGGTCCTCAATTTGCATCACGAGGATACATACAATGGGAATGGATATCGTTGCCTAGTATTACGGGATATTACTCGACCCCAAAAAGCCACAAGCGCCCCTGGTCCAAGAAAAAACAGTGCCGCGCAGCTACAGACGTGCTGGTTGCATCATGCAGCTTACTCCATCTTATTTCGCTATACGGAGTATTAGAATAATCAAAATTAGGCCTTTCCATATTGGGCATGCAGTGCTGTGGAGAGCTTCTCCAGCTGTCAGCACAATGTAACATTAAGTGACAGGGCGAGGCTGAATACAGGGGGGGAGGAAGTGGATAAAGCCGTCTAGACCCTTTTTTTCATATTTCTTGACGACTTTCTCTCCTGACAATGCTAATCGCGTGCTTGTGCTGTTGTCAAACTAAGTCTCTAAGCTCGCAGGTCATTTTCGCTGCTTGGTTGTCTCAATACAGACAACAACGATGAGCGAAAAAAAGTCGGCAGGCGGGCCGCCAGCAAAAGGCCCCCAGAATGGAGGGCCACCACAAGTGGAGAGAGTTGCGGCAATGGAGAAGCTCTGGGCGGATGCAGCTCAAGCGTTTAAGGACATCTGCGGCGAGTCGCTGTCGCAGAACAACGCGGCCGTGCGGAGCTTCGACGACGTGCGAGCGTTGATTGAGAAGAACACCGACGACGCCGCCGCCGCCGACACGAAGCAGAAGGAAAACTGGGCCAAGGTCAAGTCGCTGGGGCTGACGTCGCTCAAGTACCTGACGATGCTGGTGGGGGCGGCATCGCAGGCGGCGTCGTTTGTGCCGGTGCCCTCGAGCGCCGCCAGCATCGCCACCAGCGCACTGACCTTTGTGTTCAGCATTCCGGCAAGCATCCACAACTACAACGAGGCGATCGACCAGGTGTTTGGCGAAGTGGCGTCGGCGCTGGCGCAGTTCCACATCTACTCGACCATGGATCTGAAAGAAGACATAGACCCGGCGCTGATCCGGCAGATCCACGACGTCATGTTCAGCTTCGTGCGGCTGTGCGGGCACGTTGTCAAGTACCGCCAGGGCGGAGTGTGGACGCGGACGCTGCGCAAGCTCAAGAAGTCTCTGCTGGACGACGACTCGGGGCTCAAAGACGAGATGGACACGTTCCGCCGCGTGCTGCAGCAGCAGCGCGACGTCGAGGGCACGCTGACGCTGTCGGTGGTGGTGGACACGAAGCGCGACGTCGCCGGGATGCTGGTGCGTCTGGCCGTCATGCAGGCGACGCTGCAGAGATCGGCCGAGGAGACCCACGAGACGCACCAGGTTGCTACAGAAGCACAGCGCACCGTGCAGTCTCTGCGCGACGACGCCGACCGGCTGCAGACGCTGATCAAGATCCGCGACACGCTCGACATCCCGAACATAGTGCGCCTCGACACCAACACCACGCAGACGTGCACAGACCTGTACACGCGCTGCCTGGACGGGACGGGCACCTGGATCTGGGATCACCCGGCATACACGGCGTGGATAGCCACATCGACGCCCAAGGCAGCGGAAGACGGCGGCGCTGCTGCCTCCGTCGTCGGCACCTCTCCTGCTCCCCACGTCCTCATTCTGTCTGGCCCGCCATCCTCGGGCAAGACGTCGGTCTGTGCTCTCATTACGAAGCGGCTCGAAGAGGGCCAGGCAGCGCGCTCGTACGTGGCGCACTATTTTTTCTCGCCGAACATTAAGAAATCCGAAGAGAACAGGAACCCCGTGCAGGTGGCCCTGAAATACATGGCCTTCCAGTTCGCGCGCGTCGACTCGACCGTGCGCAAAGCCCTGGGCAAGGCGTGCGACGCAGGGCCAGCGGCGTTTCGGCGCGCCAGCAGCCTGGAGAACCTCGGGGCGCTGTGGGCGGAGCTCAAGGTCGGCGCGCCCGTGTCGGGAGGCGCTACGCATACGCTGGTGTTTGACGGCCTGGAGAATCTGGTCAAGGAGCAGGTGAGCATGCTGATCAACTTTGCGCTGGATCTGCAGATGAAGCAAGCCGCCGCTCCGAGCGGCCGCGTGCGCATTCTCATCAGCGGTACCGACGAGCTGCTTGGCGAGAACCTGCCGGCTACCATCTCTCGCATCCACATAGAGCAGCACAGCATGCCGGACATGCGCAAGCGCATTGAGCAAGAGCTGAGCCAGCAGAACATGCTGCAGCGCTGCCGCCCCGGGTCGATCCAGCAGAAGGCGCGCGACGCCATCTTGGACAAGCTGCCGGGCAAGGTGCACGGCAGCTACTCGCAGCTGCAGTTTGAGCTGGACGAGGTGATCCGGCTGCTGAGCATGCGCAAGAAGCTGGAGGAGCTGGTCACTCTGCTGGATACCACCACGAGCAGCCACGAGGCCGCCATCCAGACGCTGCAGCGGTCTCTGGCGCCCCACGAGATCGAAGAGCTGAACGAGCTGCTGAAATGGGTGCTGTTTGCGGTAGATCGTTTGACGTTGGAGGAGCTGGAAGCGGCAACGGTAAGTTTCTTCCCATCTTGTCTTCCTAATAACAGGTTAAGTCATCGTTTTATTCTGGCGCAACATGGCCCGCTAATTAGCTTTGTGTACCGTGCTAGTTCCTCTCCTCCGGTGCCGAGTCTCTTGTGTCTCTTCAATACGTCATCAGAAACAAATACGGAGCCGTGCTCAAGCTGGAAGACTACTATGTCACAGCTCAGAATGGTGTCGAGGAGTACCTCCAAGAAGAGGAGGCCAAGCTGGCGAGCCAGGCCGCCCAAGGCGAGGGCCGCCCTCAGATCAGCATGACCATTCGCATCAAGAACGTTGACCAGGAGACATGCGAAGATTTCCTCTGGGACCTCGCCCAGAAGGCTATCCGTGAAAGGTTCAAGTTCGAGTTTGGATCAACTGCCCGCAGCAGCCGGGCCACCATCTCAGCCAACGAGCTCGCTGCTCACCACACAATTGTCCAGCGCTCATTCTCCTTCCTGTCTGCCCCACCGAGCAAGCAGACATCTGCCCTAGGCTACTACATTATAACGCAGCTGCCTTTTCATCTCGGGGCGCTGCACAAGCTCGAAGAAGCCGACGACCGCAATGGCCTATCGCCGGCCGACCGTGCTGAGATTGGCAGCCAACTATACAAGCTGTTTCACGATGAAGAGGTTGTGAAACGCCACAAGTCCACATTTGCAAGGACCTACTGGGACGTCGGCGAGATGGAAGAAATACAGAAGTGGTTGATTGACACGCAGGCGATGCGCAAAGTAGTTGACTTGACTTGGCGCGATAGTGTCCGTCGGGCCACGAGTCCCACAAGCGGATTTATGCGCGTCATTGCTCGCATGGTCGTTCATGGCCTGGTGCGATCGCGTGACTGGAAAGTCATGAACGCTATGGATTGGATTGACTGTTTCATGGAAGCGGTTAGTATGCCTGATTTTTTTTTTCGAGTCTTATCGTTTCCATTTGCTTTGAAGTCTTCTGTACCATCTAACATACCCTAGGACGAGAAAAGCCAAAATCAGCAGTCGTCTGGCGACAACGCCAATGATTCCTCGTCCGAAGACGCCCAATCTACCGGCTCGCCGGAAGATGACAGTAGCAGCGGTGGCGACGACTGGAAGGCCATTAGCGAGTGGTGTCGGAATTTCCTCAATCTACGTGACACCGCTCTTGATTCACTCTGGTACGAGCGCATCGCCGAGGCCGCGCTGCTGCGGGACCGCAATACCTCCGTCGCCTTGGACCTCTTCCGACGCGCTGCGACGCTGCCCAACCCTAGCTGGAAGTGCTATGGCGGCATGGCTCGCGCGTATTCGGACCAGCGGAAGGGGACCGAAGCGCTCGCTAACATCGAGCTGGCCCTTCAAGGTCTGGAGAAGCCTGACGCTTCTCCCAAGCCACAGCCCAAAGAAGTCGCTGAGCTACGCCTTTCGGGTGGCCTCCATGCGACACAGAACGGCGATATTAAGCGCGCTGCGGAGCATTTCGAAGTAGCGTGCACCAGCACCGACGCCGACCAGGCTCTGCGTGGCAAGCTTGGGCTCCTGCGCGCGAGGCTGCACCTTCTGGGACGGGAAGGGGCGCACGGAATGCTCAGTGAGAGCTTAGCAACAGCCGATGGCGAGTCGACGCTAGCGGCCATGTTAAGGATTGTTGTTCGTGAGAGCGACCATGCGGATCTCATCGGGAAGATGTTTGTAGCGGCCGGCGGCGATGCCGAACTAATGCAGCGCATCATGCGAGCCTTGGAGACGGCTGCAGAGCAGGAGAAGGCAGCGGCCAATCCGCCGGCAGACGATGAGGACGACGAGGGTGACGATGATGAAGAAAGTGACGAAGACAGCGATGAAGAGGACAGTGATGATGAGGATGATGATAACAGCCGCTTCGTCGTAGACGAGACCCGCGGCGTGCTATTCTATTATCAAGGCGAGGCAGCCTACCGTTTCGGCGTGACCGCTGCATCTCCCAGAGACGGCGGCGGCAGCGGCGGCGGCGATCCCATCAGCGCAGCGCTGCGGCTGTGGGCTGATAGCCGGAAATTGCTGGAGAACATCGGCGGCGATAATGCGTACGGGGTGCGTCGGAAGGCAACGATGCTGCCGGCGCAGCACTACTTCCATCGCCTGCTGCTAGACGACGATGGTGGCGGCAGCGGCAGCAGCCGCCAGGACTACATGGAGGCGCTCGTGCAGATGAGCAAAACTGGCCGCAACAACTCGGACGACTCGGAGGGCCTAGTGAAGGGCCTGCTGGCCACGCTATACAGCAAGCGCGGCGACACGGTGCAGTGCCACGCGACGCTGCAGCCGCGGTTCCTGCCGGCGCTGCGCATGCTCTTCGACTCCACGCTCAGCAACGACCACGCGGGCTACACCCTGCTGAGCGAGGTGCTGGTGCACAGCGGCGATCTTCCCAACTCCGCAGCCGCCTGGTCGCTGTACAGCCAGGAGGACATTGTCAGCTACGTGCTGCACTTTGACGCGGACGACATCGGCGCGGCTGCCAGCGAGTACGAAGCGGAAACGAAGGCTGCAAGCAGCCCGGGCAGCGCAGGCGGGGATGACGTCGCATCCAGCGATGATGGCGTAGACAGAAAGAAGGCCCTGGACGTGGCCGTCCAGCTGGGTAAGGACATAATCGCGCGTGTCCGGAGCAAAGTCCCCGATGCCTCGGAGCAAGTTCAGCGGATCCAAGCTGCCAAGGAGCTGATCGACGCTCTTATGGAAGAGGAATTTGGGAAAGCAAAAGAAGGCGCCAAGACAGAGGATGGTGCCGAGCCTGCCCACCAAGACGAGCCTGCAGACGGCGCTCCCAGCGAATCAGAAAAAGACAAGGCCAAGATCGTCGCATACCGCCTCGTCCAGAAGCGCCTGGTAGCCACGCACCACAATCACACGCCCGAGCTCAAACTTACGTCTCTGCCGACCAACTGGACCTGCGACGGTCGCAACCCTGACGGTACGGCTTGCACTTACTCGTCCTACTTCTCCGACGAGCTGTACCACTGCCTCTTCTGCTGGAACGTCGACTTCTGCCGCAGCTGCCTCGATCGGCTGCGCGGCTTGTCGCCGGGGTGGGAGCAATCATCGTCGCCATCGCCGTCGTCCACACCCCTGCCCGCGTCCACGCCGTATGGCCAGCAGATGGTATGCAGCCCCCGGCATCAGTGGCTGCAGTGCCCCGTCATGGGCCGCGATACGAGCGTCGGTCCGCGCGCCACTTCTGTCCGGGTACCCGCTGTCAAACAAAAGGCCGATGACTCGTCCATCTGGGAGATACGCTATGATCTAGATGGCACTGGAAAGGGAGAAAGCGCGGCACCGTGGGTCACTGTCGACGACTGGAAAGCAGGTCTAGCCAAGGACTGGGGAATTGAGCTCAAGGATCTGACGACGTAGTCGCCATAACTGACGAGTGCAGGCAGCTAAACGAATAGCAAGTATGTAGCTAGATACAGTAAATTGGATAATAAATATTGATTAACGTATGTTAAATATAGAAGCCTCTGATACCGAGACAGCACCGCAAAAGCGCCTCTTCCAACTCCCAAGATTGACGTCCTCATCTTTTGAAGAGTTACATTGCAGTCAAACGCGGCATTCTTTCAGTGTCACCTAGTACCCGATTTCTTTATATCCGAGCTGAACTCCGGCCCGAATATGCCCAAGGCGTGACGTTGCAAGCATTACAATAAGCAGAGCTCGCATTTTGAAACACTCTCGCCTACTACGCTAATGTGGCCGTTGTGTTTTGGTGTCAGCCCCAAAAAAAAAATCCGAGTGCTTTAAACACAAGAAGGACGCTTGTCCACTCTTCGCTGTAGCATGCGGATCAGCGTAGTATAATTGGAGCATAGCCACCTCACTCGTGCCGTGTTCCGAAAAAACCTCACCTTTATTAGAAGTTGAAAATGAAAAACGCCTTGCTCGCAAATCGTCACTAGACTTCCTCACATATGTCAACGTCGGCAGCGGAAGATTGTGCTTTTGATTATGGCAAAATCGCCAAGTAAGCACATACATAAAAAAGTAATTACAAGAAAATTGCAAACAAGAAGAAGCTTCTTTCCAGGGCAAGTAGATTTTCTACCCCCTTGGTCCAATCACTGAATCTATTTCTAAGTACTGTGCATTTTAGCACCTTTGCCAGCAATGCCAACTGTAACCTCGTAGCTGTACCTTCGTGCCGATCCTTAAGGCGTAATAAGCAGATCGACGCTTATGACAGAAATTAGTGGGTTAAACATAAAGTATATATGTCCACTACCGTTTCCGGTCTTCGAAATGAAATTCATCACCCACTTCGCAATCCAGCCAGCCAGCACAAAGAGCAACAACAAGAACAACACAAAAATACAGCAAAGAAATCAAAACCATCGCAATATGTCTGGTTACTTCGTAGGTACTGCATTCACGGGCATCGGCCTGCTCAGCATCCTGGCCCCCAAGACAGACTACGAAGTCTTTGGCCTGCCTCTCGAACCAGCCGCTACGTCCGCCGACAAATCCGGCAAGGCCGGCGTAACCAACGGCACCGTCTCGCCAATGGTGTATGTCAAAGGACTACGTGAACTCTGCTACGGCCTCGCCTACTACGCTTTCCAGTACAGGGGCATGGAGGAGGCCATCACTGTTTTCTCGGCGGTCATCACCCTCACGGCCCTAGGTGATGCCATCATCGTGTGGCGATACGGCGGCCAGAAGCTGCGGAGCAAGGCATTTGGACACCTCGGCGGACTTGTCTCCTTCAGCTCATGGATAGCCTGGAGACTCTACGGCCAAAAGTAGGACCGGCACACCAGCAGCAGGAGCAGGGCGAGGCATGGCTATATTACGCAATTCTAGATGACTACGCCAGACAGAACAAGATATACTCTATCTCGTGACAATTAGTTTTGCTTTTATGGTCCGTCATAGGTTACCGGCCTCGTTCAGCAAAGACGAAGATTTATGCGATAATATGCAATCTTCCATTGATTTTGATTTAGGCAATTCTTCCAAGCTACTATCTTGAGCGTTACATTTTGTTTATTAGACAGTCAAATTTCTTATACTTTAAAAGGAACAATTACATAGCCATCATGGCCAGACTATCGATTCGCGTTTATTGCCCGATCTGGCACTGATATGTAGTAAAACTCATCCGACGCAGAAATAATTGCTGAATCTAATTTGCATGATTAAGTCTAGTAATACATAGTAGACAATTAAATATGTGAAATAATGATAGCTCTTTCCACTCTCGCTTGGCAGACTTTCTCGCTAGAGATAGTTTCGTGAGAACGCGCTGAATTTGAGCAACATTTATTTTTGTGCTTCGGCAAGCTTTTTAGAGAATGGTCTCATGCCTTCCACAGCACGATCCTATTGCATGATTAGTTCTATTCAAAGCTAAAATTGTAATGAAGGGTTACTTACGACCATGCCTTGCGGAAGCAGCCACAGCAGTGTGCGAACAATGCCAGTGCCGCCGCCAACCCAGTATTTTCCCGTTGTCCCCTTTTCCACCTGTTGGAGTACTTTGGATGCAAATATCTTGGGCGGTATACCATATGGGTTCTGATCGGGCCTGTTCTCGATGATTTCCTTGATCGCATAGTAGTTCGACGTCTCTGGAACTGCCAAGGTCTCCTGGTTGGTGAAAAAATTGGTTGCGATGCCGCCCGTCATGAGAGTGATCGTCCGAACCCCAAGCGGTGCCAGCTCGAGGCGCCATGTTTCACTGCCCTGTATTAAAGCTGCTTTGGTGGCATTGTAGATACCTAGAAGAAACGTTCAGCGAACTTTCCAACTCGGACCAGTGATCATCACATAGTGAAATAAGAAGTAGGTCGTAAAACCGACGCAGGACACGTACTGGAGAATGGGAAAGCAATGACTCCCCCAACAGATGAGTTGTTCACGACACAACCCTTGGCGCGGATTAGGAGTGGGCTGAAAGCTTGTATCATGGCCAGAGCTCCAAAGAAATTGATGTCGAACAACTTCTTAGCTTCTTCAAGGGGAGTGTCCAGAGCAGTCATATTCATGCCCAAACCGGCGTTGTTAATCAGAACGTCAAGCTTATTCGTCTGCGCACTGACTTGTTTGACAGCTGAAGCTATGGATTCAGTCGATGCCACATCGAGGGCAAGTGCAGTAACATTGGAAGAATCTCGCAGAGATTGCGGTATCTTCGACGGCGTGCGCGCTGTTGCGAAGACGTGATAACCCTTCTCTGCGAAGACTTCGGCAAAAGCTGCACCAACACCGCCAGCAGAACAGCCCGTGACAAGCACGGTCTTAGTCGCAACAGCCATATTTTTTTTTTCTTTTTGGGTTCGTCAACACTAGAGGAAATGCAATGAGTGAGAATTACAGCGATATATCATTTGTACGAGATGAAAGGGTATATATATGAGTATAAACAAAGGTAGATATCTTGAGCTACCTTTGCTCGCGAGCTACATGTAATGCCTAATTTGGACGCAGCCCTACTAAATGAATTGCCTCTTTTTGTACACACATTCGGCTGGCTTGATTTCCGCACCAATAGAACCCTCCAAGTTCACCAGCTTGGTCGCCTTAGTGTCGAGAAGGCAAACCACCCTTACGTCAGCTAACGGCCCAAAAGCAAAACCACTCTTTTCATGTAATGCCATTTTCGTACTAGGTGGATTCAGTTCATTCTGGAGCATCTCTAATCGGCCGAGAGTGAAAGCACAACGTACTGTACGCTTATTGCTGATGAAATTTCCGTGAAGGCAGCACAATCGCTTTGTCCGCAGTTCCCTGCCACTGGAGGATTGCAAACCGGCTTGATCGGCTTTAATCTGGTCTGCACCATAGCTCAACTCATTTACCTGTGCCACTCTTGGAAATTTCAGTCTGCTTTTTTGCCTTAGCGGCCGGGTACAGCTGCCCTGCCATTGCAAAGATCATACCCAATTCATCCAACGCCTCTGCCCACGAGTCGTCTTTGCAACGCAGGTGATTTGCATTGCCAAAGAGGCTGCCAAATGTCGGCTTGTTCGCAAAGTCCGAAATTCCGCCAATGGCATCCACCCAAGCCGCCTCGCTATTTGCCTCCCACGCCATCTTAGGGGCGGGAAGGGGCATCATCTCGACACACCAGTCAGTTGGCCCATCACAGCTGAAGCCAATGTCCGTGTTTATGACCAGGCCAAGGATAAAATACACGGTGCCCAAGCGGAGGCAGGACTCTTGAAAAACCCATCCTTGCCAATCATGCACTGGGCGCATGGTTGAGCCGTTCGGGCTTACGTGCAAGTGATCGCGTTTGAGGAAAAAGAATATTTTCTGTGATTTTATGTTACTTATTATCACACAGATGGCACGCTCTAGGTATGCAAGCGAATGTAGTGGATCTGTACTTACACCGAGAGTGAATAGCATCGCTATGTTGCCATGCTCAAAGTTGCCGCTATTGTTTGCATCTCTCAGCCACAAGAGCACATAGAGTGCGATGGCCTGAGCGGCCGACAGGAGTCTCCATTTGCTGAGGGTTTCGATCTTTATGCCGCCTGTTAGAAACAAGAGAGCGATGCAAACTCTGGCATTCTAAAGACATGGACGCGAATAAGGCTTACCTGTGAATATATTCTTTCTTGTTCTTCCTGCACCATACCCCAAAACCTAGCATCATCAATAGATGTAGATGCATTTCTGTTGGTAAAGATACGAAGTATTTTTTTGCAGTTCTCCAGCGCACTGCTCTCTGAGCCAGCTTCCACGAGCTTGTTCTTGTGGTTCCGGTGAATAAAAGCAACGAATGACATGTCCTGGGCTGCTTTCATTGGCTGTCCGCAGAGAAATCGTACAACGAGATCACTAGTGTGAGCGAGATTAGAGTCGTCCCAATGCTTTGGCTGAAAAAGGCGACTGGATCGCAATTCTAGCGAAACAAGATCCTGGGCTGCTCCCGCAGCGCTTATTAATCTCTCAGATTTTGCTTCACGACTTGATTCGAGATGTCTCGAGCCGGTATGCGGCCCATTAAGCTGCACTTCTGTGGTTGACAGGCCCGATATATTGTCACGAAGATTTGGAGGCCGTTTCCGCCGCTTGTGATAATCCGTCATAACCGCCCGGCGAACAAATGTACGCCTTTCGCGTCGGCCTTTGACCGGATTGTCGGTCAGATTAATGAATGTACGGTTGGACTGAGAGATGAGCGGAGCCATCTCGCTTTGTATTTGTTCGAAAATAAAACCTTCTGCTGATACTCAGGGATGCTTTAGGATAATCCATGAGAATGCAGATTGGCATGTCTCTGCGGCTTAGTGTCGCCATTACGACTCTTCTAAGGCTATACCTGACAGCGTAATCACTTAAGGGCGGTCAAAAACGGCAGAAAGAAGCATATAACAGGCCATTTAGCGTGGCGGACAGTTTGTGGAGGGGCACAGGCAGCGCATTGTTATAGCGCAATAAAACGCTATTATAGAGCAACGACTGAACCAGTACAGGCTTTCCAGTAAGCAATGTTATTTGCCATTATGGGGGCGCGCTTGATAACTAGACAAGAGCTAGACGAAAGCAAATTATTACACATTAACTAGCTTACAGAAATGCTATGTACGTCAATTAAAATTTCCAAAGCAAGGCTGGAACACTGGCTAAAGTCCTCGCCGCAGATCCAGAAAAACCTTTGACTGCTTGCACCAGTCCCTTGGGGCTGTCCTGAACCCAGCCAGGGTTATGCAGCTGCACAAGGCAGCTTGCTTCAGGAGTATAGAATTCCGGTCTCCGCCATTTGGGTTTGTTGAGAATATCCGAAGCCTCAGAGATCAAATCACCCGTCTCAGTAAGCAGGCCAGGTGTTATTTTTGCGCCTCTCTGGAGCAGCATCTCGATAAAGGCAGCAGGGCAGAAAGGGATTGCGTACTCAAGAATGCTTTTGCCATCACTGTCCAGACTGTTTGGGTCTAGGCCATGGTCGAGGAACGAGACTATGCATTTCAACAGCGCTTCACCTAGCTCTCGGTCGTCGAATGGGTTTCGCTCTTCTGGAATCTTGTACAGCAAGCAGTGGACCGCCGTCCTCTCTGTAGCGTCTCTTTCTGCACTCCAAAGGTTCCGATACTTCGCTGTGGCATCTGCTCCGGCTTCCAAGAGTGTGCAGATCATGTCTACATTAGAAATCCGTCTTAGAACAGTGTCTGGCTCGTACGTGCACGCGAGAGCCAAAGCCATATGTAAAGGTGTAACGTCCTCTATTATCCCAGCTCTTTGCTTGGAACTTGCTGTAGTTTCAGATGATACCTGAGATTCATGCCCGGCCGCGCCGCCGTTGTAGCTGCTCTCCTGGCCGCTCTCATCGCTGCTCCTTTTATCGATGCTGCCATCGCGATTCTTAGTATCCGGCTCAGAACACCCTTCAGCATTTCTGCTGCTGTGATCATCGCCACTTGCATCATTATACACACCATCGCTGCCAGCCGTCTGATAGATGCTCCTCATGCTCTCGGTGTCATCAATAGAGATATCTGAGCTAATTGGCGCTCGATGTGATGATTGAAATTGAGGCATCAACCACTCCATATCGTTTGATATGTCGAGAGAAAGGATTCCGCTGGGGCTAAGGCCTCGCTTGGAAATCATCTGTGCAAATTCTTGCCACAGCCAAGTTCCGACTGTTGACCACACTAGATGGCTGCTGGAGAAGGGCTCTATTGCTGCCCGGCTGTTTCCCACTATTATATAATACCAAAGCCTGGTGCTCTCCTCGCTAGTGAAGCCTTGGTTCTGATTCTGCATAATCTCGCGCTCAGCAACCTGCAGCAATCGACTCCAAACTAGGAATTCGAGAAACGAAGTCGGGGCCAGGAGACCTCCCGGCCAAGAAAGGGTTTGCTTCTTTGTACTAAAAACGCTCCAATGTGTCTCCAGCCACTTAGGTCCGCAATATGTAGCTATAGCTTCACGAAATTCGTCAATGATGGCTTGGCTGGGAAGCCTCGATATACTTTGACACCCAATAGCCTGGAAGACAAATTCGAGAATCAAGAACGCATCGTAATGGGGATAGCCCTCGGGACAATTTGGAGATGAGATATCGCCCCAATCGCGAAAATATTGGAGTTGCGGGCTTTAGACAAGTATTAGCGACAGCATACTCAAAGAAAGCACAAAAATGGAAGAAACTGCTGCGTGAGGTGTTCGCTCATAGCACCGAGACCACTTACGTTTTGTCCATATGGCCTAATAGTTGGATAACAAGCTTCATGATCCGCTCTGCGCCAGTAATAGCAAGATCTGAGGCGGACTTGCCGTCAAACCATGTCCTTTTCTCCGCATCCCGCACAAAGGACTGCGCTGTCTGGTGGATGAACTGCACCCGGGGCTTGGGTGTTACTTCTAGAAGGCCACCAGAGCAAGCTTTGACACGCCTACGTACTAGGTCGCACCGCTTTTCATCTTCAATCTCGCCTAAGTCAACATCTTTTGGTAGCATTAAGGTAGGGGCCAAGAGCTCCACAGCCAGTGAAAACTCGCTCAATGTGAGGTTGTAGCTCATCGGAGACATCACTAGTTCAAACATGCACAATGACATCTCGTGGTCTAGTGGAAGGATATTGGATAGCATGCGTTCATAAAAGAGTGGGAGCTCATCCGGCAAGTCGCACATAAGCGAAACCAGGTCTTCCATGCGATGGCCATTACTCAGAGGCTCCCACAGTTCGTCAATGACCAGCTTGACCCAAAGGAAGACACCCTCGGCCCTCTTCGCGATCTCTGCTAGAAGAAGTTCTGTATCCTCTCTCTGTGCTTCAGCAAGCCTGTCTTCGGCAAAGGACCGGATGTCGTCGACAGTCCAGTCTTGCAACGTGATGTGTGGGTTTTCGCTCAGCATGATGAACTCATTCCACTCTCGGCTGGATGCGCAGATGCGGATGGTGAGCTTCTGGTCGGGCTCCGGCTTGGCCAGCTCCTTGAGAAAGCGCGTGATGACATTTTTGTGACCCTTGAACTCGTCCAGAGCATCGACAAAAAGGCAAACACAGCCCCTAACCCTCTTCTGTTGAAGTATGGCTTTCAGAGACGCCTCAAGTTCCTGTTCTGGCCAAGAACACACGCCATGTCGCTCCATCTGCTGGTAGTAGAACTTTGCGACTGTATGCGTCAGTGCCGGGATATCGCAGACTAGCTGGAAGAGGATAGAACGCAGAAGCCCGTCGAATGACTTCTGCGTATCTTCCCCTCGATCGTGAAAGAAAAAGGAGGGCATGGAGAGGATTTTTCGGCCGCGGGATGACAAAGCCTCAGCTGTGCGCGGATCTTTCAGTATATACTTCATGAGAGTCGATTTTCCCGAACCTGGCTTTCCCTTGATCCAGAAAATGCCGTGATCGCTCTCCATCCAGCTCAGAAACCTTGCTTTCGGGTCCGCAAAGATCCAGTCGAACGTATGGGAGTGTGCGCTCTCAATTTGTCTCATCCTGTCATCCATGGCGGCAGTCCTAAGGCTTATGAGGATTACTGGGCGGAGGGCAAGCGGTGTAAGCAAGACAGACATCATATATGGAAGGAGACGGGCTGCATCTAACATTTTTGTAGCTTCTTCTGGTTTGCATCGAGCTCTGATTGGAATTAGATACAAATTCTAGCACGTTGCTGGGGTTCTAGGTCAGTCCAACGTACCTTGTTCTTTTTCCTCTGCAGTCTTTTCAACATCCTGCACATATTTGTCTATGACGCCCTTGAGCTTTACATAACCTTCGTCCTCCCGACTTGAAAACCTGCACATCATCATATGATTCGCATTAATGGAGTCCCTTCGCTCCATCTGGCTGTCTAAGCTGGATGATGCGTCGTCGACGACCTTTTTGGATGTAGCTTGTCAGCCGTCTGGTTCATTGAGATCGCACAATATCTTTTACGTACCTTTCGGGACAAGACGTTCACGCCTTTGAGACCCTGGCCTTCCTGGAACGAGTAAACTTTAAAGGCACGCTCTTCGAGCATAGTGGAAAACTCCTCTCTCAGAATTTCAAGGTGTGCACCATCAGGCTTCAGGTTCCTCAAGAGCTCAGGATTCGTGTCGAAGCCGAGGGCATTCACAATCTGCTCAGCAACAAGACCGATCTTGGCATAGGCGCTCCCGCGATGAGGCGTGCCGAAAAAGACGATGGCATAGGTGCACTCATAAATGTCACGGAGATCCTGGTCATCCGCAGGAGCAGCCTTTGACCGACGGAGAGCCTAGACAAGCAAGAGAGCGAGTCAGGAAAAAATAGAACTGCGGTACACATACCTGCCCGGTACTCGCTTTGGTACATAGACGGCAGACTCACCTCTTTCAACACAATTCCGCCCAAGCTGTGGACGATGAAAATGATGGGCCGCCTGGGAAACTCCCGCCGGTTAAGCTCGAGAGCGTTGAGCAGGGACCGGCCGTGGGCGCTGATGTTGTTCTGGTTGGACGCCCCCCGGAAGAAGTGAGATACGTGGGAATCATACCCAAAAGTGAGAACACGCGCGTTTTTGCAATCGGCGGCGAGAAAATCTTTAGGCCAGAAGACGGAGTCCGCAATAGCTGTGGAAGAACCGCCAGAGCCCGCTTGTTTCGGGCGGCGGTGAAGAAGAGACCGAATTCGGCTGCCCTTAGCTTTCGGTGGCGCCGTCGAAGGGGTGGCCCAGGTATTGTGCGGGTGGCCCTGGATGCCATGGATAAAGACCAGACTATGAAAGGTAGAGTCCACGTCAGCAAGGTAGAGAGAGAGAGAAGAGGGAGGGGGGGAGGGAGACAAAAGATGCAATATAGAAAAGCAATCAGGAAGCGACAGACTCGACAATGGGCGCATCGCCCTCAGAAAGAACGGTAAAGCCTTGATCTCGTACGACAGCTCTCGGTGGAAGAGCGTCATTGCTTGTAGCCTGGTTCGCGCGGTTGATCCCGGTACCGGCCGCGGATGCTCCCGGCGTTACCACATTCGACCCACACTCCTCTTTCATTGCAGTACTTTTTGCACAAAGTCTGTATTGGTTCCCGGATGACCGCTAGGGATAGTTTGATCCGACTCACCACCTTTTTTTACCGTCAACAGGATAGCCAGACACGAAATCGTTGGGTGCTGTAGGAGAAATTTTTGCCAAGTTTGATGCCCAGCCAAACAGATTCAGGTGGGTAAACGGCCTGAGAGAGCGACGAGGCTGTGTTCGGTCGCAATGAGCCACACACTCGCCAATAAAAGCAGATACAGTATGATCTGCACAGTTTGACAGTGTGGATACGGTATACGGCTCTGTGGCATGAATTCAGCTCCGTAATTGGTGGTCAAGATTGTGCCTCAAACTGTACAATGCTACCTCGTCCTAAAAGCTTGAGATATTCCGTTAGCCTTTTGAGTAGGAAGCAAATGCAGTCTCTGATTCTAAGTAATTCAGCCAGCATAGCACTAGAGATATACAAGCAGATAAAATTTTCTGATAATTTCATTCCTACCTGCAAGAAGCTAGGAGGTCAGTGCAAAGCAGGATCCTCATTTGTGTGGTAGAATGGCCCAGTTTGTCTCCTAAGCGTTGAGTCGATTACGATCGTATTGTTGGCTCCGTCCTTCCTGATTGCCTGACGCTCGTGTTAAAAGTACGCACAGAGTAAGTCTTTGGTCGTGTAAAGCAGAACAAGAGCAGAAACCCGATCTAAGAAGATCAGCTGCGGGAACGAGACGTGTAGAGGAATTATACGATTCTACCTTGAAGTCAATCTCGCGTATTACAAGTCAGACACATCTCCTATTTTATTCAATGATATTCTCAGATGTAGCGGTAAAATACAAGTAGATGCAGCCAGAAAATGCAACCAAATTATTGGCATGTTGAATGATGAGGCTAAGTGAAAATAATGATGCTTTAACATTCTAATTTTATTCTCTAGAGCAGTCAGTGGTTAGGCGAGTCTTGGCGGAAGGCGTCGAGCTATTTCAGTCCGCTCGTCGCTGGTTGCAGAACTGCACTCGAGTCTCTTGGTTCGAGGACAAGCCTCCTCGGTCGCCGAGCGGGCGTTAAATCGCACAGAAGCCATACATGGCATCGGCTGAAGTTCATGGCCTCAGGCGCATGGCTTTAGGTTGATGACACGGGCTTCTGTGCGCATAACGAATGGAAATATACGTAAGAATGGACGGAGCTGTCCAGCAGGTCCCGCCGCACCTTTATGAGGAAGACCTCCACCTCCTCTGGCGTCCACCCCAGCCCGCGCGTGTACGGTCTGACTGTGATGGCGTGCAGCCCGTCGTAGATCACGCTGCGGTTATACAGCCCGATAGTCTTGAGGTTTGGGTCCTTGGCCCACGGCCCAACTGGCACCTTCTTGACCTCGTGTCGCACGTCCACAAAGCCGGCCTCCAGCAGGCGATCAGGATTTCGGCGCGACGCGTGCATCTCTACGCCAAATTTGGCCAGGCCATCCCGGATGTTGGACACCATTATGGGCGGTGTGTACTCGGCACTCATGGTGCCGTCGTCGCAGCCGTACTCCCATCGAAACTCGGGCAGCTCGATCCACCCACCAGGCTTCAGGGTCCTAAAAAAAAAGTTAGTGCGTGTGCACACACCAGAACAGGGAGGGGCAAGTCACGCGATCTGGCTGGACGGACCGATATGCCTGCTCGAACAGCCTGGGCCAGTTCTTGATGGCCGTCGACATGTTGCGCAGGTGGATATAGTCAAGCGAGTTGTCTGCATGCAGCCAGGGCTCTTCAGCGTCTTCGACGTAGAAACGCACGTTTGGAGGCACCCACGATGGCTGGATGGGGCTCACATCAATGCCGATCACCTCCGCTTCAGGATACTCGTCACCCGCTGTACGATGCAGCAGTCAGCCACAGGCCCCATATTTAAAGAAAGAAACGAACAAAAAAAAAAAAAAAGAACAGGGGTAGCAGAGAATCATACTATCAATGACCCAGATTCCTGTCCCCGTGCCGATGTCGAGGATCCGCTGTGGGTTCTGCAGCGGTGCGCTGTGCAGCTTGCCGCCGAGCAGGTGGACGGCTACGGCATGCTTCATGTCTTCGCGCTCCTGCTCGGGCTCGTCGTTAGGGAACTGGTAGAGGCCCTGCCGAAACGTGTTATACCGCCGGCTGTTCTCAAACTGGTAGTCGCGCACGCTCGATGCCAGGGACGTCGACGCGACCGAAGACGAGTCAGACTCAATTCCTTCGTCAGCGGGCTCGTCGTCGGCAACGATGTGGTGCTCATCGTGCACGGCGGGCGCGGCCACGACTGGCGGATCCTGACGCGGAGACTCCGCAGGCGGTATCTCGCGGGTCGTCTCATCCGCGGCCTCGGCCTCGACCTCGGCCTCGGCGGCGATAGGGACGTCACTGGTTTTAGCCTCTGTAGGAGCAGGAGGTGATGACGGGCCACCAGATGCATCAGCAGGAGCGGCCTCTGCCTCTCCGGGCGGAGAAGCAGCTTTCTTTTCTGGTTCAGCCATTGGCTTTTTCGAGCGTCAATGGAACTTGAAAAGTGACAGACCACAAACTAGCGAAACGGGGACGGACGGTCTGAAGCGAATGGCCATGTAATAATCTACGAATATCGTGCTCATATGAGGCCAGTCTGTAGGCTAACTGGTTCAGGACTAGAACATCAACCATCTTTTTTTCTACAACAAAGGCGGGGCCATTGTGGCGGTCTATTCAGGCCAGAGTGCCAATATTTGCATGTAGTGTGCTCCGTACGACCATACACCACTGCGCCGCTGGTACCCTGACACCCTGAGCTGATCTTGTCAAGACCTTGTTGCACGCAGACTTGGTTCGATCCGGCAAAGCTTCGTCGCATTCAGTTGCGGCCTACGAACGTGCGATAGAGCGCTAAATTACACTACGTCAACCACCAGAACATACAGCCCACCCTCCAAGAGCCACATAATGCATTGGGTGAGATAGCTAGGCTCGCTAGGTTACAGGGGTCGAAAATTGGTGCAAATCTGGATAAATGGCCGCCGCTCGCGGGCACAGATATGGGCGGCATTGAGAAATTGACGCACTTGGCCTTACGAGCAGCCCGTAGCGCTACCACCGTGTTCTCAATCAGTTGCAGTTGCGGTTCACGGCAGATGCAACTTGGGCAGACGGCTGGACAATCCGCCTGCTAGAACCGAGTCTTCAACCAGCCGCCTAGACTGCAGGATTTCACTGGGTTTCTGGCAGCGATCAGCCATGGAGCCGTTCAAGCTCACCCTCTCCGACAGCACCGTTGTCTCTGGGCTGCGCGCTGCGTCCGCCCCCGCCGGCGCCGCCGGGCAGCCCAAGTACTTGCCTCTTGTGGTGGGCCTCCACGGCGGCAGCTACACGAGCAGCTACTTTGACGCCACGCCGGCCACTTCGGCGAGCGTGGTCAGCAGCGCGCTGTCGATCCCGTTTGTGGCCATCGACCGCCCCGGCTACGGCGAGACGGCGCCTGTGACGCCCGTGCCGGAGGGCTCCGACTTCTCCGAGGAGTGGGGTACCCGGCTGCACCGACTGATCCTGCCGGCGCTGTGGGCCGCGTACGGCGCGCCCGCCGGCTGCAGCGGCATCGTCCTGCACGCGCACAGCTTCGGCGCCACCGGCGCCATCGTGGCGGCCGCCCTGCACGCCCAGGAGACCACCGGCGCGCCCGCGGCCTATCCGCTGGCGGGCCTGGTCGTCTCCGGCTTTGGCACGCAGCTCAAGCCCACGGGCGGCCACGGGCCGCAGCCCGACCCGCCGCCGACGCACATCCGCATCCCCGTCGCCGTCAAGGACAGCACGCTGCTGCTGCCCGGCACGGCCGCCGACGACGTGTACGCGCAGGGCGAGCGCCTCGACGCCCCCCTCCCCTTTGCCGAGATCGCCTCGCTGCGCGTGCCGTGGCTCGCCACCTGGCGCGAAAAATGGGGCGCCCACGTCACCGCCCCCGTCCTGCTCGCCCTCGCCGGCCGCGACCACTACTGGGACCCCACCGCCGACCACCTGCGCGATTTCGCCGCCGCGTTCCCCAAGAGCGCCCGCGTCGACACCAGCCTCCTCGTCGCCGCGCCCCACAACCTGGAGCTGAGCTACTGGGCCCCCGGCTGGTACGCGCAGAGCTTCGGCTTCGCCCTCGAGTGCACCGCATCGCTCGTGTTGGGCGCACAATAAGGAGCGCACAAGGACGAGTAACGACAAATCATTTGGTTGTCTGAGTGATTTGTAAATAGATGATAACACAAGTGATACATGCTAATCAATCATGATACATTTCTCGTTTTGACCGTTGGTGCCAAGTCGGCGTCGCCTCGAGGGTGCATACATCCATTGCGTCGGTTCAATACTGGCAATGTGGCTATGTGAACTCCGGGGAGCCAACTCGTGCAATATTATACTACAATCAAGGAATTTCATAGTTGCCATATAAGCGAATTGAATTTACTGTTTGAAATACACTTCCTCATTTATGTGAAACGATGACGCTTTTCTTTGGGATAGAGATGATTGCATTAAAAGGATGTATTAGCTGGCCAGATGCTGAAAACATTCGCAGCAACATCCGTCTCAAAGTCCAGGCCCATCGATGCCCAGAACGCCGCGTCGTCTGCCCCGGAAAAGAGGGTCTCGTCGAGCCACGGCTGGGAGGTCACATCGTTTGCGCTTCCGCTCGAGTACGAGTCAGGAGGAGATTGCTGGTATGAGTAGTGCGGTACATTCCCAGACGAAGCGCTGAGGATGTGAGGCTCCTCTTCCGCGGGGAGACGCAGCTGGTTTGCTCGCAGCCGGCTCGCTACTTTGGCCAGCGCCTCTGCCAGCTTGTGCTTCGCGGCGGCCGCCCACCACGTAATGCCCATTTCTTTGAGCAGGACCACCACGGCGGCATAATTCTGGCAGGCCTTTGCATACGAGATTCCATCAGTGCGGACCGGTGACGATATGTCGTACCAGAAGATGAGAAGGCAGTTGACAACAGCGTACACCGTAAATGGCCATGAAAACTGGAGAGCGTTCTGGGACTGCAGATTGCTCAAGCGAGACACAATATTGACGGCATGCGTGCGGCAAGCATCTCGGGACGGATATCGCCCGGAGTTGGGTGGCTCAGCGTAGGTCACAAAGGGCCGGTGAACGAGGATTCGTACGGCGTCGATGCTGGTCCCTGTGTGAGTACCTGTCTGAAGGCCCCAATGAAAAGGAAGATAAAAAAAACGGTTCCTGCACGGGTGAAATAAAAATGAGACAAACTTACTGCGTTAGCAATATAGCGCACCACAGCCTCCTAATGTCGGCCGTTGCGTCTTTTTGGAGTGCCATTTCGACATCTTGGCCTTGGAGAAGGGTGGCTGTTACACGACAAGCCAGCTGGTCTAGCTCTGCATCAAGCCGCTGCCGTGCGAGGATGCCGCGCGTGGAGAACGGAGTACCGCCGAGCTCCCCGGCCGCATACAAGCTCCTCACTGCGTCCTGGACCAGGCAGGCGAGGGACAGGTTCAGCTGGGTCGTCTTGCACGTCAGCGAGTCCTCGTCTCTAAAGTCGTCTTCTGTGAGCATCTCGACGTCGCAGTCGATCTCGTTGATGAGGAACGGCGTGCCCTCCTGCGCCGCATTGAGGCGATCCATAGCGAACACGGACCACCACAGCCGCCGCAGGAGCGCCCGGGTCCCCGGCACCCGCTCGTCTTCTTCTGCCAGGCTCGCAGTCCGGTGGAGGCCCATCTCCTGGCAGGCGCGGACGGCCAGGCTCAGGTTGTCGATGGCCGAGTTGACGCCCTCGCGGCCCTCCCAGTGCAGGCTGGCGAGCAGCGTCGCCTGCACGACGGCGAGCCGGTCCGCGCACATCTCGCTGTCGACCAGGGCGCGCAGCTTGGTGTGCAGCGCGTCGCAGAGGCTCCGCACCTCGGACGGCCCGTCGCCGGTACGGCCGTCGCCGCCGCCGGCGTAGCGGGACGCCGCGAGAAAGACGGCCTGCAGCACCAGCAGGGGCGGCGGGTCGTCCAGCCCGTAGTAGCGCGCCAGAAAGTCTTTGCGGTCGAGGACGGGCAGGATGGGATGCACGTGCGCAAAGTAGATCTCGAGCATGTGGGCGCAGCGCGCCGGCGGTGGCAGCTCAAAGCAGCCGATCGCCACGAGGTACTGCATCCTCGGCGCCGGGATCCCGAACGCCCGGTACTGCTGCTCCCAGTCGATGTGGTGCACGCCCATGCCCCGCCGAGCCATCTGCCGGGGGACGCCCACGACGGGATCCGGCGTGCGGAAGGAGCAGCTGCCGTTGACAATCTTGTGCTTCAGGCCGCCCCGCAGCAGCGCCGACAGTGGATTCGTCCCGGATATCAGCTTCGACGTGGGATAGCTCGCGTTGTTCGTTCGACTCGAGGCGCTCGGCGCCTTGTGCTCAAGAAGATGCAGCATGGTCACATACCGCATCTCTTTGGGGTCGTCCACGTGCTGGTCGTCGTCTGGGCTTGCAAGGGACGCGAATAATGCGCTTCCGTCGTCGGCCCCTGTTTCACCTGGTTGGTCATCCCAGGTCCCAGGCCGAAGCTGTGGCGCGCTGCTCGCGACAGGTGGATCACGCTCGACAGATGACAGATCCCCCATCGGCAGCAGTAGAGGCGCCTCTGGCAGAGGCTGCTGGAGAGAGTGCTGGACAGTCTCGCGAGTGATAGGCGCTGCAACGTCGGGAAGAGAACCAGGAGAGAGCATCGCCGATTGCTCCGGCGCAAAGGAGCATACTCTCCTGTCCTGCTCACAGCGATGACAGTGGCGAGCGCGAGGTTTCATGATGCACCGTTTCTAAGACGGTGAAGTGCGGTCAGCAGATGCATGGGTTAGACACCGCCCGCTTACGTGCGGACCAAAAACATCCGCCAGCTACATCGCGAAAAGCTAGGTTTTCCAGCTCACTTTCAGGTCCTTGCACCTTTGGCACGCGCGCATGGCCTTCCGCCGCTTCTGGGCAGGCACATCGCCGTCAAATGAAAGAACACCCAGCATCGTGCCGTGATTCAATTCGGCCTCAGGTTGCTCGCGACACGAAGCCCATCATTTGGATTCCGAATTGCATGTGGCAAGGCGAGAGGTCTGCTAGTCAACAAGCAAAAGCATAACCTTCGTCGCAGACACCGTAATTCATATACCACTGAATCCTACGTAGATCGGTGTGTGTCATCAGCTTTATGGTCATTAAAGCAAGAATAGAAAAGACGCAACGCTGACTTCTCTAGATAAACAAAGGGAGGAGGAAAGCAGGTGGCCTGTTCCTGGTGCACTTACACGATGCCTAGGAGATGCCTCGAAACGTTGTGTGATGATGAAAGAAAACTAAACGTGCCTGAATACGGTAGACTGAGGAGATAAAGTAACCTCTATTAGAGGGCAAAACAGCCAGTCCTAGGCTCGGCTGTTGTCTCTCACTCCACCGGCCTAATGCTACCTCCGCTTTTGTTCGGAGTTTTTCCTGTCTGCTATCCCTTTTTTTTTTCCTTTTTTTAGCGTCTCGTGCCCATACAGGTCACTAAAGAAGATTAATGATCTAAAATCAGGGCCCTGCATCCCTAATGGCCTTTCCCCGGTTCACAAACCACACTACTATTGAACGGGGAACATCAAAAAGGTCCAGTGGCCAAATGGCAAGGCGCTTGGCTACGAACCAAGAGATTGCAGGTTCGATCCCTGCCTGGATCGACGAGAACAATGAGCTCATTAGTTATTCATTTTTGCTTCACTCATCCGAATCGTTTTCTTTTTCCTAGTATAGACGTAAACAGCCAGGGTTGGCTAATAAATACGATTAAACATTACCGAACGAGGAGGTCGAAATTGTTAGCAGCCACACGTTAGAGAATCAAACTGAACTCAGCTACGAATTGCATAATGCTATAGAAAATATGCATTGTTGTTCTAACCACCGTTCATCCCTATGTAATGATAAATAATCAAAGTTGCCCGCTTCTTGCCAATTAATTGACAGAAACAGTAGCACCGTCCTTTGCACTCTGGATTGCAAGTTCAATAAGTTTAATAACATCCCGAGCTCCCTCGGGAGCGACAGGAACTGCACCCTCACCTTCAAGTGCTGTCGCCAAAATGTCGTAAAAGGTACGATACGTGGCTGGTTCTAAGGTAGGTTTTGTGCTTTTTTCCAACAAGCCATTCTTATATTCGGTCAACGACGCTGTGTGGTCCAGTCAGCCTTTGTGCTTCTCATACAGCGAGCTGTCAATAATATCTTACCAGCGTGACTTGGGTCTTCCCAGCCAAATCCCGGATCGGTTGGTTTCATGTTCCCTACAATCTGAGGCTCTTGAGGATCGAGATGGTACTTGCGGAAGCTGCCGCGGTCACCGCGGACCCAGTATCTCAGCTGTTCCGTCTCGCAGCTCACCGCGCTCGCTTTCACGGTAACAAGCAAGCCGCTGTCATAGTACAACAATACGGTGCAAGCATCCTGTAGTCCCTGTGCACTGCCAGCCCGCTGTGCGACCAGAAATCCCGTAACCTTCGATGGCATGCCATACAGGACCAAGACTTGGTCAATCAGATGGACGCCCAGGTCGTAGATGACGCCGCTTCCCGGCTGGAGCTTGCCGGCCCAGGTTTGTGGTGGCTCGGGGTCGTAGCGATCAAAATGTGTCTCAAATTCGACGACGCGGCCGAGTGTTCCGTCTGAGAGGACCTTCTGCAAGGTGAGGAAGTCGGCATCCCACCGGCGATTCTGGAAGACGGTGAGAAGGACGTCGTTTTTCTTTGCTAGCTCAATGAGGTCGTTGCATTCCGCGGTACTTGGCGCAAAGGGCTTTTCGACCACAACTGTAATAAATGGCATTCATCTAAGCATAGGAACTAGTATGGAAATTGCCGTCCGTAGCATTGGGCAGAACCCTACATACGATGCTTTCCTGCACTGAGGGCTTTTGAGGCCAGCTCAAAATGCGTTGGGGGAGGAGTGGAAAGCACAACAAGATCGATTGATTTGTCTCCGAAGAGCGCATCTGCATCCTCATAGATGGTACTTGTCGGATGGTCGTGCTTCGCCGCTTCACCCTTGGTCCCCGCCTGCACGATGGCACGAAGCTCGAACCTGTCCGAAGCAAGAATAAAAGGGATTTGGAAGACTTTGGCTGACAGACCATACCCAACCACTCCCACTTGAAATTTCTTGGTTGATGCCATTCTTTTTGCCTCCCTGAGTGTGATGCCTACGACAATGTAGCTACTTCAATGGTCTAGGAGATACGTCTACGAGGGTGCTATATCTATAGTCCGAATCACCGCCCTCAACATTCCAGCAATAGCTCTAGCAATAGACACACAACGAGATTTCCACACCAAAAGCTCCAACTCTCCGTTCACGGCTCAGATGGGCTTTGATCCGGCTACAACAGGCGTACTCGTGTGCTTTGATCTGCAGAGTGCTTCACCCACTTTTACGACGAAATGTCTTGTCGGAAGCTAACCGCCTTTAGAAATCAGCCGCCATGCCTCCTCCAGAATCCAACTACGCCATCGCAAACCGAACAGAGCAGGCGCTGCACGACCCGGCATATCATACCGGCTTTGATCAGCATAATCTCACTAGCGGCTTTGTATGTAGACATACAGCCTGTTGTTTGCTTGGCTCTTTTTTTGGGGACCTTGTGCCTCGACCAGCATGACGAATCCTACGCAGAGCTCCGCTACGTGCATGTAAATTGAGGAAGGATGCTTCCCGGTGTGTCTCCGGTATGCGTTTGTAGGGAAAGAATGTTAATTAAGACATACGGTATCCGAGTCTGAATTTCTGAAAATCAGAAGAAATAAGAAAAATTACTTCCCGTTGGCTGCGCCGAAAGTCTTCGCTGCTTTGTACTCAGAAAGAACACCATCTCCAAGACAATCGCGTTTCACAGGCCCATTTTCTGATAATATGATTTGTGAATTGATTTTACATATTCTTGCTATCAAAGGATCTTGCTGTGATTCGATTTTACCAGAACAATGGAGGCATGACAGTGAACATAGAGCCCTCAGATGGAGCGGGTGGTTGGTAGAGGTATACTTTCTAAGCATGTCTTATGAATGCCACAATGTTTTCATGCCAGAATCGGCTTGAACGTCCTTCGTTCGTTCATCCTGAACAACAATGGCACCGCCCTTAGACTTCAATATGTTCCGGCTTCATAATATCATCACCAGTATGGTTGACTGTCATCTCCCTCGTCAACCCAACCTCCTCCTGGATAGAGGCTAATAGAGCCATATCATCATGACTGGTGGTTGCGCTGTGGACAAAGTCAGTGGCAAAGCGGGTAGATATGGAATATTTTGAGAGTCACATACCCGAAGACGCGGTCCATTTCTTCCAGGGTCTTGCCTTTCGTCTCAGGCAAGAAGAAGAAGACAAACAATCCGCCAATGAAGCACCAGACACAGAAGAAGAGATAGGTGCCAAAGGTAATGTTGGTGAGCATCGGTGGCGTGATAAAGGCAATGATGAAATTGTTCATCCAGTTAGACGAGGCGCCGATAGACGTGCCCTTGGCGCGAATCGAGAGCGGGAAGATCTCCGCAATCGTCACCCAGGACGCAGGGCCCCAGCTGTAGGCAAAGTTGAAGATGTAGAACCAGATCATGGCGACAGCCGCCCAGCCCGCCGCCGCGTGCTCTCCCCAGTTGCTCTGGCACTTCGCGACGATGATGCCAGTCACCAGCTGAGCCACGAACATGCCTGTGGAGCCGGCAATGAGGAGAGGCTTGCGGCCAATCTTGTCAATAAGGAAGATGGCAGGGATGGTCGTGATGACATTGATGACACCCACGACCCCGGTCGCGAGAAGAGACGACGTGTTGCTGGTGAGGCCCAGGTCCTGGAAGATGGTCGGCGCATAGTAGATGATGCTGTCGATACCCGACCACTGCTGGAAAAACATAATCAGGCCAGCCATGGCGACACGCTTGAACGCGTCCTTGGTGCGGAAAATGTTGACGTACTGCGCCAGCTCCCGCAGGACGCGGTTGCTGCCTGCCTTAGCGGCCAACGTGGGAAAGCGGCTGTCAAAGACGCGCTGCTCGAAAATGCTCTCCGCCTTGATCTCCAAGAACTCGACCCGCACCAGCTGGTCTTCCCTGGGCAGCTGGCGCAGCATGGAGAGCGTCTCCAGGGCATCTTCGTCGCGGCCCTTGTTGACAAGCAGGCGAGGGGAGAAAGGCATAAACCAGACTCCGATAGCAAGGATGATGGCCGGAATACCCTGAATAATCAAGGGCGTGCGCCACGCCATGTCAGACTGTCCTTGTTCCGTCCCTCCAATGTGGTTTGTGCCGTAGCAGATCCAGTAAGCGATCATGATTCCAATCGTCGTTGCGAGCTGCTGGAGGGCAACTAGGAGACCTCGAATCTCGGGAGGTGCCAATTCTGCATTGTAAAGAGGGCTGGATGCATTAGATGTTAGCAACCCAATGCTAAAAGAAAGAAAGGCATCTCCGAATGTCGAAAGAAGTACTAGCTATACAAGGGATAGCTCACCCTGTAGCAGACAATGTTCCGACCCCCAGGCCCGTGAAGAACCGTCCAGCATAGAGATATGAGGAACTGCGGGCTCCTGCGGTCAAGTATGATCCCAGAATAGCCCAGACTGCGCCAGAGAAAATAGTGTGCTTCCGAGTATAGACCTCACAAAGGACACCAGCAGATAATGCACCGAACCAGCCGCCAAGTTGCAGAATCGATGTAAGCCAGCCCGTGGCGCCAGAACTTTCGACTACATGGGGAAACTGGTGCCTGAATGTATACATGACTAAGGCTTGGCCGAGTACGCCTTGCTGGTATCCGTAGAGAAGACCACCCTTTCCGGCTGTTAGCTGGCTCGCTTTGTCGCTCAGACGCAGCTCAGTTCACAGGCACTTACGAAGGAAGCAAACAAAGCAATGTAGAAGACACGCATGTTAGCAAATAGGCCTCGAAGGCCAACGCGGCCGCCGCTGACTTGCTCCCGAAGCGTTGCGGCGGCGCCCAGAATAGCGTGAGCCTGTGTATCAGTCATACTTGAATGTGTAGAATATCTGAAAAGGTGGTCCCTGGAACGTAAGATCTAGCAATAGCTGTACAAGATGGCCACAGCATGCAGTAGTGAAGAAACTGGAAAAAAAAAAAAAATGAAGCAATGCTGATGGGAGGGTTCTTGTTTTTATTATACGATCACAGGACGACCAAGGATAGCTAGTACAAAATATGGGGTGCACTGGTACTACCATCCATACGTACTGAACATGCACAACCGAATATTCCCCAGGATTGTCATGCAAGGAAGTTTATTGTGATCCGTTCTGGCAGCGATTCCGGGGAATCTGGGGATACCATAAGAGACCCTGCCCCACAACATGGAGTTTCCTCAAAAGATTTCTGTGTTGGTCATGTTGCAAATCTCTCCCGACTCCTAAGCGGGAGGTAGCCCAATCGAGGTAGCGATGTGGTGAACAATACAATGTACTACACAATGAAGCTCAAGGGTAGGCAAACGGTAATAACATCTGATTTAGTCTAGAATCGAGGTCCACATAGGATAGTTAATTGTGCAACTAATAGTCGCCAAAGAATTAAAAAATAGAAGAGGAGCCTCCGTGCCTCATTCAAACTTTACTGAACTCGGTACTTCCGACGTCTATGGTGTCGATGTCTGGGAACAAGCTCTGGACATAAGCTTACGGGAATTGCTGGCGTTTAATGAGGGTACACCGCATGCCAATTATGGCTAGGTTCCGTCGCAACGACAGCCGATCTCACGGCGTTCCCCACCAAAACCTTGGCGCAATGGTCGGGATTGTCCCAGTGGGATCAAGCCGACATGGGTAGCATCTCGGCCTTACCAGGACCACATCATTAGGTCGATCAAGCCCAACTAGAGAATGTCGGCTTTGAAGTTCACTATTCAATACTAAATACGCTGCAGCATACATGGGTTCGAAGGATAATTTAAGGATGGTTCGATCAACCGTTAAACAATCCACGGCCCTTCCATGCAAGTTGTCCGCACTACCACCCTCTTTTTAGTAACCATCAAGTTCACGGCCAACCTATCAGAACCTCTTCTACGTTTTCTTTTTGCGTCACACACAATCACCAAGCATGTCGTCCTCCAAGCGCTTGGGCGTTGGCATTATCGGCGCGGGTGTAAGTCGTAAGCAACACATCATAGACAAGCAAGAATATTTGAAGGCTGACCTTGTCCAATTCTAGGAAGTCTTCCAAGTCTGTCATGGCCCATGCTTCCTGCTGCTGCGACATTTGTACACGCTTGAATCAATCTGTGACATATCTCGCTCCAACGTGGATCACTGTGCTTCCAAGTTCAATATCCCGCACAAGACGACAAAGCCAGAAGAAGTCCTGGCGAATCCAAACGTAGATCTGGTCTTGATCCTCACCTCCGATGATAGCCATGCTCCCCTGGCTGTCGCAGCCATCAAGGCTGGCAAGTTCGTCTTCGTCGAGAAGCCGCTGACGCTGTCGATTCCCGCAGCCCAGTCCGTGATCGAAGCAGAGAAGGCCGCGGGCGGCTCGCGCGTGTTTGTCGGCTACATGCGGCGGTATGCGGCATCGTATTTGCAGGCTTTTAAACGCGAGGTGGCTTCCATCCCGCGGATCCTCTACGCGCGTGTACGCGACTTCTCGGGACCAAATGCCAACTTCGTCAGCCAGAGCGGTACGTTTTCGGTCAAGGCCACGGACATCCCGGCCGAGGCTGCTGCCGAAAGCAAACAGCGTCTCGAGGCGCTCTTCACGGAGGCATTCCCAGGGCAGACAGTCACTGATGCCCACCGCAAGTACTGCCGGTTCTTGGGCAGCTTGGGGTCGCACGATTTTTCGCTGATGCGCGAAACTCTCGGCGTCCCAGAAAAGGTCGTCGGCGTATCCGTCAACGACCCTTTCTACAGCGCCATCCTGTCCTTCAAGAATGCAGATGGCTCCCAGTACTCTGTCACATATGAAAGTGGAATTGATGAGGTTGCCAAGTTTGATGCGCACTTGAGCGTGTATGGCGCCAAGAAGAGGGTCACGATCAAGGTGAGAGGGACACTCCTGACCTGCACAGAAATCCAGGACCAGAGCACTGACAAGATATGCTGCAGTACGATAGCCCATACGTCAAAGCTCTGCCGATCACAGTTGAGGTTGACGAGATGAACGAGCAGGGAGAAGTGCAGCACCGGACGGTGCTGTCATCGTACCAAGATACATACACCTCGCAGCTTTTGGAAGTCTACGAGTCTGTGGTCAATGGAAAGCCAATCAAAACGAGCGTCGAAGACGCCATTCAGGACCTCATCCTCTATGATGGGATGTACAAAGTGTGGGCTGCACAGGAACCAGAGGTTTGACCGATGTTCAGGATATTCAGAAATTCCCGCACGTTGGAGTCTCTTATACTAGATATTAATATTGAAAGCAAAAAGAGCATTATCCATAAGACAAAAGTGCAAAGAACTCCGAGACGCGCCTTTTCATTGTAAGACAACCAAAAACTACGCTACGAACCACGTAGAAACAGCGGCTATTTTTCGTTTTACTCGGTAAAATATTAAATAATATATTATCTCGTCTTATATTTAATACTACTATTAAAATATGTTTTGCTCCCTCTTACTAATTACTGGCCCCTTTATCTAACAGCATCTCAACAATCTCTTGATGGCCATTTGCCAAGGCCGCCTGCAATGCTGTGCCGCTGTAATCCCCACCTTGCGCGTTAACATCAGCCCCTCTCTTTAACAACATCCGGACAATTTCTCGATGGCCTCTCGCTGAAGCATCTTGTAGCGCTGTACCACCATAGCGTCTACCTGGTGCATTGACATCTGCTCCTTTGTCTAAAAGTATCTGAACGATCTCTTCATGGCCTTCCGTCGAGGCAACTTGTAACGCTGTACCACTGAAATATCCACCTTGCGCGTTGATGTCAGCCCCTCTATTTAACAGTATCTGAACGACCTCTTGATGGCCTCTCGCTGAAGCCTCCTGTAGTGCTGTACCACCGTAGCGCCTCCCTAGCGTATTGACATCAGCCCCTTTGTGTAGCAGCATTTTTACAATATGTTGGAAACCTGAGGCTGAGGCAGCTTGTAATGCCGTGCCATAGTTCACCCCTTGCGCGTTGACGTCTGCTCCCTTTTCCAACAACATTTGAACAACTGCTTGATGGCCTTTTATCGAGGCTACCTGTAACGCTGTGCCGTAATTCACACCTTGCGCGTTTACGTCTGCCCCGTTGTCCAGTAGCATCCGGACGATCTCTTGATGGCCTTTCATCGAGGCCGCCTGCAACGCTGTGCCGTACAGCATGTTCAGGGCATTAACATCGACCTTATCTTCAAGCAAGATATCTTGGACGGCCGGCTTTAGGCCAAGATAGCTTGCCAAAGCTAGATCTGTCCAGCCGTTCCACGTCAGACCTCTTTTCTCCAGGTAGCCAGGCGCCCATATGCTCGCCCGGCGCCCAGCTACGTTGCAGAGAAGACGCACATCTTTTCGAGATTGGTCAGCAAAAGCAGCCTCCTGAGAGACATAGTGCAAAGGCCAGTATGTGGCAGTATAATAGAGCAACGGGTACTTCGTGCGATTAGTAAAGTCTCCTTGAGCTGGGGTGGGCAAATCCCGAAGCAAGAGGTAATTGATGCAGCACCGCGATAGTGTGCTATGTGACCCTGCCAAGCTAAAGCATCCTTTCCACTTCCATTTCGTATTTGGTTCAGGTGTTGCAGTGAGGAAGTCCTTTGCCGTCTGATGTATGAAGGATAGCTTTGAGTCATGAACAGTGACAAAGAGGCCGCACAAGTTCTTGACCACGGCCTTAAAGTCAGTCTGCCATCGAGCTTCCTCGAGCTTCTTATGTGAGCTGAATCCCTTCTCTTCTAAAGCCAATGTAAGGGCATAGTTGGCTTCGTCGAGAGTCAGAGGCCGCGCTGCAGCGAGCAAGATTTGAAGAAGCAGTCTCCGTTTCGTAGAGTCTTTCCCCCTGTCCAAGATTTTTTCATACGCTTTAGACACTTCTGACGGTAGAAGAGACCGAAGTTTTTCAACATCACGCTCTCTGCCGTATTCAGCCAAGTTTTCTGTTATAATGTCAAATGTCAGGGCAAGCCAGAGGTATGTGCGATTCGTCATACTCTTTAGACATTCGGAAATCTTTTGGCGGACGGGGTTGAAACCCTCCGGAAGCATGTTTATTCTATAATCAATGACCAGGTCTATCTCACGTTTTATGTCATCAGACTTATCGTCTCCATCGAAATGCACGTACGCAGCAGACGCAGAAAATTTTCCGAAATTCCTCTTCAAGTCGCTATCCGGGCGGCTTGTCACGAGGAACTTCAGCGCAGACGACTGATTCGATTTCGAATAGAAGATTTTTAGAGTGTCAATTATTTCCTTGCTGTCGGTCTCTCCGCATTCGTCCAGGGCGTCGAGAACGCAAACGATCTCTCTCGTAGGTGAAGATGAGGCGCACTCTACTAATATTTGCCATAGTTCAGAAAATTTCTGAATAAGAGTCTTCCCTTCTCTTATATAACGCTTGAGCGCATGTTTGATCAGCTCAGAGGTAGAAGGGCGCTTGAAGAGCTGGTGCAGAATTGCACACAAAGCACGACGGGCACCGTTCATGCGGCCATCTCCTCCATCCTTAAAGAAGAAGTAACAAACAGTCGACGAGGCAGTAGAGGCTAAAATGGTTGACGAGGTGACGCTCACAGTAGTAACGCTTGTAGCCAGCCGTCCTTCGTCAATAAGGGACCGCGACAATACCGACTTGCCACATCCAGGATCTGCAGAAACCCACAGGAGGCATGACGCTTGACTGTCATGCCACCTACAGAATTTTTCATCCTTCAAAAACCATTCACACGTGCCGGAGACCCTCTCGGGATTTATGTTCTTGTACCTCCTATAGTCTCCCGCAGCCGCCGACAAATCCTGAAGTAGTTGTGCTGCCTTCCAATCTAATCTACCTTCCTCCAAAGGTTCCGGCAGATGGTTCTGGATTTGGTACGATTGCCGCATCTCTTGCAGTAGACTGTCTCTACTCTCTTGAGCCTCTTTTTCGCTCAGAGGACCGATAATCTCATGGCAACGTTTATCCAACTCGTCAACCTTGCTTTTCGTCTCGGCCCAGCTAGTATAACGAGTTACATATTTGCATACGCTAAAGAGCGGAGCTGTAGAGATGTGGCAAATAATTCGGATCTGATATTCCGCAATGTAAGAATAAAGCTTGGACAAAGGTTCGGTAAGGCGTTGATAGTGTTCTCGATGTGTGGATTGGCGAAAATTCTTTTCACAAGCGAACCAAAATACTTGAAGATCGCCAATATAATTGAAATCCTTCAGTATAACATCGTCCCGTACAACACCAACCGGAAAAAGCTATAACAATTAGCAAGAGCCTACCAATTATAACGGTTACCTACTTACCGAGAGAAATAATGAAGCGCTAGACCATGCCAGGGCTGCGTATGGCTGGATCTTTACAACATTCTTGATGATCGCGTCAGACCAAAGGACGATTTTTGCCAACTTCTCTACCTGTTCCCGAATTTTCGAGTTGTCGCTTGGGAACGTGATGCGCCACTGCTTCTTCTTTCGATCTTCCACGAGTCTATTCACGATGGGTTCAACGGACCACACCATGGAGTGTTTCCCGCTCGCCCCACTATAGCCTTGCAATGAGGCCAGGTGTCTCTCATATTCTACTAACAACTCAGGTTCTCGCTCCCAGAGTAACTCGTAAGCCCAGGCCCATGATTCCATGCTATTCCTCAGTGATGATGCGGCTATGTCAGGATCTTCTAGCATAGTAGTTGGTAGTATGGCGGTCGGCGACGCGCGAGTGGGACTCAGAGGCCGTGGAAAGGGCGTCGAAGCCTGTTCTAGCGTGCCATAGGTCATAGCCATCATGATGGATGGGGATTTAGAATCGGGTACTGGAGGAGTAAGCACCGGAATTAGGTCGGTGGCCACAGACGCCACCGAGGACATTTCATCGTGTCGTCCTATCCCGCTAACATCATTTGGTTTAACCTTTCCTAGCCACCTTTTCCTCGTCTTCGAAAAAAGATCCATTTTCTTCTGAGGGTTGAATTGCAGAAGCAAAACCGACGTGTCCTCACAGTTGCGAATTTACGAGCGCACGAGCGATTAAGGAATCCAGGTTGCCTTTCCTACGGCTGACCAATAAAAGAACTAGCCCTGCCAAAATGCAACCAGCCTCATTTCTGGCTCCTCTTTCCCTTGCTCTTGCTTACGTAGAAAGTTGGCTAACTTGTTCAGTACCGGGATTCGCAATCCGGCGAAAGAAGTCGACGCGAACCATGATGACACATCCAGCGTGCACAGCATTCAACTTGATCTATAAAGCTGGATGAGGAACCAGACCTCTGGCATGTGGTGGCCCTTTAGACCCTGTAAGTGCAACGCTGGTGCAGGTGGTAGGGCTTGGAATCATTCGCTGCCGCCAGCTTGGCACATGATTGCTCTGGGAAGGCTGTGTGCTTTATTACTCCATACAATTCACGACTAGGAGTTACTTTATATACGCCTCATCGCTGCCTTTTATTCAAAATACTAAAGTTATATAAAATAGCATTTTTGTGTTCCTTTAACTCTACGTTACTTCATAATGCCCTTCTTGATCGATTGCTGTCGAGGGCCCGCACGCCAATGTGGGCTGAATGTTCACAGTCCGTAGCATCCTGGTGCATGTTGGCGGTGTTGATCGACTTGAGTGGAAACCAGTAGCGCCTCCACTTTGTTTAGTCTCAATCCTCTTTACCATGCGTAGTCTAACTATTTAACAGCTGTTAAATCAAATCAGTTCGTTTCAGGCCTCTTAGGTTTTAACTAGTTGAATTTTTTTGAAGTGCCTGAGCCCTTCTCTCGCTTTTCGATATTAACCCAGCATTTATGCTCCTACAGCAATGGCAAATTAGCAGCGACGCAAAGGAATAGCACACGAAAGAGCGGCATTGTATCTTACCTGTACCTTGTCAAACCTCTCATCATAAAATAGCTCAAATCGGCTGCTGATTCCCGGACTTGCGTCTTTTTGTCTGTCATGCTCCGTAGTTGTGTATTTCCTGTAGAAGGCTGCTAATAAAGTCGTCATCTCACTCATAGCGAGACTTGAATCATTTTCATGTTAGCATCATCCCCGTGCTTCGAATCTCCAATTTGAAATTCAAGAGCCACATACTGCAATCCAATGCACATCCTTCCACCACTTGAAAATGCCCAGAACCATTTCTTCGCTTCGGGCTGGTTTTCGCAGTCATCTAGCCACCGTTCAGGCTTGAAGTCTAGAGGCTGCGGATACACTTCTGGGTTTCGGTGTAGCGTATACGGTGCCACGCCAACAACAGTTCCAGCAGGGATGCAATAGCCGTCGATTGTAGTATCGATCGGTAATGAGCGTGGCTCCATCGCTGGAATAGGAGCATACAACCGTAGGGCTTCCTTGATAACTGCGTCAAGATAAGGCAGCTTGTCTGCCACGTCTGCCGTTGGGTTTCCATCTATGTTGCAAGAACTAGAGGGAATGCTGTCTACTTCTGCGATCAGCTTCTCCTGGTAGACCTTGTTCTCTGGCCTCGAGAGAGTCCATAAAATGAACATTAGAGTATCGCTCGTCGTGTCGATTCCCGCTAAAAAGTGGTCCGCTAGTTCCGAAGCCATGTCCAGCCCATCTTCGCGGCGCCCCTTCTCGCTTTTAGCACGATGCCATAGCAATGACATTATGGACGAGCCATTTTCTGCGGCAGCTGTGTGACTCGAAGCTTCGAATGCATTCCATGAGTCTAAGGCGTGGGCTCGAATCCCGGTGTTGGTCGCGGGTTTTTTCATGGGCAGCAGATTGAGTCCACTGATGATCTTCTCAGTGATGCCTGTTGCCCCGTAGAGCCACAGGGTGTAGGCCCTGAGGTGGACATTGAACCAGCTGAGTTTCCGCCTGCCTTGATGGATGATGTCGTTTAGTAAGGCTCTGTCTGCCTCATTTCCTCGCAAAGCATGCGTTCCTCCGTATTCATCTCCGTAAAGGAAGCCAGTTATGCTATCAAGGCTAAACCAGTGCAGGCTGCGAAAAGTCTCTTCGGCGACAGCTTTCTCTCGCTCCACAAGGTCTAGGAAGCTTTTGACGTTCTTTTCTATCAGCGGTCTTGCAATAGCATTAGGGGATAATATCTCGCTTTTCGAGTATGCGTGGGCCAGCAGCTTTTTCCTCTGAGCATGGGCTCTTGTGCCAGGGAAACTGAATAGGTTCTGCCGCCCATAGACGTCGAACATGCGGTAATAATCCGTTCGTTCAAACCCCGAGCCAGCTCCATAAATAGTACGCAATGCAGACAACGATGAGAAGGAGACCTCACGGGGGCCAACACGCACGGCTGTCCCGTACGTTTGGTGAAGGGCGTGGATAGTTCGTGTTCTAGAACCCCGGTAGTCTTCTAATGCAAGTCGCCATTTTGTCATGGCAAAGACCTTGGGCCCTGGGATAATACATAATGGAGATGCCACAAATGGAACATATATGTAACAAAATATAATGTATGTAATAGAGATAGCGATAAGAAGGAGCACCGGATGCGTAGCCAAGGCTTGGAGAGCTGTACGGGAAATTTTGCAATTAGCATCGTCAACAATTTAAGATGTAAAAAATACGGTGCATCTCGTAGCTCACCTCCATAAAAGATCATGCTAGCCGCCATACTGGATTACGTTGTGCCTGTGCGCCACTGATTTTGTCCTATTGGATGAACAACGCAAAGAACACCAACCTACATCCAAGGTGAAGACAGCACCAAGACAGTACCATATGTATTGAAGCCGATACTAGCATAGCCACGACTACATTCACTCTAGTTTACTGTTTACCGCGAGTAGGGAAGCAAAAGATCTTATCGCCCGAGATAACTGTAAACATCCCCCGAGATAAGTTACAATTATCGCCCGGAAGAGTATATTCACCCCTCACTCACCTTATCGCAGGGGTTTCCCCCGGATACAAGTGATAACGCCTCCTTGCAGCTTTAGTTCGTAGTTCCCCTGACGGCTCTAACAGTCTTCCTCATTATCAGCGGCTATCTGTATACACACGTGAAAGAAGTCGGCTAACAGCAACCAGTTGCAGTTATACCAATTATATCACAATTCAACGACTCTCAGTAGTTGTTGTGAAAATCCTCAAGATCCATATAAATAGCAGGAGAAGAAATAGCAGCCAATGCCAATATCTTTATTGTCAAGAAAGTTCCCTAAAGCCAAATTAACATAATCTTCTTCAGCTTCCCATGTGGTTATTTTCATAAACTGCATATGTATGATAGCACCTAAGCGAGTGGATCCTCACTTAAACTATATTTTCTTTCTCTAAATTGCCACTCTGAGCCGGGTCTGAAAGGGGTTCAAAATACTGAGTTAAAAGTCAACTATATTGGCCAAGCACTAAGATGCCGGCCCACGAGATATCCGAGAAAGGCTCGCCACTGGCTGATGTGGACAGCAAATCAGCCAGCAGATCTGACCATGGATGTAGTGTTGGATCTGTTGAAAATGTGCCAATTCGAAGCGCTCATCCCCAGTCGCTGCACAGAAGGCTGCGAGGAAAGGAAGTGCAATTCTTCGCCATTGGGGGAGCCATTGGAACATGCAAGTCCAGCCTCAAGCTTTCAGATTGTCGACATGCCGAAGCTAACAGCCTCTAGCTCTCTACGTCCAAATGGGGTCAGCCCTCCCCAAGGGAGGACCCGTTGGCCTTCTTCTCGCATTTCTGGTGTGGAGCACCGTAATGTGGGCCATTAACGAATGCTTTGCTGAATTAGTTACTTATGCACCTATCCCATCGCCTTTCGTCCGCTTTGGGAGCGAATGGGTTGACAGCGCATTGGGATTTGCTATGGCCTGGAACTTCTTCTTCCAAATGGCCTTCTTTGTCCCCTTCGAGATTGTTGCAATGAACATAATGATTACATTTTGGACTGATAAGATCCCTGTTGAGGCGATCATTGTAGTCATGATTGTTCTATACGGACTTCTCAATATGTTGCCTGTCCGAATTTTCGGTGTTACCGAATTCTATCTGACCATACTCAAGGTTGTGTTAATATTCGGGATATTTTTCTTTACGTTTATAACCATGGTTGGTGGGAATCCGTTGCACGACGCGTACGGATTCAGATACTGGAAGAATCCAGGACCATTCGTTGAGTATCTGGTTCCTGGAAACACAGGGCGGTTTCTCGGTTTTGTCTCTTGTTTATACCAAGCAAGCTTTACGTGCGTACTTTATCACTCCACAAGTTTGATTAGGAGCTAACCAGCGATGTAGAATTTGCGGACCCGAGTATCTCTCTATGGTTGCTGCTGAGACCGAAACTCCCCGAAAAATCCTCAAACCGGCATTTAAATCTATTACCTGGAGAATGCTTATATTCTTTATTGGTTCTGCACTCTGTATGGGCATCGTTATTCCAAGCAATGACCAGACTCTTGCAGCCATCTTAGGGGGCAAGCTCTCAGGATCGGGAACAGCTGCAGCGTCGTAAGTTGTGAACCCTGCGCAAAAAAGTCAACTCTCCAGCAAAAGCTAATTTTCCTTTATACAGACCATATATTATTGCTATGACGCATCTGCAGATCCCTTTGCTTCCACATATTGTCAATGCCGTTATCATGACCTCTGTTTTCAGCGCTGGAAATGGCCTTCTTTTTGCCGCCACTCGTACCCTTCACGGCATGTCTCTAGAGGGCCATGCACCGAAAGTGTTTTCCTGGTGTACAAAAAGGGGTGTTCCAATTTATGCCCTGGCGTTTACCATATCCTTTTGTTTGCTTGCCTTCTTACAAGTCAGCTCATCGTCCGCCAAGGTCATGAACTATTTGGTTGACCTTATCACTAGCTGTCAGCTGATCAACTACTTCTGCACCGCAATGATATGTCGACACTTTTACTCATCATTGGAAAAGAAGGGAATCTCACGAGATACTCTTCCTTACAAAGGACGATTCCAGCCATATACTTCATACTATGCTATGGGTGGCACACTTCTTATGCTTCTTGTTTCAGGCTATGACCTATTTCTAAGCGGCGGGTGGAGTGTCATGTGGTTTTTCTTATACTATGGTATGATCGGGTTTTTCATTGTTGCGTTCATCACTTGGAAGGCGATCTTCAGAACAAAATACGTCCCAGCAGGTACAGCTGATCTAACCTTGGGTGGCTTGAAAGATGAGATTGACAGCTATGAAGCGTCATATGTGCCTAGAAATTATGGCAAGCTAGAGAGGTGGATAAATAAAATATTTGAATAGGCGTTAGAATAGATTTTCCTATTATTAACTATCTTAATTATGAACTTATTAGATAATTCAGAGAGCGTCTTGAGCAGTGCAGATTCTACCTAAATTTCTTCTTGCGCCGTTGAAGGTTTTGACAAAGCATATCACGCCGCTCATGTAAGACTCGACGGGGATGGGCCAATCAAAGACAGCGATGAAATGAAACACCACTGGAATGGAGGCTGGACACAGGAACTAGACCAGCCAGAAGCAACAGCACTACACCAGTCGAACCGCCGAAAAGAAGTTATTCAGAAGGAGGAAGACCTCAATAAGAGCGGTCGTTGCTTTTAGAAACAATTATATCCAGGAGCCAGAGTGGAGCAATGCATTTTTCCAGCGCAGAAGACGAAAATTGGCGTGCAGCTGTTCACACCAGTTGGCTGGAAACGCGGGGGTATCCTCACCATGACGCAACACGCAACAGCAGCGATGACAGCAACGGCGACGACGACGACGATGCACACTTCTGGCGATGCTGGAGCCGCCAGGGCTGCCAGACCTGCCTGAGCGTATCTGCCTGCAGCTGGTGCCCATTTGTGAGCCAACCCTTACTTGAATCTGATTTGTCATCACACAATGAGGTTTTGCTTTGGTTTGGCTTGAATTTCTCTTTTTCATTCTGGCTGACTCGTCGCCCTCTCCAGAGCGCCGCATGCGTTCCCAACGATCACCTCATCCCAGCGCTGGCGCCGGCCTTTGACGGCGACCTCGTCTGCCCCTACTGGGCGGAGCGCTGGGAGCTGCGTACGCGGCCGCTCGGCTGTCAGGTGTCGACGATCACGAGCCTGACGGCGCTGGTGGCCGGGTCCGGCACGCTCGCCGTCGCCGCGCTGCTCTGGCTGCTGGTGTGGGCCTGGCGGCGAGTGCGACAGTGGCAGCGACAGCGGCGCCAGGTGCAGCCAGGCGTGGCAGACTCGGGTGCTGGACGCCGCTGGCCGCCTCTGCTGGCAAAATGGCTCAGGCGCGAAGCCGAGCCACATGTGCCACCGCTTCCTTCGTCGCCGCCGCCGCCACCGCCGGCCGCCACACCTAGCAGCGAGCGGACACCTCTACTAGCTACATAAGATTTTTTCAAGGTACCAGGAAAATACAATTGACCACGAAAACCGCAAGCAGGTAAAGGTAGCAGATAAGGTCTCTCCTTCATCCCGAGCTTACGGGTGGGATGATGGCCACTTCATCACCCTCCTGGATGACTATGCTATCGGCACCCTGACCTTCGTCGCCCTCAGCCGCGCCCGGCACATCCACGTACTCCAGGTTGATCGTCACCAGAGACGAGTCCAGCACGGCCGCCCGGATCCCGCTGTATCGCTCGTCGAGCAGCGAGAAGAGCTGTGCGAGCGGCAGCGGTGCTGGCAGAGGCTCGTAGTCTTTGTTGGTGTACGAGGTGGCAGCGGCAAAGTAGAGCATGTTGAAGTGGCCCTTGGGGGGGCGGGTAGGAGAGGACATTGGGCACGCTGAGGAGAAAAGACAGCAGAAATCCTAGTTCGACTTGTTAGCATTGGCCACAAAACCATGCGTATGCGAAACAGAGCAGAGAGAGAATAATAGAAGGGTTGTCAGAGATCTTGGTGTAATGAGAACAATCATTGATGATCAAGAAGTTTAAGTGCTATATGGTATGCATCATTCAACCGCAGAGGTAGAGTCAGAGTGAAAACAGGGTAGAATGAGCTTACCTTTTGGAGTTGGAAAAAAGCTAAAAAAGGACGAAGGATAAAGTTGGAAAGCCAAAAAGCAAAACAACAGGAAAAGTGTCTTGAGAGAAATAGCTCTCGCAAATTTTATATCTCATCGGCTTTTTAGGTGGAGCAGAGACAAAATCTCCACCCAAATTTTCGGTCACGTGCAGTATCCACGATGAGCCATTCGGTCGAGATTGCAAGTCTTGGCTGCTTTTGGTCAGCAATTTCTCAGTTGGCAGAACATCACGGCAAGACGGCTTGCTCGATATCCCGGGCACCGGGGGGTGTGGTCAATGGTAGATTTTGATTTTTTTGTATCTCCTGTTTTCAAATCCAGCCCACTGAACCCTAAACAAGAAACGATGCAGAGCAAAATAGAAACTAAGCAGTCGAGAAGGCCTCGTCTTGCCGACGCTGAGGACAGAGCCACAAGCCGCTTCTCCGCCCTCTCCGCCCTGATTTTGTTTCTGTTGTCACAATGTAGTACGCCTGACGCACACACGATCCCAAAAAAGTCATTGTGCGGTGGTTTTCCAGCGGCCGCACGCCTTCCTCCGTCATGCCCTAAGCCCACCTATGCATACAAGGTGTCCCTCCCATCGATGTTGGGTGTTTTAATTTTTTTTAAAATAGGAATCTTTTTTTTGGTCGTATCCCGGTCGTCGTCTCTCCGTCTCGTTGCTGAGCTCTTTATCTCAGGCGGCGAGCCTCACGCTCAGACTCGAGCAGGCACAGGATGTCGTCCTCACGAACTGTAGCAGCAATGTGTTAGCCTGCGGGTCCTGCACCCCATTTCTACCCTTGGTTCCCAACATCCCAACGAAGACTACGTACCGGGTCCCTTGACGTTCCGGATGATGCTGCGGCTCTGGTCGTCCATGAACTCGACACGGACCTGGGTGACACCACCGCGAGAGCCGGTACGGCCGAGAACACGGGTCACCTTGACCAGCTTGACGGGCTGCTTAGAGGCATCCATTTTGAATCTTTGATTATGACGTTAGCTCGAGGTCGGAGGAACGTAAAAAGTAATTGTCGACAAGTCGGGCTTCCTTACGATTGAGAATGGTCGGAGAAATGGCGAGAAGAGAAATCCGGTTTGTGGTGGTGGTTGTGAGTGTGTCAAGAAAGAGACTGTGAAGGTGTAGACGAAATGTTTTTTTGGGGCCGCAAGTTTTCTGCGGGCGTTTTTTTGCTGGAGCCGACGGAATTTTTGCAGACACACAAAAAAAATTATGTTTGTGGGAGATAAAAAGCGGGTCTATGATGAAAAGTCTATTTTATTGGTTGGTATTAGTCATCTGTAAACTCCACCTCGAAGCACCCCACTCTGGTAGAGTGACCCGCTATTTTTGGGTACATCAGACAGCACCCGAAAGGCTGGAGACCGCTGCGAGTGGTCGCGTTTTAGGGGGGCGAAACACGTCTCCTATTGAGCTGTAGGCCCTTAGCTGCTTCTATCACCGACCGTTGTGAGTGTTGATACTGCTGCTGCATGTACAGCAGCGCCAGCGTATGCGCTTCTCGGGACACTCTTGGTCGTGATTTATGTCAAAACTACCGATACCATGGCAATGAACAGAAAATACTCTGCTCTGCCCGATCTGGTACGCCTGTCATCACCTGTTATGGGATAAGACAGGAGACTTGCTAAGCTCTCACCTCTCTTTCTCAGGATACGGCACCAGATATCTACGAAACGCCGGAGCTTACAGACGACAACTCAACTGTTCTAGTATGTACTCAGAATCACAGACATGTCGTAGACAGTATGGGAGCTGCGATCGCTAACCAATGCCACTCCAGACTACAACAGGGCGGTCACCGTCGGACGATGAATCTGACGGAGACGAAGATGCGGACGTGGGCATCTCGCGGTCTCACGTCCAGGTCGACCAGGCACGGTCACGGTTCCTGGGCGCTGACGTAGACGCCCGCGGGGTAGACTTCTCCGACCGCGTCGACGGCAAGCGGAAAGCCTACCGGACGACGACGCGGCGGCGGCGTGGCGGCGACCCGCAGGAGCTGGGCGACCTGAGTGACGAAGACGACGATGACGACAATCTTGAGCGCAAGATTGCCCGGTTAAAGCGCGAGGTGGAGGAGGCCAAGGAGGCCTACAGTAAGCAGAAGGCAGGTGCCGCGGCAGGTGCGACCGACGCTCGCGCGGACACGGACCTGGACGCGCTGAGCCAGGCGCTCGATGCTATGGCCGGCCTCACAGACGAGCAGCCGCCGCTGCTGGCAGACGCGGCACCAGTTGCACAGGCCGCGAGCGCTGTAGCACCCACAACCGCACCAGTCGCGGCGCACCCGCTAGCCCTGGTCGCCGACTTTGACCGGCGGCTGATGCTGCTGGAGCGGTCGATCGGCGTCGGCTCGTCGGCGCTGCTGCCAGAGCTAGGCGGCGGCGCTGCATCGGGTTCCGGGCCCGGGTCCACCCTGCCGCGGGCCATCCTGCCGACGCTGGACGCGCTGCAGCGCCAGGTGGGCACGCTGGCCGAGGCGTCGACGGCGTCGCTGGACGGCATCAGCCGGCGCGTGCGCGCCCTGACGCAGGAGGCGGACCAGCTGACCAAGGCGCGCAAGGCCGCCAAGGCGGCACAGGAGGCGCTGGCCCAGGCGGGCGTGATGCAGACGAGCGGCGGTGCGGCAAAGGCCGGTGGTAACAACGCCGCCGGCGCGGGCGGCGATGACGACGGCGACGACCTCGACGACCAGACGGCCAAGATCCACGCCCTGTACGGCACGCTGCCCACCATCGAGGCCCTGGCGCCGCTGCTGCCGCCGCTGCTGGACCGCCTGCGCTCGCTGCAGACCATCCACGCCGACGCCGCCGCCGCCGCCGCCCTGCTCGACGACCTGGAGCAGCAGCAGGCCGACGCCGCCGCCGAGGTCAAGCAGTGGCGCGAAGGCCTCGACAAGATCGAGGCCGCCCTGCGCGCCGGCGAGGCCACCATGGACCGCAACGCCCAGGTCATGGACGGCTGGGTCAAGGGGCTCGAGGCCCGGCTGGACAAGCTCGCCTAGAAGAGGGGATTGCGAGAAACTTTGGCCAGGGGGAGAAGAGGCCAGCATGGAAGAGGCTGATCGTCCAGACCAAGAGAGAAAAATGACCGGAGAGCCCCATTATGTCAAAAAATTGTAGAGAATAATACCCACAGTCTGTATTTGGTGAAGCATGTTCAGCATCTCACGGCTTTCTTCTTTGCGTGTATTAAGGCATCTTTTTCTTCAAAGAATTAGCATTACAATTTATTTATCACTTCAATTATTTTATTTTTTCCTTCTTTCTAATTTTGTGTTGTTTGGTAAACGTCACCGTTTGTCCTGTCTCTGTCTCACTGCTCATGCTCTATAAAGAGTGAACAACCACCGAAAGGCGCTGTAGTGGAGAGCGCTGTGTAGCCGCTACTCGCTGGCACATCCCGCACCTCCAATTATTTTCAAGCCACATCCACCAACGCGTCTCATGCTGACGCAAATCGCCATAGCAGGCTGAGAACCATCGTTCTCGTTTCCTACGTCTCCAAATTAATGAAATGGGGTATCATTAATTAGTAGAGCTGGTTACATGACATATTAACACGCTTTCTTACTGTCCAGCATTGGAAACGCGTCACAGCGACAAAGGGACGCGGCAGTTTCTCCGCCTGTAGGGATCCTCACTTGAGGCCATCCACGGGCAAATGCCCGCTCCCCGGAGGAAGGCCCCGTCAGCGGGTCTGGTGAGAGCCCCGTCGAGCCTGCTTGTCTCCGCTATTGCCGCCAAACGGAAAGCCAGTCATGTGCGGGAAGCGCCCGCCGTGGACGCGCCACCGGTGAGCAGCAGCAGCAGCAGTGGCAGCGACGCGGAGGCGGACGAAGCAGAAAAGGCGCCGCGGCCAAAGGATGACATCTCGGACTCATCGTCCGGCGATGGCCTGGCGCGGCGAGGCGACCTGGGGCGGGCGGTGTTCCAAGGGTCCGCCGCGCGCCCCGAGCAGAAGGGCCCCCATAGCCTTCGCCAGCGTCCGCCGGCTAAGCGCCTGCTGATCGCGGCGGCGGGGCGGCAGGAAAAGAAGAGCGGCAGCGACAAGAGCAGCGATGGCGGCTCCAGTACTAGCGCCTTGCGGGGGACAAAGCGACCGCTGGCAAACGAGCAGCCGAGCACAGGCCAGACAGCCGACGTTGGGCGTCCGTTCGAACGCAGCCACAAGCCGCCGCCGCGGATCGGCTACAGTCGCAAACCGCCATCTCTCCTAATAAGCAGGAGCGACTCCGGCTCGGAAAAAGGGAAGCAAGGCTCAGCGGCTGCTAGGCAGGACGGCGGAAAGCGAACACCTCGCGACCCAGTCCGAGCCGCAGCAGATTCCGACGAGGAGAATCTCACGGAGCCTGAGCGCGGCGGGGCCAAATTTATCCGGCCGCCACAGATGACGCCGGAAAAGAACTCGCCCGTCAAGAAATTCCGGCACAGTAAATCCTATGTGAGCGAGAGCGACGAGTCGCCCGTCAAAAAACCCGCGTTCAAGATGCCGGGTGGCATCAGCAGAAAAGAGGAAGACACAGGCACGCGCTCAACAAGGCAACGGCCTGCGGCAGCACGGCACGAAAGCCAAAAGGAGAACATTGAGAAAGATGGCGTCGCCAAAGGCGCCACGCTCAGCTCCCTCCAGAGCAGACAGAAGTGGCGGCAGCGGCAGCAGCGGCAGAAACAGACCAAATCTTTATTTGGCAAGCTGGAGGTGACAAAGACGTCCGACTGCGAAGACAACAGACAGGCGGACGAGGAGGAGGCGGCGGCACCAGTCATGTTCAAGATGCCCGCCAGCTACCGAGCGGGCGACGACGACAGCTTCTTGGACGACGACGCGGCATTTGCGGAAGGCAAAGACGGCGGCAGACGGCTGCGTGACCTCCTGGACGACGAGGACGACGACGCGAGCAAGACCAGCGATAACACCGTGGCGCCCGCACCGCCCGTCTGCCCGCTGTGCAAGGCGCCCGTGGACGTCGAGACGGTGCGCGCTCTGCTGGCCGGCTGGGGCTCGACCATGACGTCCGACTTCCGCCTCTACCTGCTCAAGTTCGACGACAAGATGCGCTTCTGCGCCGGCCACAAGCAGCGCGCCAGCCGCCAGACCTGGACCGCCCGCGGCTACCCAGACATCGACTGGGCCGGGCTGGGCGCGCGCCTGCCCGCGCACTACAGCCACGTGCGGCGCGTGCTCGAGGACGAGGCGCCGTCGTCGTTCCGGGCCGCCTTGGCCGCGCTGCCAGGCCGGACGCGCAGCTGGAAAGCGGCGGGGGGGGGAAAAGACGGGGCCGAGAAGAAGGAGTCGCAAGAGACGGCGGCAGCGACGGCGGCAGCGGCGGCGGCGGGGACGGGGACGGGGACGATGGTCCTTCCCGGCTACTACGGCCACCGCGGCCTGCGCATCCTCTCCGACGCGATCGTGCGCGAGTTCGCCACCCTGCTGCGGCAGCGCGCCGTGCAGGACCCCCTGATCGCGGCCCGCGGCTCCTCGCAGTTCGTGCAGGCGGTGCTGGTGCCCGAGCTGGCCGCGCAGCTGATCCGCGAGGACATGAGCGTGGGCGCGTCCGAGGCGGAGCGGATCCTGCGCGAGAGCGGCTCCATCGGCGACCTGCTACACGAGGAGCTAGACGTAGTGATGGATGACGACGACGACGACGACGACGACGACGACGACGGGGACGAAGAAGAGGAAGAAGAGGAGACCGAGGCTGAATTAAGCAGCCAGGACGGCTTTGTAGAAGATGCATGATACTATAGCTGGTATTTTAGAACAGTAATGACTGATGACGGCTCCACGGTTGGAACTTGGCATACCACACAAATAATCAAGATATGTAATATGAAATCATATCAAACTGCTGCTGTCTTCTAAGCCTTTTATGTGTTATAAATTCTAATTGATATCTTTTCTCAAATCTGTTCGCTTTATTTTGTCTATTCGTTATTTCGTACAACCATGGTGCATTTAGTTTGGATTTTAAACAGTTGACATGAAAATAGTAATCTAATCATAAAAATTAAGCGTAAGTACAGTATAGATGATACGAAAATTAATCACGAATGCAAGAAAAAGAAACCTGGAAAGATAATTTTATGAGAAACTATTTTCCTTTCTATATATTTGGAATAAAATAAACAAAATGCAAATTTTGGCATCGTTGTGCTGTTAATGTGTCTTCCAGAGTGCCGAGAGCACTTCGAACACAGTGAGTAGCAAGATGCCAGAGTGACGCTTGGTTCGGCTTCTGCCCTCACTTCGCTCGAATCCTGCTTAAGCTAGAAAGTCAGATTCCTGCTGCACAAAAACCGCAAAGCAATTGTAGTGCACGGAGATGCAGCCGGCCGGCCTTTCAACGTCGCCGGTGGTGCTCATGCTGAAGCCGACCGTCAGATAAGGACATGGCTAGGTGTAGCTCTTCTACGATATTGAGTCATCATTGCCATGGATTACACTATTCTGGCAACAAGAGAATCTGCATGTAGAGCCCACACGTGCAACTATCCACTTGTGCCTGTGGATGACGTCTGCGTGTTTGGGGGATATTCTCTAGGTCCTCGGCAGGGACCGCTGCCATCCTTTATGATGCTGCTACTAGCGGACGGTTGCTGGGATTATGCTAAGCTCTAAGTAGGAGAGTTGAGGCGAGCCCCAGAGACGGAGAGTAGAAACATTCGGCGCGTTGCGCTTGGCACTAGCTATGAACAAGGGCAGCGCTCCTTCGTGTGACGGACAATTCGGAGTACGGAGTACATGGGCTGCGAGCGCCGGAGTACGTGTGTACGTAAGTCATCATGCGCCTCATCTGGGCCAACTAGACACGCGACTCCGCCGCCAAGGAGCTTGAATAAGCAAAAATGGTGATCGCAACACACCCTTTACGCCTCAGCTACTAGAGCTGCCTTTTCTGGCGCGGTTGTGCATCTCAATGCTCTGCGCGATAAAACGCACGGGCCGAATCCGCCACGTGGAAGATGAAGCTGAGAGGAGGGTGCATTTCTCCGCGGCAGATGCCTCGGGTGAGTACAAAACTCTCCAAGACAGTAGTTGTAGCAAATCCTTTGCGGTCGTTCCAGGAGGCACAAAACAAGGGGGCGGCGTGGAGAAAGGGGGGGGAGGGGAGTAGAGGGGTTCAGCTGTGGTGAGAGGCCCTGTTATGCGCCTTCGCAATAGGTAGAAAGAATGCAGGAGTTGAAGGAGAGCAGAAGAGACGACATTGGAAAATGAATAATATAAGAGGAAAATTAACCGACAATAATATGTAAGATTGGCAAGCCTCTCTCGACCGAGGAATTTCCACGAACGAGAAATGAAATGAAATGAACCATTTCTTTCCGCAGAATAGGTTCGCTTACATAGGCCCCAGATCGGGACGAACAGTGCCAAGAGAAGCTAGTTCTTGGATTGGCATAGTCGCAGTAACAGATATTGGGAAGAACGCAGATGAGGGCCTGGCGATTGGGATTCCTGGATGCAGGCGTCCGGACCAGAGATTGGAAGATGGAAGAGAAATGCGAGAGGCACTCCGTAGAAGGGCCAGTCAGCCGTTAAGATGGTGAGATGCCAGTATGATCATGTCCGCCTGTTATGATCTTCGCCTCCCAAATCTTAACACACAATAATAACACAGATCAGCACCCCTGAACGTAATGTCACTACGACGTACGAAGAGGAAGGGCTCGCTCCCGCTGCCGACCATGACAAATTTCTCTCTCCTCCTTCTCTTCTCTTTTCCTCGTCTCTTCTACGATTGCTTCTCTGCTCTTCTTTTCGTGATGCACATCCTCACGTCGATCATTCCTATTCCCCTTTTCAGGTCACGACAGCGACCCCAGCGAGAAAGAGGATAGCTGGCAGTCTCAAACAGACAGAGATCCTGGCCTCTCCAGCGAAATCTGCGTTTGCGGAGCACGGAGTCCTTCTACGACACAAATATGGACAGGCTCCACTTTGCAGTGGGCGCTTGCGGATGCCTGACGGTTAAGAAAACCTTTTGTATATACGGAAGAGCATCCGCAAGGTAGGCTATCTTCCTCCTCATTACCATGAGGTCTCCGAAGATGTGCCATGATATATATATATATATATATATATATATATGTGTGTGTGTGTGTGTGTGTGTGTGGTGTGTTGTGCCACTTTCCTCTGCATGGCCAAGATTTGTTAAGCCTGCGCATGGCGGCGGCTTGAGCAGGAGGCACGATTATACGAGTGCTTTACGAAGTACATACACTCGGCTGTCGGTGAGCAAAAAGCAGTCGATCGTCCTCCAGGTTTCAATAGACATGATGCGTAATCCTACCTTCTGTGTGTTAGTTACTCTGTACATACTCCGTACAGCGCAACGACTTCGTATGTTGGCCTGAAGGCAATCCAGCACCAACCCGATCTTACCAAAAAGTCCGGGTTCCTGCCGCCCGTTGCAGTCCCATTGCTCCCATTGCATCCCTCACTGCACCTGTTGGTTGTGCGTGCTGTGCACGGATCACGGCCTGGCGTCACATTGGTGCTCTGCAGGGCTAAAACGGTCTTGTGTTTCCACTTCGACCCTCTTTTTTTCTTTCCTTTTTCCTACGGAGTACAGAGTACTAACTAACTAATTATTATTGTGCAAAGAGGGCATCTTACTTCCCCTAGCTGCAGTCTCCCAAGCCTGTTCGGCTCTAATTATGTTTGGGGGGGTTTTTATTCTCGCCGCAACAGCTTTCCGCTCTGTTCCCGCTTTCCCCAATAGAAACTCGATTATCCGTATTTGCCATGTAGCTCGAGTCTCTCATTTCGTTTAAGGTCATGCTGTCTTGGGGCTCGAGCCAGCCCGCACGAGAGAGGATTGTCATCCGTCGCAAAAAGTGCTGCGCAATACGAAGCACGCTGCTGTGTGCTCGCGAGTAATTCCTCCGTCCAGTAGCCGGAAGAGCTCCACCTCTAACTGAATAAACATTGTTAATCTCTTTCTTGCATTTGCTCCAAAATAGAAAGAGGTTTCTTTCGTAGCAGATCTGTTTCTCGTGGCGCACGCCCGGACGCTTCCAAATTGCCAGCTGCAAGCACGAGGTTAGATTAGCACGCGCTATGAAAGGCATGGTTGTTACAGACACCGTCTCTCTCTCTCTTTCTAAATCTTACTGTCTCCCTCATTGTGTGCTATCTCGCTCATGGTCCGCAATTGTCCGCTCAACTGCGGATCTCGTCCGAGACCTAGTACACGCTTCCCTGAAGCCCTGCGCGACACGCCTCCCAGCAATATCAAATCTTTTCCTATTCGGCATATTCGAATCGCAGGCGTGCCTGTCTCTTTTGTTACAGCTAATGCACGCCGGCTGTCTGTGTGCCGTGGGCCAGTGTGCGTATTTGTATGTGTGATAATGTGTTAGAGTCCTCTGGATATCAAGGCCATTACTCTTGTCTCTTCCCCGGCTTCAGCGACACTAAATGACAAACATTGTTGCCTTGCGAACTGGATGCACAGCGCACCTCGCACAGTTTGTATCCCCAAGCCTACCGGCCTGATGTGTCACAAGGATCACCGTTTCCAAGCAAAAAAATACAAGGTGAAATGGAAGACATGGGCAATAGACCGAACGGACGCAGAAATAAGACGGAAGCAGAGAATTGCAGCAGGAAGACCTGACACTTTTTCTGCCCTGCCGCTTGATCTGCGACGGGGCTACTGGGAAGTGGGATATGCGCGCAGTTCGTATTCTTGCGCTTGTACGAGTACGAGTATGAAATATCTGTAAGATGCGAATGCAAGTTCTGTATTCATCGGTCGATGTCTGCCGTCTTGATCGTTCGTTGTTGGCCACGAGGCACAGGCAAAGAGGAATGAACTATTTGAGTATGCTCTCGCTGCTTGGTACCAAGAAGAGCGCACTTATTACGTTAAGTGAAGCCTTACTGCAGTACTTTTGCTTGCCCTGTCTCTCTCCGCCAATCCCCAGTCCCTGCTCGTACGCATCCGAGACAGTCTCTAAGCCTAATTAAACTTGTCTCTGCTAAGAATAAAAAAAAATATCCAAAATCTCTCGAGCGTCCGCTATTTTGTCACCGCTGTTTTTGGTTTACAGGTCGCAATAGCTACTCTTTTAGCTGGCTCTCTTCCCGCCCGTTAGCACGGATCCCCAGTGCCCTTAGCCGCATGTGGACTTCCTCCGTAGCTCGATTAGTCGACCAACACCAGCAGCCCAGCAACAGCGCATTCGTATTTCAACGCTTTTCCTCCCCCCCAGCTCGGCTCTCCACATGACCGCGGGTTTAATATTGCCTACGAATACTTGTGTCGGACTACAGACGACACTACGCTCACACACGAAACTCACCGTTTAGGCTTACAGCAATGTATGTACGAGGACCCCGTATTACCTCACGTTTGCTGTTCCGCCTGCTAACTAGTCCTGTTCGACTTTTGGCGGTCGTCCTGGACCCGTAAGCATATGCTTAGCTGAGGAGGATGGAACCAGGACCCAAACCCGCACAATCCAACTTCGGCACCGAGCTTTTTAACGTTATGACCATGGACTGGACGTGCTCTGGTGCTCCCCATTCGCCGGTACTGTTTTGCAGGTGGAATGAAATGAGAGAAGGAGACCCTGTAAATCGGAAATGTGGAGGCGGAAGGGACAACTGGAGTGGTTAATATATTACCGCATTGCCAGCATGACTAGCATGACCAGCAACTAGGACCTAGCAATATTGGTCAAGACTGCCGCCTTGGTAGCCAGTCGTCTTCCAGCAGCGGATGCGCTTTCCGTGTGTACTTTGCATGCGCAAGTACTGTTTGCGTATCTTATTCGTTTGAGCAGGTACGGGGCTGAAGCGCTGGGGACATCGCTCTTGCATTTCCCGGTGACAAGTGGATGTCGCTCGTCTTCTTTCTTGCTTGCTCCTGCTTCTGCTCCTCCACGTCTCTGCAGTTCCTTCCTGTATTATGTGCAGTATGCTTGTAGCGAAATTATCGCTTATTTTTATTTTTATTTATTTACTTAATTTTATTCTGTTTTTCAACTTTTTTTTTTGCACGTCTTCCCCTCTCTCGGTCTTCCCTTTTTGTTAAGATGGGGCTAACAGACCACACAATTCAGGCCGACTCACACCACGACTTACCGAGTGTGCTTTGTATTCGCACACGTACTCCGTAGTTGTACACGCCAATACGTCCTCTGTCGTGCGTAGCATACATTACGCCTAAAACCCGCTAGTTCTGTCTCCATCTTCCCTTGCCAAGCCCTAGCAAACAGCCGTTCCTTCCCTCTCGCTTTGTGCTATTTCCCGCTTGCTTCTTGCCTTACGAGTTAATCCCTCCCACCACCTCCACCTCTACCTTCCCTAACCTGCTCCAGTACTTGCTATACTTGGTACTTGCGCACTCTAATAGCCGTAGCGTGCCCGTAGGCTCCTTTTACAAGCAACAAACTCTCCCGCCACCCTCCTTCTCCATCTTCACATACCAGCATCACCGTCCCGCCTTGCTGTCTCTTCTCCCTGCCCTCACACACGCAGCCTGACGCATCTTTCTGCACTCTCTTTGTTTTCTAGCTAAAACTGCGTTTTCCGTATCTTCAATCGTCCATACCAATTCACCTGCGTCTTTTTCTTTTCTTATTGCGATCTATTAATCAGCGTCGACAGCGTCGTGGAACTGCTTGCTACTCCTCTTCCTTTGGGTCTTGACCTCTCTCGTCGTCCCAGACTCCACTAGTCTCATTGTGTCTCAAATCCTCCTCGCTCTTCTCGTCTACACCCCCGTCATCCCTCTACTTTCTTTCGCACCCTCCTCGGCTCCCCTCGATTCGAAAAGCAACCTTGGAAAACAATGACCTGGAATTGAACGAGGCGTCTCTGGATATTGCGCATCTCGAACAGAACAGCCCTTTGAAAGCATAGCGTAACGAAACGATTCGAAACAGTTGTGGGATCTTTGCAACACAAGCAGCAAGAAGCTCCCGTTGCTTCTTTTTTTCACTTTTCTTTTTTCTTCTTCTTTCCCCCTCTAGCACCTACTCCGTGACATGGCACATTCCGCATCAACCCCTGCTTGGTGGTGATAATGACCAGGAATGAAGCAGCATCGCGCATCAGCTCGATGACGAGCTCCTCGACTGACAGCGGCCGATCCACCGTTACCGTAAAGCCGCTCCCTTCTACACCGACACCAACCTCCTCAACTTCGGGCTTCGCATATTCCCCCGACGAAGCTCGCGGACTCAAGCATTCAGCATCTGTTGGCTCCCGCCAAGGCCCACCGTCCCGTCTGAAAACAGACGAGTACGGGAACCTGATTCGGTACGGTATTTTCACGCGGAGGTTTTCCTTGCTGGCCTGCTCTTCTATCATCACTACGGCTGACTGACCATGGCATTCCGCTCTAGAAATAGATCAAAGGTAATAAGAGAAGACTCTCAAGTGTCGCCTACATCCACGACCGGCGCTGCCAACCGAGGCAACGGGCATTCCTCCAGTATGGCCTCCGCCCGCGAACATCGATCTGAATTTGGCAACTACCGTCGCGACCTTGCCGTCTTGGATTCCGGCTCTGCCGCCGGTAGCGGCGACAGGACAGCTGGTAACAGCAACACTGCCGGAAGCAGTGGGCAGGCCGGCAGAGGTGCCGCCCCTCAGATACCCCAAATAACGCCAATCAGCACCTCGAGTTTCTACCAGGTCGCGCCATGGATGGCAGGCAGCGGCAGCGGCAGCGGTGCAGTCAGCGCAACTCCGCCATCGACATCGGGCGGCGGAACCCTGACTACCAGTTTCTACAACGATTCTAGCGAGAACGTTTCCGTGGCATCGCAGCTCTCTCCGCCATTCCGCACCAACTCTCGCCAGATCCAGACGCCTGCGAGCAACGAATCCCCTGACGTGCCCTATTTCAACGATGACCGAAGGCCATCTGTTGCCAGCATCGCCACGACCGCAAGCAGCCAAGGATCGAGAGCCAGCGACCGCCGCGGAGGCGGCTTTCGGAAGCTTCAAGGGTTTTTTGGCGAAGAGTTCCCAGGGCGCGACATGTCGGACGCTAGTTTAAGCACTACGGGAAAAGAGCAGCGGTCCCACTCATATAGCCATAGTCGCCCACATCGTGACCGAAATTATTCCAATGCCACCGACAGAGATGCATCCCCATCTTCTTCACGACCACGCACGCCTGTGCCGGCTCCCGAGGTCGTACCATTTCTGTACCAAGAAGCAGATGTGAGTTTTTAATTGCTTTGCCCAATATTGTCTAGATTGGTATTTTTCGGTGGTGGGGTACAAGCCGGGCGTAGCGGTTTAGTCAACAGCGTTGCTTTGCGTGTTTTTCTGGTCTTATCGTTACTTATCTTTCCGCACTTTGCTCACTCCTCTTTCTCTTCCTTCTTCACCCATCTAGGACATAGCAAAGTATGGCGAAGCGCCTGTCCGTAATACCCTCAGTGGTCCGGATCGAGACCGCTACGTATCCGAAGCTCTCTCTCAGAATCCTCCCAAGACATCCTCTTCCTCACGATCTGGCCATTCTATCGCGCATCTCCCGCACCACCACCATCGGCACAACAAGAGCAACGACGATCCCCGGGCACTAAGACCGACGATAAGCAGAGAGGATTCCATCGCAAGCATGCGAGATCGTGTCGCGGCGGGGACGTATTCGTCCACGCGCTCCCGCGCCCAGAGTCCGACACCGAGCGGCAACAGCGGCAATGGCTCATTTGGATTTTCGAAAAATTCCTTCGCAGATGGGCAGATTTCACCCCCAGGGGCCCACAAAAAAGGCCTCCTCGGTCGCTTGAGAAGGAGCAAGGATAAGGAAGATGCGGGCGGCAGCCACAGCCTTGCGGCCCAGTTGAAGAAAATGCCTCATTCCGCCCACAGCCTAACATCGCGTCCTTCGCGTCATGAACTTCCGCGCAACGACGCCGCGTCCCCTTATTCCGGCTCCGAGACCCCAAGCCGCATCTTCAACGACCAAGAATCTCGCTTTGGTGCCGGGTCGCGGCAAGCAACTCTCAACAAGTTTCACTTCACCAAGAAGCCGCGCGGCAATCATCCCATAGACGACTCCGATGAGATGATAGGCCCTACGGATCGTGCCGACAATGGAACGCGGCTATTCTACCTGGACACCGATCTCAACAACATGGAAGGGATTCTGAGTCGGCCCTTGCCTCTGACACCTATGGATGCAGACGTCCACCGCAGCCTAGATAACGATAGAGGAGGGACGGGAACGCCACGGGTCAACCATTATTATAAGAAAAACGTGCCCAATATCGCCACGATCGGTCCCAATGGGCCAGACGCACCGGGCGGGCCAAATGGGGCCTGGAATGCACCGGACAGCTGGGCTGTTCGCCGCACGGCCGATGAAGTTGCCTCGCACGCTCCTGATACGGAAGACTTCGGCAGCCCGCCTCGTCCGGAAGAGAAGGTGATAAACTACTGCATCCGCGTGTTCAAGAGCGATGGAACATTTGCCACTTTGCAGATGCCTCTCACTGCCTCTGTGCAAGATGTGGTTGCACAGCTGTCCAAGCGTGTGTTCACCGAGAGCCAGAATTACCAGATTGTGCTGAAGAGGCACGACATTATCCGAATTCTCAGCCCAGGCGAGCGCCCGCTGCAGATTCAGAAACGCTTGCTACAGCAAGTTGGCTACGAACAACGGGATCACCTAGAAGATCTAGGGCGCGAAGACAATAGTTACCTGTGCCGTTTCCTCTTCTTGGCTGCTCATGAAAGCGATTTTCAGTCGAAATCGCAAGATCTTGGTTTTGGCCGTATGCCAAAGCTCAACCACATCGACCTCTCTGGGCGCAACCTAATTACCATTCCCATCAGTCTATATTCCAAAGCGGGCGACATCACGTCTCTCAACTTGTCTCACAATCTGTCTCTTGACGTACCAAGGGATTTTATCCAGTCATGTCTAAATCTGCGCGACATAAAATATAGCAACAACGAAGCCCGCAAGCTACCTCCTAGTCTCGGTCGGTCCAACCGGCTAACCTTTTTGGATGTCTCCAACAATCGAATCGACAGCTTGGAAAACGCCGAACTAGAAGATATCACAGGTGTTTTGAAGCTAAACTTTGCCAATAACCGGCTGAAGCAGCTTCCCTCCTACTTCAGCGCTTACCACGCACTGCGGACGCTTAATATTTCGTCTAATTTCCTCGACAAATTCCCTGGTTTTCTTTGTGAATTAGAGAGTCTTATCGACCTTGATCTCAGCTTTAACCTGATCAGCAGTCTCCCTGACGCCATCGGCCAGCTAAGGAACCTCGAGAAGTTTGTAATTACGAACAACCGTCTAAAAGGCACTCTTCCAGTGGGCTTCCAGAATATGCAGAACCTCCGGGAACTGGATATTAAGTATAACGCCATCACAAGCATTGACGTCATATCTGAATTGCCAAAGCTCGAAATTCTTACAGCCGATCATAATGCGATATCACAGTTTGTCGGAAGATTTGAGCGCTTGCGGTCACTTAAGCTGAATGCCAACCCAATTACGCGGTTTGAAATTGTCCAGCCCTTGCCAACTCTCAAACTGCTCAATCTCTCCAATGCTCAGCTAGCCAGCATTGACGACTCGTTCAATAACATGCGCAGTCTGGAACGGCTACATCTAGACAAGAACTATTTCGTATCGCTACCGAACCAGATTGGTAACCTCGGTCGACTTGAAACCTTTAGCATCGCCAACAACTCGGTCGGTGAACTGCCGCCTGAGATAGGCTGTCTCACCGAACTACGGACCCTAGATGTGCGCGGCAACAACATTCGAAAGCTTCCTATGGAACTCTGGTGGGCGAATAAACTGGAGACACTCAATGCTTCTTCCAATGTATTAGAGAACTTCCCGAAGCCGGCGTCTCGACCGCCACAAGTGCCCGGCGAATCTTCAAAGGATTCCCTGTCATCAGGACCCACTGGGAGGATGAACAGTACAGTTGGCACGCTCTCGTCCACACCGAGCTCGGAGGAACTTAGTGCGGATGGCTCAAGACGACCAAGCCAGGCTTCTAGCACACTGCTGAGCGTGGGGCCGTCGCCCGTGCCAGCGGGCCCCGATCGCAAGAGTTCTGTCGTGTCTGTGTACGGTAAAGGCGGTCGTAAGACATCGGTTGTGTCACGGAGCACTGCACAAAGCTCTGGCATGCAGACGCCCACGGCTAACTCGCGGAAAGACTCCGGGCTTTCGTCACGCATCACAAATACATTTGCAGGCTCCTTGCGAAACCTCTACCTTGCTGACAATTCGCTGGATGACGAGGTCTTTGAGCAGCTTGCGCTGCTCGGAGAGCTGCGCGTGTTGAACGTTTCATACAACGAGCTAACAGATATGCCTCAGCGGTCTATGACGAGCTGGCCGCAGCTGGTAGAGTTGTATCTATCTGGCAATGAGTTGACAACGCTACCAGCAGATGACTTGGGCGAGTACAGCATGCTCCAAGTCTTGCACATCAACGGCAACAAATTCACCAATCTACCAGCCGACATATCCCGGGCCAAGAAGCTTGCAGTTCTCGACTGTGGCAATAATGCGCTCAAGTATAACATCTCAAACGTGCCGTATGACTGGAACTGGAATCTGAACCCGAACCTCCGCTACCTCAATCTTTCTGGCAATCGACGGCTGGAGATCAAGCAAACTACGTACAGCATCGGAGCTGCAGCCCTGCGCTCAACTGAGCAGTATGCCGATTTTAACCGATTACAAAAACTGCGCGTTCTTGGTCTCATGGATGTGACACTCATGCAACCGAGCGTCCCCGACCAGAACGAAGACCGGCGTGTCCGCACGTCGGGCTCTATGGCTGGCTTTTTGCCATACGGCATGGCTGACACACTTGGAAAGAACGAGCATCTGTCGACCATTGATCTGGTTATGCCGCGCTTTAGCTCCAACGCAAACGATTCTAACGAGCAAGACACTCTACTGTGTTTGTTTGACGGCCAGGCTCTCTCGTCTGGTGGCTCCAAGATTGCAAAATTCCTACATGAGAACTTTAGCCGAGCCTTTTCAGTGGAACTGAAAGTGCTTAAGAGCAGGAAGGGCGATACCATCGAAGATTGCCTGCGGCGTACCTTTTTGTCGCTAAATCGAGACTTGGTGACCAGCTCTATCCAGGCTGACGACCGCTTACCCCCGCCACCTACAACAATGTCACACCGCGGGTCCATTGCACCTTTGGTTCTCACCAGAGAAGACCTCAACTCTGGCGGTGTCGCCACGGTGGTCTACTTACTGGGACAAGAGCTCTATGTTGCAAACGTCGGCGATGCGCAGGCCATGCTTATCCAGAGTGATGGCTCACACAAGATGCTGACAAAGAAGCACGACCCTGCAGAGCCGAGCGAACGGGCCCGAATTCGCGAGGCTGGCGGCTGGGTCTCCCGCAACGGACGACTCAATGATGTGCTCGAAGTCTCGCGCGCGTTTGGCTACACAGACTTGATGCCGGCGGTCATGGCGGCACCCCATGTGGTCCACCACACAGTTGGAGAACAGGACGAAACTGTTCTAATTGCTACGAAAGAGCTGTGGGAGTACCTGAGCCCGGGTCTGGTGTTCGACATTGCTCGACAAGAGAGGCGCGATTTAATGCGTGCCTCCCAGAAACTACGTGATCTTGCCATGGCGTACGGTGCTAGCGGCAAGCTCATGGTCATGATGCTCAGCATCTCAGATCTGAAGCGCAAGGCTGAGCGATCACGGCTACATCGTGGCCAGAGCATGTCGCTGTATCCGTCAGGTGTTCCTGAAGAAGCTGCACAGCAGTTCCTCCCGACGCGTCGTGGCAAGCGAACCAAAGGCGACGTTCAAGACTCAGGACTGCAGCGCCTCGATCCAGAAGTGCCTCCCCCGACTGGTATGATTTCCATCGTGTTCACTGATATCAAGAGCTCGACCAACCTTTGGGAGACGTATCCGGCGGCGATGCGGTCAGCCATCAAGCTTCACAATGAAATTATGCGACGACAGCTTCGTTACATTGGCGGATACGAAGTAAAGACAGAAGGTGACGCCTTTATGGTATCTTTCCCGACGGCAACATCAGCACTTCTCTGGGCTTTTGCCGTGCAACTGCAGCTGCTCGATGCGCCATGGCCGACCGAGATTCTCAACTCCGTTTCCTGCCAACCGATGTTCGACAAGGACAACAACCTCATCTTCAAGGGTCTTTCTGTACGCATGGGCATCCATTGGGGTGAACCGCTGTGCGAAATAGACCCGATCACACGGCGCATGGACTACTATGGGCCGATGGTAAACAAAGCATCCCGTATCTCTAGCGTAGCCGACGGTGGCCAGATTACAGTATCCTATGATTTTATGTCGGAGATCCACCGCTGCCTCGGAACTTACCAAGAACCATCACAGAACGGCAGCATCAGCGATGAAGATGGAGGCATGAACGGATCTAACGCTCCCGACTTCGAAGATGATGCATTTGCGCAAGCTATCCAGAAGGAGCTGAAAGCCTTGACGTATCAAGGCTTTGAGGTTAAAGACATGGGCGAGATCAAACTCAAGGGCCTAGAAAATCCCGAATCCGTCTGCTCGCTCTACCCACATTCGCTCATCGGCCGCATGCAGGCACATCTGCAGCACGAACGGCTGACAGCTGCATTGGCTGCTGCCACCATTGGCGCCGAGGGGCAGATAGCCGCCAACGAAGCAGCCGCTTCTGCAGCCAGTGCCGTCTCTTCCTCGGTCACGGCAGTTGAGGGCGAAACTGCGAAGGCAATTCCGGGCACCAAGCTGCCAGCACCCACATCAGCCTTTATTCTCGGCGATCCAAACACGGAGGACCTGCGCGTCATCCCCGAGGTGATTTGGGCCCTGTGGCGGGTGAGCCTGCGGCTGGAGATGCTGTGCAGCTCTCTAGAGCAGGTGGGAGGCAGCGGCCTGCAGCCTCCAGAGACGGAGCTGCTCGAACGGATGAAACAGCGCGGTGCCAACGTGACGGAAAGCTTCCTGCTCAACTTCCTGGCCCACCAGATCAGCCGGATCGAGGTGAGTTTTTGTTATTTGTCCTTGCTACGCTGCCCTTGTAATTTCCATGTGCTAACCAACGGTCCCCCGAACAGACTTGCATCACAACGCTCACGCTTCGGCACATGGCTATTGGCGGCGGTCCAATCCATCACCTGGACGACCTGCGTGCGTCCATGTCCGATATCTTTGCTGCCTTCCACCACCAGCTCAGCGAGCTCCAGCAATACCGCGCGCGGTATGGACCTATCGAAGAGCTCGAGGACGAAGGGAGCGACACCGAACAGGAGTAGTGCCTACGAGGCACCGTTCTTTGCGTGCGCGCGGTTGCATGGCGTCCACTTACTCTTTTTCTTTTTTGCATTATGTTGCCTTCCTTGCTGCTTGCTGTTCTCCCGCAATGGTAAACGACTTACCTGTTATGACCTGGATGGAACTCGCACATGCATGTATGTTTTTATACACATATTTTGATGGAGTGAATGGATATTTGGACGAATAGGAAGGACTATTCTGGGTATGTGGATTTAAGGGAATTTTTTTTTCTTCTTTTTACTGGATCTTCGAATGTTGTGTTTGTTTATTTTGCTATTTTTTTTTATTCCTCGTTTTGTTCTTGGGTTTATTATCCTTCTGATGTATGGGATTTCTTGGGCTTTCTAGGAGCATGTGTGAAAGACAGATATTATGGGATATAACAAGAAAAAGGGCTGAAAAAAGACATAGTATATTTATCAGGGTAGGGATTTGGACATTGACGATGTGGGTCTCATATTTTTGCATCAATGGCTCGCGCGAGGACCGAACCGCACGCTGAGGAGTCGTGTGGATATCGCCGTTGGATGTATCTTGTGGTAGTTTTCTCGTCTTGAAATGCGGGAACATGTGCCAATTCTTGCACGCATCTTTGGTTACATTTTATGTTTCCTTTTTTTTTTTTTTATAAATCAACGAAGTTTGCCTTTCCCCCACATTTGTTGCTTCCGGACCGATCGGCAGCACAACCAGCTAGTGAATGTCGGGCTACGCACCTGGCAGCTCGGAAGACGGTGGAAAAGCGTGATGAAGATAGGAAAAAGGGTGCGTTCGCCCATCTCGATCTCCCGGGTCCTCCCTCGCTGAGCCAGTTGAGTCGCAGTATGCTTCTAGAAAGAAACGAGATGCAAATCGCATTACGTTGCAGAGAGCTCGCGCGCTGCGGCATGCCGGAGAAGCTGAAGCAGCCAGACAGCGAGCGCAGACACCCGAAACTCTGCGGAAGAACGGCGCAGGCCAGCCTCGCTTGAAAGTTTTGCCCCTGCCCATTGCATGATCTATGTAAATAGATTCTCTCGAATCCTAATTCTGCTGCCAAGACAAAGGCGCCCCACGCCTCAGACTTCCAGCATTCGAAGCTTTTTCTAGTTCATTCTCTTTTTGTACGTGTGTGTGCCCATGTGCTGCGGCTGGCAATCTTTATCTCTGGCCAGGCTTGCAGGAAGCTCAGCTGTCGGCCTTGCGCAGAGCTAAGCAGGACAATATTGGACGAGTCATCAGCGGTACGTAATGAATTTTTGTGCAAGGGGATTGGCTGATAGATCCGTGTCTTGTCTCGTTGATCAGTTGTGTGTTTTGCCAAGATCTGTGTAGCTTCTTCGGGATGGGGAGCCCATTTTCTTGGCCTTGTGCGCCGTTTTCTGGCCTGGGTGGAGACCCAGAGAGGTGCGTTCAGTGGCCGGAGACAGGCGGTGGTCCGTGGCGGGAGACAAGGCCCTGGGTTCTTATTAGTGCCGTTTTTGTTGCCAATTACGCATATCATCCCGCAATCTCATGATAATGATCAAATAGTTACGGGCCAAATAAAGCCAGAAAGATAACAGAAAAGCCGCTGGGGCCAGGCACTAACAGAAAGCAGAAAGCAGGAAAACAGCTAAAAACCAATGTTTTCGATACAAGAAGCTTACTCGTACTTTCAGACATCCACCTAATAGCTCTCGCCCCCCTCCCTTCCATCCCGCCTGTCTCGCGAGTGTTGCATTCCCCCAGGCCCAACAAACACTACACTGTCTCTCAGGTTAGAGAAGGGAACCCCACCGAGTTCCTCCGACCTCGTCGCTTGTGTCCTTGTCATCATACTGTACCTGCACAACCGCTTCCTTTGTCCTGTTATCAGCTATCAATCATATAAGCCTCCTGTCTTTCCCACGCACCCCCTTTCCTCTTGCTCTACAGACTCTTATTTTGGCTTTCTTTTTTTTTTTTTTCCCTTCCCTCTCTCTCCTAATCCTAATTACTCTTATCGGCGTTTCCGAGGACCATTTACAAGCTTAATTTCTCTGGGTTGCGTGTGATCCGTCTGCTGGATCTGTTCCTGAATCTGTTATCACAGCCTAGTCTGTTTCCAGTATGTCTCTTCTCTTTCCGACCTTGAACAGGGTCGCTGCGCTCTTAAAGGTGCCGAGCACTTTTATCACTCACCCTTTATCCTTTTTCATGAACCCACGAACCTCCTCGACTTTCTTTTACACAAAACAAGCTAGCTAGCAAGCAAGCAAGCAAAGCAAGAAAACAATCCAACTTACCATTTGACCAGTACCGGAGTCTTCAGCTTTCTGTTTATTTCTGCTGTCCCAAATACCCGACGACCCACAATGTCCGCTCCTGAAGTGTCCCACGGCCGCGGCGGCGCTGGCAACATCAACCATGACGGCACCGAGTACGTCGACGGCGAGATCGTCCGCGCTGGTGTGGAGGGCAGCCATGAGGACGGCGCCTTCAGCTCGGGGCGTGGTGGTACGTTCAGTCTTCCTAGTGCAGCAGGCAGATAACCGCACTGGTGCCTCTCGAAGGAGAAAGAGAGAGATGAAATGGCCAGCCTTGCTCTGCTTATACTTTGTCCTGTCTTTTCTTTGCAGCTCTCAGCTCTCTGCATCCATTTCTGCACATGCTAACATGGTCTCCCCCTGTTAGGCGCTGGCAACATCGGTGACGCTGGCGTGCGCCCGTCGGTAGACGGCCGCGCTGACAAGCAGATGGTGCCCGAGGCGGCCGTGCGCCCCTCGATGGACCCGATCGACTACCACACCGGCCGGGGCGGCGCTGGCAACGAGCACCTGGCTGCCGAGAGCGAGAAGGAGAAGCTGAAGAAGAAGGAGGTGCCGACCCTGCACGCAGACAACGTGGGCCTCGCCGACAAGCTCAAGCAGAAGATCGTTCACGTGTTCAAGAAATGAGGGGTTTTTCTCTGCACTGTCGAGGAGCGGAAGAGGGTAGTGTTTGGTTGAGGTTTTTTTTTTTTTTTTCTTTTTTTTTGTTTCGTCTCACTTTTAGATGATACCTTATTTTTCTTCAGATAGATATTCCCCCGATTGGCGCTTTGAAGAAAGCCTTGTCAGCATCCTCACTTTTTTTTTTCTCTCTTCCACTCTTAAAAAAAAATCAATTTTCTATGCGATCTTATTAAAATTTATTCTCTCATATAATTTTTTACTTAAATTTGGTCGCCGTCCTCACGAAATGAATTGCCGGTCGGGCAAAAGAAAGGCGAGAAAACCTGGTTCACTGATATGCACGGCAAATGAAGAGCGACGGGCCTTGGTGCCGTGAGAATTTCTGTAAGCATGTGCAAGGAAGAGACAGATTTTCTCACTTGCGCTGCAATTCTCTTCCCCCCCTCCTTGTTGTCTGTCGCAGGATCGCCGGGATCGCAAAAAAAATACTGCGAGCCGTGGCAGAGCACGCCATCCGAGACAACAGATACCTAAGACACGAGACAATACAAGGGTCCCGTCGTCTGTCCTGCACGTACGGATAGGATTTTAAATGCCCGACTGCTCCTCTCAGGACAAAATTATGTTGTACATACAGGATGCAACACCTGAGCTCATAATAGCTATGCATTTGCCTCTGCGCAGGCAACCCGGATTTTCCCTCCCGTTCCCCGCCGATCTCTCTGGGGCCCTTGCGTCTCTTTTCTGCTCTCTAGATGGGGGGAGAATGTATGTATTCGCGTTTAGACTATATTTTAATCTATTCTATGCATCCTTGTTCTTTTGCAAAGATTTCAGCATCTGCGAGATGAGAATCTGCCCGATGCGAACGGAGGTAGCTTTTTGGATGGGCCATGAGTGCGCAAAAAAGCGAGCTAATTCGGGTTAGGAGGGGAGTGTCCAGCTGAAGGAGCTTACGCAGTAATATCACGTACACGCAGCGGAACTCGCCGTGAACACAGTACCATAGCTTGTACTAGGCAGACTTTAGAGCTCCCCAGAGAGAAGGGATCAGCACTGCATTAAAAGAATAAAAAAAGAGGCGAATTTTATATGTTCATGTACTCCGTAGTGTGTAGCAAGGCAGGCAGGCAGGCAGCCTACAGCATTCATCTTGCTTGTGCAGGGGTTCATGCAGGGCCGAAAATGGTAGACAGATTGCTCAACCACCAGCACGATCTTCTGCGGCGCTCCGTAAATAGCACCAGCTCTTGCAGAGCAATCAATCCCGCGGGGGGACTGTGAATGCAGACAGAAATGTGCAGGCACCTCAAAGAAGACAGCAGCATCTTTATGCACTGAAAAGTTGAGATGCAAATGGCATTGGGGCCGAGAAGGATCGTCGAATGAGAGACCGGATGGGTCCTATTATTACCGGTAAGAATGATATCGGCGTAGCAAGCCATCTGGCCCATTGTGCATCTCGCAGCAACTCGCGGTCACTTGCTGCTTGCTGGTCGCAGGTTCGCGGGCCGCCAAGGTTGCTCTAGAGTGTCTTTTTCAGTATGTTGCTCCGCACGTAGTACACAATCGGTGTATGCATTAGATGCGAATTTGCAAATACGAGATATGCAGAGAGACCACAAAAACCAAAGGCACCACAGCACGAAAGAGGAAATGTCCATTGGAAGCTGAAGGGAAAGAGAGAGATGTGCGCCTGCAGCAAGTAAAATGATCCAGCAGAAAACGGAAAGAGAAGACAAAACGACTACAAAAAAGGAAAGGGAAATGAGCATAGCGCACCTGCAAGCCTCTCGCCTCTTCTCTTTCCTCTTTTGTCCATTTTATGTCGTCTTTCGTATTCTCTTGTCTTCTTTTGTCCTCTTCAGGCGCATGCGTTTCTCTCTTGTACCTGCTTTGTCTCGGTCTTTCTTTCTTTCTTTCTTTCTTTTTTTTTTTTTGTGTGTGTGTGTGTGTTCGGTTCGCTTTTTTCTCTTTTCTCTTTCTTTCCTTCCCTCCACATCTCTTTTTTGTCGTCGCAGTGCATTGTTGAAGAAGGAGATATACCCACCTTCTTCCTACTGTCGTCGCTCTTCCCTCTCTTGCCCTCCTCCACCCCCCTCCCTCGCTCCATCGCTCCCTCCTCGTGCATTTTCGTTCCTGCCATTATTCTTCTCCTCTTCCTGGCCCTCTTTTGGGCCACATTTTGTTTCCTTTTCCTTTTCGCCTGTTTTCTCTTATTATCTCCATCCCCTCCCTCTTTTCTGCCTCAGTCTTTGCCCTTCTCCTCCTCCTCTTCTCTCTTCTTTTCCTTCGTCTGCACACGGAAAATCTTGTGTACTTCAAAATCCTCTTATTCTTCTTATTCGCCGCCTTATTCTTATTCTTATTCTCCTCCTCCTCCTCCTCTTCTCTCTTCTTTTCCTTCGTCTGCACACGGAAAATCTTGTGTACTTCAAAATCCTCTTATTCTTCTTATTCGCCGCCTTATTCTTATTCTTATTCTCCTCCTCCTCCTCCTCTTCTCGTCGTCTTTTGCGCAATCGTCTCGGCAAATCTCGTTTCTAAGAAGAATTTATGCAGAATGCATTCGGGCTCCTGAACCTGACATATCTCGAGATCGTCGACATAAGAGCTTAAAATACCCAAAGGAAATAAAAAAAGGTTGCCCGATTCGCACCAAGAGTTCCAGCACAGAGGAAGCACACTTCGTCATCGCAAGGCACAACCAGTTAATCACACTACGGGGAACACGGCTTTGATTTCCTTTTTCTCCAGCTCTTTGTTTGCTTGAGTGCTCTGCTACTGCTTTGCTATCGGCCGTCCAATGGTGTTTCGATTTTCTGTTCATGTACCATATTACGGAGAAGGCGCCATAGTCTCCGCGATGCATTAGCGCATTCCCTCTGGCCTCCCTCCCTGTCTCCCTTCCCTGTCAGAGGCCCACTAAAATAAGGAACAAAACACGCCCCAAAACAACAGCGAGAGACAGGGTCCGCTGACCGAGGATTTGCGCCCGCGGGAGAATGGCACACCAGGAGGAAGACAACCCGCACCACCACCAGCCCCAAGCCCCTGCTGCTGCGGCTGGTGGTGCTGCACCTCCTGTGGCTGCTGCCAGCTCCAGCGCCGCCGCTGCTGCCAATCAGCCTGTACACCACCACCCACAGCACCACCCGCGTCAGCATCACCGCGGTTACTATGGCACAGCTGCCGCATCATCCTCATCCAACGCCGCATTCCACTCGCACTCGTCTTCCTTCGAGGCCGACGACGAACGATCTGCTACCGGCTACCACTCCATCCTATCGGCTAGCAACAACAGCTTCCACGAAAGGCACAGCGACAGCAGCAGCGATTACCATCCCGGTCAGCCCACGCAGCGCGCCGACGCCATGACCACTGGGGCCAACGAGATCGGCTTTGGCGGCGAGGACGAAGACGACCATTCCCGCCATCGTCTTCGTCGCCATCGGCACCGTCATGGCGACGCGGCTGCCGCTTCCGCCTATGCCGGCGAAGATACCCGACCGACAAGCAATAAGGAGATTCTTGGCTGGTACACGTACGCCTTCGCGTCCGAGACGTACGTGATCTGTGGTAAGTTTTCCGGCCTCCTGGGAATGCAGAAAGAAGAGGTAGCGCAAGCACGTTTTCTAACCTGATGCAGCTATCGCGTCCTTCATCCCCATCCTCCTCGAGAGCCTTGCTCGTGAGAACGGCGTCCTCTTGTCCGATCACAAGACCCCCTGCGGTGCCAGCAACGGCCCGACATCTCCGTCTCACGCCACAAGTCTCTCCGCCCGCGACGGCGCCGCCGACACCCAGTGCGTTGTCTATGTTTTCGGCCTCGAAATCAATACAGCCAGCTTTGCCATGTATACCTTCAGCATCAGCGTCCTCCTCCAGGCTCTGCTCGTGGTCAGCATCAGCTGCGCCGCCGATCACGGCAACTACCGCAAGACCCTGCTCCTGTCTTTCGCCTGCACCGGTAGCATTGCTGTGATGCTGTACTTGGCCGTCTCTGCCCGCGTCTACCTGTTGGGCGCTCTCCTGGCCATTATATCCAACACCTCCTTCGGGGCCTCCTTTGTGCTGCTGAACTCCTTTTTGCCGCTGCTCGTGCGGCACCATCCATCTCTCCTGTTCGGTGATGGGAATAGGCCTGCGCCCGCAGACGAGCAGCCACGTCAGATTCAGCTGCGCGACGACGAAGAGGAGGAAGCAGAGGAGCAGCGCGAAGAGCCGCACGCGCACGATCACGATCATGATGACTCTGTCGCAGGCGCCGACGACTCCACGACGGCCCTATTGCCCTCCAGCGAGTCTGCATCTGGCGCCCGTCGCGGTTTCTTCAACTCGTCTGAATCTCCGTCCTCGGCTTCTTCTCCGCCTCATCGCTCTCACGAAGAGCAGACGTCTCTGGAGCTGGCACTCTCTACGCAGATCTCCTCCAAGGGCATCGGCATCGGCTACTGCGCCGCGCTCTTTGTGCAGTGCGTTGCTATTTTCATCGTCTTCAAGATGCACAACACTCTGTGGTCGCAGCGAGTTGTGCTCTTCGTAATCGGAGCCTGGTGGGGCATCTTCACCATCCCAGCCGCCATGTGGCTGCGGCCGCGCCCTGGCCCACCTTTACCCGCTACTGCGGCGCTGGGCGGCGGCAGCGCTCTAAATAGACCCGGCGTGCTCAGCTGGGTGCGATCCTGGCTGGCGTATCTGGTCTATGCTTGGTCGTCGCTCTTCCGCACGATCAGCCTCGCCCGCCGCCTTATTGATATAGTCCTCTTTTTGGCCGGCTGGTTCTTGCTGTCCGATGCCATTGCGACGACGTCTTCGACGGCTGTTCTCTTTGCGAAGACGCAGCTGCATATGGAGGTGTGGGCGCTGGGTCTCATCAATGTCATTAGCACTACTACTGGTGTGATTGGTGCTTTCTCGTGGGCATTTGTATCACGCCGCTTCGGTCTGAAGCCGCTGCATACTATATTGGCGTGCCTGGGCCTCTTCGAGCTCATCCCCCTCTACGGCCTGCTGGGCTATCTGCCCTTTGTGCGCAACTGGGGCGTTTTTGGTCTGCAGCAGCCCTGGGAAATGTACCCTCTGGCGGCAGTCTACGGGCTGGTGCTAGGCGGCCTCAGCAGCTATTGCCGCTCGTTGTACGGCGAGCTGATCCCGCCTGGCTCAGAGGCGGCCTTCTATGCGCTCTATGCGATCACCGACAAAGGTTCGAGCGTCTTCGGTCCGGCGATTGTGGGCGCCATCATCGACGCCTCGGGCGAGATCCGGCCGGCGTTCTGGTTCCTGGCTGCGCTCGTGGGCCTGCCGGCGCCCCTGCTCTACTTTGTGGATGTAGAACGCGGCAAGCGCGAGGGCGAGCGCCTAGCGACGGTGATCGAGGGGTTTCGCGTGGACGGCAATGACGGTGACGATATAGACAGCGACAGCAGCCACACGCCGCGGGCCATTCTAGGCGACTACGACGACGACGAAGAGGAGCACCAAGGCGTGCAGAGGAACTGATGTATTGTATAGTCTGTTTTGGAAGCGCATTTTCGGCCCTCTGTTTTCCCCGCATAGCGATGGCGTTAATATTCTCTTTCATTTCTCTCTTTCCCATAGTTTCGGACCCCTCTGCTCTTATAGTATAGTAGTCTGCATAGTCTGGACGCCTCCGATGGAACAATGGGCATACGAGCTGTTTTCGCAGCAGCGGCCGCGCTTGGCACACGCGTTTATAGTCATAGTAAGATATAATTCAAGTTGCCCCGAAATTGCCCTGACCGGGCAGGGTTTATACTCTTGTCCCCAGCAGTTTACCCACTCTCCGCGAGGCTGGCATGGGGTTCACGTGACACTTGTGTCGATCAGTCCAACAGAAACCTGTCCTGTTCTATAATGTGGCAAAATCTCATTCGTGCCCCGAAGTAAATTGTGCAAAAGCGACGATGCCCGCCGATCCCGTTTTTGCTCTGCCCGGTTCATCCAGACACAAAGCAGCCGGTCTTCTCTTCGGATGCCGCGCTGGCCGAGGCGGTAGCGCTTTTCGTACGAGTAGCGCAGCAAACGAACAGCGGCAGCTGCGTAGTTGCATTAGCTGCACACTGCACCAGCCAAACACATAAAAGCCGCCTGCTGCGCCTGTGTCTCTTGACGCAGCATATAGAGCATTCGAGCACGTAGGAAGGGGCGGGCACGGCATCGCGAACCGCACGCTGGATCGGGCGGCATAGGACATTGCCCCTATCTCTTCGCCTAGTATGTTTCGACGCCGAGGAGATTATAGGAGACCCATGCCCCGAACAAAAATGCGCCCCCCGCCCCGCACCTCGACAGGCGGCTATCGCGAAACCTGTCTCAACACTGACTAGTCTGGCATCCCAAAACTGCAGGAGCCTAAAAGGAGCTTTTTCCTGGGAAGAGTCGCCGTCTTATCTTCATCCCCCCTCCCCTTCCGGAGAAGGATCTCGTTCGCGATGCCCTCCACAGCAAGAGACTATAGAAAAACGGACAAGCTTTCCGCATTTTCTGGGACGGAAAGTGCGCTCTGTCCCACAACAGCCCACAACGGCGATATAGTAGAAAATATAGTAGATCTTCCCCAACCTTTTTTTTTTTTTTTTGCCTCGTGCGCCTTTCCTTCTCTGCTGGCGCAATCGAAATCATCAGAAGAGTCGCGGGTTTCCCTCATTCACTCCAACTTTATTCAATCAACTTCATCGTTCTCCCAAAACTTCCTCCGATCCGTCTTCGCTTTAACTTCGCCTTTGACTCTCTTCCAACTTTTCGCTGCCCCGGTTCCAACTAGTGTTCTCTTCCTCTTTTGTCGCCCAGGGTTTTCTCGGCGCTTCTGTCTCTATCTCTCTGAAATTCATTCGCTCCGCGTCTGATCCTGCATTCTGCATTCTGCCGAAACCCGAAACAATTAAAAAATAACAGACGAGACAATCGAGTGTCCCCTCCTCCCTCTTTTCTCATTTCTCTACAACTTTCTTCTCTCTCTCTCTCTATCCCTATACCTCTTTCTCTCTCTCTCTCTCCCTCCGTCCTTTTATCGATCGCCTTAATTCGCTTGGCTCGTTTCGTTTCGTTTCCCCTCTTTCTCTCATTGCTTTTCTCCATGTGACCCCTCCTCGGTTGTCTCAGGATTATATTTCTATTCGCCAGGTAAGTTAGAGAAGACACGCACAAGAGGAAAACTAGAGGTCGGGAAAAAAAAAAAAATAAAATAAAATAAAATAAAAAATATAAAATAAAGCAAAGAAGCGGTCGAGATTGGACGCACGCCAAGTCATCAAGGAAGCCTGGGCGCGCTGTGTCGGCCAACAGCGAAACGAAGAAAAAGGGCTCACCAAATTGACTGGATGCTTATAATCTCCTACTTGGTACATATCTGGCTTGGCGCGTATCCTCATGGTTATCTCTCTCTGTTCTTTCTTTATCTTGCAACACACACACAAACACACACACACACGCACTAGGAGCAACCTTTTCTTTCTCTCGAGCAAACAGATAATCGACTTGTTCGCTTTCTTTCTCTTCTCGCACGAGAAACAGCCTTCAGCCCCAAGTCGGGGACATTTGGAACAGCGTCGCCGCCTGACTTGCCGATCATTCGGTGCATACCTTGATACTTTGGCGTGGTCTATATTGTCTATTTGTCACTTCGGGCTTGCTGACTTACTGCTCCGTTACTATACGCAGACTGCTCACATTGCGTTTGTGTTTCGCCTCGTCCTTCTTATTGCCTATCCCTTTCGAGCGGCCAATAACTCAGATCAAATCAAATCAACCAGCGCCACATCCCCCATTTTTTTTATGTAAGACCGCACCCCTTCAGCTGTTCACAAATCACTCGACAGAGACAAGAAACGTATACCCTGTTCCGCGTCTCCTCACCGTTGCCTTTTGCCTCCCTCCCCCCCTAGTTCTCCCTGTGTCCCTCTCCCTCCCAAACTCGGCTAGCTGTCCACAACACAACAACAACAATAACAACAATCAAACAGCCACAACCACCCACAGCACTGCAACCTTGCCATCGTGCTTATCGTGGTTTTTGCTTCTTCTCTTTTGCCTGCCATCGCCATCGACTTCATCGTCGTCATCATCGCCATCATCTTTATCGTCCTCTTTTTTTTTTTCCTTTTTTTTTCCCCCCATTTTTGCCTTCTCCTTTCTTTCTCTCCCTGCTACTCATGGCCGACAGCCGAACTCCACACTCGCGCCAATTTTAGTTTTTAGTACACCGAGCTCCACGCCTCCACGTATTTCGTACGAGGACAGAGAGCGTGTCTACCCATCCGTTCCGTTCTCATTCTAATACCCCCCTCCCCCCCCCTCTCTCTCTCCCCCTTCAATAGTCTAGCGGACACATTGGTATTTTTGCTTCGTGTTAGCATTGTTTCGCCTAGCTCGCTCATTGACTTACAGACCACGCTAGAAGACTAAAATACACACCAAAAAGAATTCCGCACGCCAAGGACTGCCAGAGGCCACCTGGAAGAAGACCACCCAAAAGGCTACCCACACAAGAGGGCCACCCATACACCACACCAAAGGAAACGCATACCAAGAAGAAAAAAAAACAACACTAAATACTAGCTGGACGGCCTGGCTCTGAGAGGCAAAAACAGCGTTACGACGTACATACTCCGTACATACGATCCATACGACACATACGCAACGCAACACGGGCTGTCCTGTCTATCCGCTGCGGTGGGGAGCTTTGACCCTTGGCATCCGTCTCTCCCTCACTATAATCAATAATTATAACGTATTTGGTCCGTACTCTTTCCGTCCTATAATATTACTTACTACTTGAGCGAAGTCTCAGGCAAAAAAAAAAAAAAAAAAAAAAAAAAAAAAAAAGAAAACGACCCGGCAACGTTAATCTGTCAGCATTGCCTTTTTCCTATTTGCTCTAAAACGTCAGCCATATTTTTGCGCTTTTTATTTTCGCTGCCAAACAACATCCAAAGCACGACACCTTATGACACAACCCTAACATTTCCTTTCTCTTGGCGGCGAAGATCGACAATCGGACACATCGACACAATCCACCCTCCTTTCGTCGCAATTAACCTGTGTTTATTTTTTTTTCTTCCGCCCATTCTTTCTGCGTTCTCGTCGCGCGACAATCACGCATCCCGATAAGAGAGACGACACACGCAAACACAACCCGCAACCCGCGATCGCTTTCTATCGCCAGGCCATCGATGCGAGTCTCGGACCCAACGGTCCAACGGTGCGCCTAAACTTGCGACGGACCGCCGCCTGCGATTCAATTTTTTTTTCTCCCTGCCGTCGGCATCGCGAGAAGAAAAAACAAAAAACAAAAAGAAAACAACAGCAATCCTTTCCAATACGTTTCTGCATTCATCCCTTTCGTCATCGTCGCCATGCCACAGCCATCATCGTCTCACTCCTCGTCCTCCGGCACTAAGCGGCCACGTCCCGGCACGTCCTCCTCCTCCGCCGCCGCGCCCGCCGACGACATCCGCGCCGAATGTCCCTTCACCGTCCGCCTCGTCGACCCGCGCGAGAAAGAGTTCAAACCAAAGGGCAAGAAGCGGAGGAAGCGGGGCCACTCCAAGAATGGCGACCATCTCGACGACCGCGACACGTCCGGCAGCAATCGCAAGATCCTGCAGCAGTGCGCGCCCTTCTCCCCCAAGGGCGCCTTCGAAACACACAGCACCATGGATGTGCATTACGTCGTCGAGCCATCGAAGCAGTGGTCCGACATGACGCGGTATAATAGCTTTGTTTGTGCGTCATTTCTTTTCGTTTCTCTTTTTTTTTTTTTTTTTTTTTTTTTTTTTTTGATCTCTCTGCCGTCGTCCTTTGTTGATTGCATCCTATATCGAGATAACCCATCTCTATTCTGCCTCTGCTGACCATTTTCTCACCTGCAGTGAATGGTGTCAAATACTACTGCGAGGGCTTCATCTACGTCGCCAACGAGTCGTCCGTCGAGCGCCAGCGGTCCACGAACGCCACGCCCAGCAACGGCGACAGCAACGGCACCGGCGCGTCGCGGGATCCGCGCAAGCGCTCAGACGACGACTGGGTCGCGCGCATCCTCGAGATCCGCGCCAGCGACGAGCACCACGTGTACGCCCGCGTCTTCTGGATGTACTGGCCCGACGAGCTGCCCCCCAACACCCACTACGGCAAGAAGCTGGTCGAGGGCCGCCAGCCCTACCACGGCGCCTCGGAGCTGATCGCGTCCAATCACAGTGCGTAGATGCCATTGTTTTGTTGTGAAGGAACGAATTGCTCGTAGAGAACTGGAGAACTAACCATACGGATGCAGTGGACATTATCAACGTCGTCAGCGTCACGTCCATGGCGACAGTCAACCATCTCAACGAAGACAAGGACGACGACGTACAGAGCGCCCTCTACTGGCGACAAGCATTAGACGTGCGCAATATGGAGCTGTCGGTGCGTGTTTCATCTCTTGTTCCTCTTATTTTTCTTGACTTTTTCGAATTCTGCGTTTGCTCTCTGATTTTGGATTTTGGATTTGATTTCCTTTTTCTTCTCCTGTCTTTCTTCGTTCCCTACGGGACGCTAACTATCCCTTTGTCTCTTCCCTAGGCAATCGAGAACGTCTGCGACTGCGACATGCCTGCGAACCCCGACAAGATGCTTGTCGGCTGCGGTGACCCGGCCTGCGGCAAGTGGATCCACGAAGAGTGTCTGAAGCACTACGCCCTGATGCGCGTCTACGAACGGCTGGGCCGCGACAAGCCACACATCCTCGAGCGGAAGCCGCTGCTGGGCGGGCCAGCAGCAGTGAAGTCGGAGACGACAGAAGACGTGAAAGAGCCCCTCAGCCCAAGGGAGAGCGGCGGCGCCGTGTCGGCGCAGCACTCTATCGATGTGAAGGCAGACACGGTAGAGGTGGCCGGTGACGAGCAGCAAAAGCAGCAGCAGCAGCAGCAGCAGCAGCAAAAGCAAGCAGAGGAGGCGGTCGACGGCGAGGACGAAGACGACGACGACGACGAGCCGCGGAGGGCGGGCCGCGTTGGAAAGAAGAACAGAACCGGTCCTATAGCCATACGCGACAAAGGGCGAACAGCAGACGGCGGCGGCGAGGATGACGACGACGACGACGATGACGACAGCACCCGCGTCCACAAGACGCCGCTCTTAAAAGCCGAGGCCACGACGCCATCGGCAGCCGCAGACCTGGCCGCCATCCGCACCAAATCCGAATCCACACAGGCTACGGTCGCCACAGGCGGTCTCGCCACCCCAACGCCCGCCACGGCTGCCGCTGCGGCAGCCGCTGCGGCATCTGGGACGAACGGCACCCGCGGCGGGCCCCGCAAGCGCGCCTACCCGACGATCCACGCCCTGAAGAAGAAGCCCTACGACAAGCTGTTCGAGGCCACGCTGCTGCTGGGCCCGCCGTCGACCTCCGCCTCCCACGAGGCCGCCTCTTCGAACGCGTCGCCGCCGCCGCCGCCGCCAGGTGCCGCCGTGGCAGCAGCAGTTTCTGCCAACCCGTCGGCCATCCCGGCCAACCCGACCGCGGGCGCCTCGCCCACCATGATCGAGATCCGGGATCTGCGGACAAACGTCACCGGTGGCGTAAAGGTGTGGCTGGAGCCGGCAGAGTGCCCGCTCTGCGGATCGGCCATACGCTAAACTGAGAGGCTGGAGAGGCTGGAGAGGCTGAGAGGGAGAGGGGATGATAAGGAGGGGAGAGAGGAGCAGATTGGAGCTCTGGGACTGCCTTGGTCATGGCGAAGGGACGAGCTGGAGAGCGGAGGGGAGGGAAGGGGAACGCGTTGGTTCGATGTACCTTTATAAGGAGAAGAAGACTGTCCTCCTTTGTCTTGGTTCACACATCCTATTTTCTATGTGTTTTATTTGGGGTGTGCCTGTTTTTTTGCCTGTGGTCTGCTTGTTTGCTTGCTTTCTTCATATATATTCGATGGCCGGGGACTCAAAAAAATGACGGTTGTGTTCTCTTTTTTTCTTTTTCTCTCCATGGTGGGTTTAGTTACTCTTTGTTTTTTTCAGCAGACGGGATACAATCTGCATGAATCTGTTTCTTGTGTGTTGTTTTTTTCTTCTTTGTGTTTGTTCCTTTTTTCTACTGCTAGTCTGCGCCTCGTCCTCGCCTGTTTTTTCCTTTTTGTGTTTTGTTTTTCTAGTAACAGGGAGGGTGGAGGCGATATGTTTCCTGGGAAGAGGGCTCTTCTGATTTTGCTTTCTTTTCTTATTTTCTATGTCCCGTGTCTCTGTCTATTTTTGCTTCTTCCTCGTCTGCCTCTGCCTTGCCAGCCCTGGGAGGCCTTCCAATCTGCGTCTGTGTCGTTTTTTTGTCTGTATTTTTGTAACATCTACTTATTTTTTCCGTGGTTGATCAATCATGTCTCCTTTCGTTTAGTCCATGTCCTCTTCTCTTTTTGAACTGGCAGGCTTTCTTCTCTCTTGTCTCTTCTTATGCATTTGACAATTGCTGATGTCTCTAAAAGTAAATCTCTCAGGGGATCTGTCTTCACGAGGGTCTTCTTTTTTTTGCGTCTGGCTCGCTGTTCGTGTTTCCTTGTCTTGTGCCCTCTTCCGTAAAATGAAAGGGAGACTCTGTTCTACTCTGGCTATTTTGGACATAATCAACCAAGCTTCGTATATATTCGTTGAAACCTGCAGGTGACCATGACCGAGGTTTGTTTTGATGTGCTGCACTGTGAACTACAATCTGCTCGCAAATATGCTAAACTATCGTACATGTACATATTTCCTTCTTTTCGTTGTCAGCCTTCTGCTTCCGCGGTGATCTATGCCGCTGCCTGGTGCTCTGCGACCGCTTCTCCATTCTTGATCCGCCGCAGGATGTAGATCCGCGGCGCCATGCGTGGCCCGACCCACCAGCCGCCCGTCAGCGCCCGCACCGTCTGCCGCACGCGCGCCAGCGTGGCGCCGTGGCCGACGACGGGGACTGCTGCCAGCGACGCGTCTTGTTCGCTATTAGAGGATGGTGAAGGCTCGGCCTGCCCTGGGCGCAGCACCTCGATGCCGGCGTACCCCTGGACGACGGCGACGGGCTCCCAGCGGGTCCCCTTGGCGGCCTGGTCCTGCTCGTCCGGCGGAGCGCCGCCGACGGTCTGGGGGTCCTCGGCCAGCGCGTAGTCGAACTGGGCCCAGAAGGCCGGGTCGCGCAGGCGCCACGAGTCTTCTGTCTTGTCCACGACGAGCTGCGGGATGCCGCCGCTGGTGCTGGTGCTGGTGCTGGTGCTGCTGTCGATGCCCGCCGCAGAGGACGCCGCTCCCAAGCCGAAAGCAGAGCCGTCCGTCCGCGGCACGGCCAGCGCGGGGCCCAGCGTGGACCCGAAGAGGGTGACGCCGGTCATGCAGGCGAGGACGTCGGCGTGGGCGGCGACGACGGAGGCGGCACCCGGGTCGGCGAGGATGCGCTGGCGCAGGGCAGCCAGGGCCTCGCCGCCGGGGTAGTTGAGGGCGGAGACGAGCAGCATGGCGGCGCTGGTGGCGAAGGCGAGGGGCACGGAGAGGGCGAGGGCGGCGGCGGCGGCGGCGCGGGCGGCGGGCAGCAGGCTGCCGCTGCCGCGCTCGTTATCGCGCTTCTTGGAGCGGGAGGCGCCGGAGGCGGCCTTGAAGATCTGGTCGGCGCCCAGCGCGGCGGCGGCCGTCAGCGGCGGCACGACGTAGAGGATGAAGCGGGCCTCCTTGTGGGGCTGCAGCGAGTAGACGGCGACGAAGAGCAGGCTGGGCACGACGAGCAGCAGGGCGGGCCCGCGCGTGGCCGGGCGCCACAGCGCGGCGGGCACCAGCAGCAGCGGGGCCAGCGGGTTGAGCAGCAGGCGCGGCAGCGCCGACGTGGCGTAGTAGTGCCAGGGCAGCACGCCCCACTGGCTGGCCTGGCCGTGCAGCACGTTGAAGACGAAGCCGTGCAGCTCGGGCCACAGGGGCAGGAGCGGCAGGGCGGTGCTGCCGCCCCGCTGCCAAAAGTACGTGTCGATGGGCAGCGAGACCGCCAGGGCGGCGGCGGCCGCCGCCGCCACCACGCCCGCGATCTGCCCCAGCGACGCCCGCGGCGCCAGCACCAGGTGCAGCGCGACGCCGGCCAGCAGCAGCGCGACCTCGGCGCGGAAGACGACGCCGGCAAACGTCAGCAGGCACAGCGCGACGCGGATGCGGCCGGCGGGCGACGGCGCCCACAGCGGGCGGCGGCGGCCGCCGCCGCCGCCTCGGGGAGCGGTCGACGGCTGGCCCTGCGGCGCCAGCAGAAACGCCGTCGCCAGCGTCGCCAGGAACAGCGCAAACGTGTTGGGCAGCGTCCGCGACGCATAGAACACGGCGTGGAACTGGCCCGCCTGCAGCACCAGGTACCACCGCGCCGCGCCGCGGCCGCACGCCCGCCCCAGCGCGCGCGCCAGCGCCATCATGGCCCCCGCGTTGGCCAGCCCCAGCAGCGCCCGGACCGCCAGCTGCGCCGTTGGGCCGTCCACCGCCGGTAGGGCGGCCGGCAGCGGCGGCGGCAGCAGGCTGCGCAGCAGGTCCCAGCCCTCCAATAGCGGCTGGGCCAGGCCCGCCAGCAGCACGGCGCCCACAAAGGTGCGCGGCACGGCGCCCGGAAAAGTAAAGTGGTCGTAGCGCGCGGCCAGGCGGGCGCCCGCGCTGGGGCCCGTGGGCGTGCCGTAGACGAGGATGTCGTGGGCGGCCTGGATGTTGAAGGACTCCTCGACCTTGGTGTAGGGCGCCACGGCTAGGTGCAGCAGCACCACGGCGGGCAGCAGAAGGTAGAGGAGGTAGTCTGCGGGGGTTAGACCGAGTCAGCTCAGAAGATAGCACCGGGAGGTGCGATGCACTGGCCATTGGAGTTGTTACGAACCTAACAGCTTCATCGTGACCTAGATGCTCGTGTCGTTCGACGAAGTCGTGTCGTTGAAACAGGCAAAACGAAGCTCTCCCAAATAATAATACGGGGTAATTTCAAGCTCAGAACGGGACCCTTTGCAGGGCATGGTTGGTGGATACGACCCGTCAGCTTCTACGTGTGCACAAGTAAAACGTCACAGAACAACACGGACCCAACTGGCCAGGCAATGGGAGCAGAATCCACTGCCCCGCCCAACAAATCACTGTACAGGATATTAGCTTCAGCGCCATTTTAGCGACGACTGCAGCTCCAAGATGCCTTCAGCATTGAAATACCAGACTGTTAGACAAACCAGCTGCTATTTCTTTAGATGTTTATCTGATGGCTATGAAGCAAGTTATATCAATAAGAGAAAGGAAACAAAGCGCATATAGAAACAAAACTAATTAAAAGAAAAAAAAAATAGAACAGTATTCATAACGTTGAGCCCCTGCACGGCCTCTGGTCAGGCCCTGTAACGCTAAGCCGTTACTACGTTATTGAAGGGTCGATTTCATATCTTGCTTCTTTCCACAACATTCATTTTAATTGTTTGCCGTAGGTCTTATTTATTGCCTCTGCCCTTGGCGTTCTTCTTTTTTTCGAGGCTTGAAAGCCTCGCTATTTCTGCTTTCAAGATGTCCATGATGCGAGGACTCACATTTGCGATAACTCGGTCCACGAGCTGCCAGCACTACTGTTAATACTTCATGACGGTCCATCTGCTGGTCGGGGATATCCTGTGCTACGTACAATATCTTTTGCCCTGTCCGAGCCTTTGCCGCCGTGGGAGCAGTGCGGCTCTCGATCCCACTCACTTTGGCCCTTATCGGCGTGAGTGTGTTCGCAGATGGGACAGGTGTCAGTGTCGAGCAGAGGCAGATCTTGGGATGGATCGCCTTCTGTGAAGTCTGGCTTCGAGGTGGAAGGGGAACAGTCCGCGAAGTCATCTATTGTGGCGCATGGAGGCATTGTAGCTAAAGCACCTGAAAACTTATAAATAAGTAGTCGACCTTCTAGCAGTAGCAGAAATATATAACGCAAGTAAAGCTTGGTGCAGTGTAGACAAAGGGGGAGCCCAGGAAGGAAGAAGTGGAAGGCTTATATATACTACCCTAGATACGATCTTTCCCAGCTGGACATCACGTAGCGCAGTTATCACAATGGACACTCCGAGCGTGTAGATCGGACGACTGGCGCCTACGTAGTCGGCGAACAATCGTGTTGTTGGGGGCCAAAAATCTCCATGGCAGACTGCCTGGGCAGTCTGCCAGACCCCAGTCGGGCCAAAACCGCGGTGTAACCGCCTCCTGGCTAGAACGAGCAATCTGCTACGAGGCGACAAGAGCGGCCAGCCAAACTCTGATGGCCGCATATTACTGGACGCCCTGCTGCGCAGCACCTGCGCGTCTGGCAGGGGTATGGCGGACTGCCCTGGCGGACTGCTTCGCAGACTGCGAAGGCAATTTGGCGCGTTGGCAGGTTGTCTTTGAGGCTCAAACAGGATGAAGCAAATCTATAAAGATAGAGGGGGCCATACGCCCGCGCCTCAGCGTCCGGCCGCCCAACCCCTTTGTCCTCTGTCTCACTTCGCTACATGACCGAAACATTCCAAATTCGACCAATCGTGAAACAGAATGCAACTACGCCCTTCTTCTCCGTCCGGCGATCAGCTCCCAGTTGGCGATGAGAGCCTCAGCTGCCCGTTGGTAAGTGATGCCGACCTGACGTCCGACGTGTCTGAGAGCGGCGAGAGCGGCGAGAGCGGCGGGATGCCCGAGTTCTCGCCCCTGCTGCTGAGCAACAACAACAACAACATGACCATTTCGAATCCTGCCGGCGCCCTCGACCCGCCAAACGACAACGCTGCTTCTTCCCTCTACAGCTCTCTCTCTGCGGGCGCCCAGGTCCTTCTGGTGGCCGGCGACCCTGCCGCCGCCGCCAAGATGGCCACGCGAGAGGTGTCTGTCCTGCCGTCCAATCCGGTCGCGCTAGCGGTCGCCGGCAGCGTTGGCGTGGACGCAGACACGGCCTACCGGATCGGGAACGACGGCAATGTGAGCGCCTCCAGTTGGCTGGTTCCCGCCGGCAGAGCATTCTCCTGGGAGATGGACAATAGCATGTCTGCCTTCTCGTGGGGCAGCGCACACGGCATGGACGCGAGCCCGCCCCCGCCCCTGTGGGACACTTCTGGCGCCATCGAGGCCACCGGGCGGCCGCGCGCCTTCAATGCTGACGGGGGCCCAGGCTTCGCGCCGCCCGCCGCCCAGGGCGTCGAGCGCTCCGCCGGCCGGCTGTGGCGGGGCCGCGCGGAGCGCGGCACACTCTGGACGCCGGAAATGGAGCAGTTTCTCTTTGACCGGAAACTGTGCAACGACACGCACGCCGCCATCACCGAGAGCATGCGCGACAAGTTTGGCGTCACCGTGAACCCAAATATTCTCACCAAGAAGTTCATGGCGATCGCCGTCAAATATGCAGCGGAGAAGAGCGTGAGTCTATTTTTTGCGTGTTCCAGCCCCTTGGCTTCTCATCTCCGGAATGCGTGCGAGGCACTAACTCTACGACCATCAGCTCGCGGTTCGGGCCATCAAGAACGCGAAGCCCATGATTCGCGCCGTCGTCGAGGACGAGATCAACAAGCTGGGCGTCTTCGATGAGCTGCTTCTAGATGCAGTCAGTAAAGAAGTGCTGCGCAAGCTCCCGGACCTCGTGGAGAAGGAGTGTGCGAAGCTGTATATCCAGCAGGCTCAGCGGGAAGCGGGCCACGAGCAGTGATCGAAGACGGAGAGCAATGAGACGAGAAGGGCGAAGAAGAACACAAGAGCAGCTCGTTGTGTGCAGGTAAGCAAGCCTGGTGATGTTGAAAAACTGCTTTACTTTGGACTAGGGACTGATTTTCTTGGGTTGGGGATCCGATGCCATTGAGGGGAGAAATGGGCGTAGGTTCGGCCAGCGCAGAGCAGCATTTACACCGCATGTTAATGATCTAACTTTTCATTTGTTTTTCTGCTTTAAGCTATGCGTCATAAGTGCGCGGTAAACTTACCGCACTGTAGAATTACTGCAGTGATATATCTTTCTCTACACCTAGTTAGTCGTAAACACTGAATTTAAAAGAAATTTCCCCCAGTCATCGTTTTTATAAAACTGGCCACAGTGCCATATCACCCAATCACAATGGCTGAAATATGCGTCCCAAGTCCAAGCCCTTGGCCTCTTTATACTGGCCTGGTCAGCCCCCATATGGGGCGCGGTGATACGCCGGACCGTCAATTTTCCATCATTGACAGTGTCCTCTTCTCTCCAAGACCCCCAGCTCAGTTACAGCTCTAGCTAGGACGAATCCGTTACCAACTTGTCTTCTTTCCTCTGAACAGCAAACAAACGTCAATCTGTGCGACACCACGCACCATCGGCGATTCTCCGTCAGAAACGACGGCAACGGCGAGAAACAGCCAAGATAGATAGATGCTGTTTTCTTCTCGATAATAGCATTCATTACCTTGATCGCATCGCGACACAAACGTCTCATCCACCAAAACAAGCCCCCTCCTGGGCAACATCGCAACGATGTATCTCCTCGGGGGGTTTCTCTATGGTAAGCCTTCTACCGGCGCCGTTTCTCTTCCTCCCCCGTATTGCAACTTCTCAAATTTGTATTCTAACGCGTCGCGTCGCTTCTAGTCTCTGTCCTCCTCATCAACGCCATCGCCATCCTCTCCGAGGACCGCTTCCTTGCGCGCATCGGCCTGTCGTCGACCACCTACGACCCGGCCTTCGGCCAGAGCAGCGCCGGCGCCGACGCCAGCGTTAAGGCCAAGGTCATCAACCTGATCGCGAGCGTGCGGACGCTGATGCGAAGTGAGTCTTCCTTGCCCGTTTGCCCTCTCATTTTTTAGGGATGAGATTGTTTTGCGCCCTCGGTTCTTGCTCCTTTTTTTCCTAGCAATATTCTTTGTCTGGCACTGCTAACATCTATGATAGTACCCCTCATCGTCATCAACACACTGCTCATAGTGTACGAACTGGTTCTGGGCTAAGAAATGAGAGGATGCAGAGAGAAGGGAGAGAGGTGTTGGGGGGGGGGCTAAGAAAGAAGGGGCACCGAGAAGGCAGACGGGCAGAGGAGAGATGGATGTTGAAGGGAGCCCGGAGGCGCAACATATGAATGAGCAGACTGGCAACTTGGAGGATGAAAGAAACACATATAACTATGCGTAAACAACCTCTCTCGCTCTTTGGGAAAAGGGCAGACAACACGAACTGTATTATATTATGTCACGAATTGGTATCGTCTAGGAAAATATTGGAGAAAATGCACTGGAAAATCGCCACATATACTAGAAGAAGGATTGCCGTCTCTTCCTGGGCGGAACGTACGCATCGAATAGCAACTATCAACTTTTATGTACATTTGCAGCGAGAAGGCTCTTCCTCGTCTCAAAGAGAAAAATGCCCTTCTAAAGCACATGTTGGCCCCGGTAGGCAGGTTTCTTGCTTGTGACATATCTCTTCATATGCCAGTATTCATAAAACACAACGCAGATCGAGGCAACGCATCAGATATGCGGTAAGTGCGGAAAAGAAACAAAGACCTGAGAAGTGTGTCGGTTGCTATGGCGCAACAGAGATATTATCAGTCGTTATCCCCCTTTCCTTTCGTCTCTCCTTTTTTTTTTGCCTTGTTCAAAGTTCAGCGTACAAAAAAAGACCGCCCCAACCGGCTTTCCTCAATGCAAGATATAAAAGAACAAGATGTGTACGAAAGGACGTATCGTCCACATTATACATATACAGAAATAAAGAAACCCAAGAGTCTCCGCTCGCGAATCACCTGAATATCGAAACCTGCCGCCCCCTATGCTATTTTTGTTTGGAGTAACGTGTGTCGGTTCCCCTCCATCTGTCTCCATCGTATGCTGATGCAAGTATGCCGGTTCCCAACAAGAGCATTCTCGAGGACATATGTACGCTTGCATATGATCGAAAAGGCAGGCTTCAGAAGAGTAATGTAGGGGAAAAAAGAGAAAGAAAATAAAAACGAGTTGATGTGCATCCAGGCCTGAAATGTCAAGAAACAAGAGGTTTTCGTCCATCTATGGGATGACTAAATTGCTCTTCTTCCGTCCAAGGCCAAAACTGAACCGTTCTTTCCGCGCTGGCTTATCATTCCCGCTCTGCTGAGATGGAGCAGGCGGCGGTACGGGCGGAAGAGATGCCGTGTGTGCTGGTGGCTGGGGCTCCTGTTGCTGCGTCGCTGATGATGTGCTGCTGCTGCCATTCACGGAGCCGTTGCCTACGGATGTGTGATCGCTAACAAAGGGCGACTCTGGAATCGTATCCCTCTCCCTGTCCTTGTCTTTCTCTTTGTCCTTGCCCAGGAAAGCAAAGCTCTTGCGGGACATGGACTTGCTCCCACGTGCGCTGCGGCTCAGAAAGCCGGCCGCCTTCGCGCTAGAAGCTTCGATGCTGTTCTTGCGGGCATCCTTTTCTTCAGAAGCCGTCTGCTTGCTGGCGGCAATCGCCTTGCGCAGCTCCTCGGCCTCGGACTTGCGCTGTGCTTCACGTTGCAGCTCGCGTTCCTTTCGTTGCCGCTCTTGCTCTTTGGCGTTCTCCTTCTCCTGTGCCTTGCGCGCCTTCTCGGCCGCCTTGGCTTCTGCCTTGGCCTCCTTCTTCCCGCGCTCTTTCTCCTCTTTCAACCGGGCGGCCTCGGCTTTCGTATTCACGGGCTTCTCGACCGCTGTCACGGCCGCTGCAGGTGCCGCCGCAGCTGTGTTAGGAGCTGCAGCGACCGAAGAGGACAGGGGCGGCACGGCAGGCACGCTAGTCACCGGGGTAAGCACAGCTCCAGGCGCTGTCTTCGCATGCTCGAGGCCAACGAGTTCCTCGCGACCGTCCAAGAGGGGCAGCACGGCTGGCTGCGTGACCTGTCTTGACAAGCCTCCGCCGTTGATCCCGTTCGGCTGCACGCCGCCTTCCGAAGAGAGAGCAGCGCTCTGGCTAGCCAGCTTAATTTCTTCCAGGCCCTCCAGCTCTTGTTCGGCTTGAACCTTCTCAAACGTCGTCTCTTGGTAAAAGAGCACATAGGCGCAGGCAGTCCCCGGCTTGTCGCCGAAGAAGTTGCGCACGTAGTGCTTGTCGACCGGCTCCACCATCTCGTCGTCAAACAGCAGCCAGCCGCGCTCCTTTGTCTTGATCACCGCGACATAGTGGCCGTGGTACGCGTTGCCACCAATGTGCACCACAACTGCGTAGAGTTCATACAGCCGGTCGGGATCTTGTGCGTCGTCGGTCGTGTTGAACATGCGAAGCTGGTAAGGATACACCACGCGGTGAAACAGCTTCTCCAGTTTAGTGTAGTCCTCCGAGTACTTGAAGCGCTTCAGGTGCAGCACGAGGTTCTTTGGCAGGCGCTTGATCTTCATGCGCTTCTCGGCTTCCTGCAAGCCGCCGCAGTGGTCGCAGTGGAATTTATTGCGCTCGCAGAGCATCTCCTCGGCCGAGAATTTCCGCAGACACGACGTGACAGACGAGTGTTGTTCAAGGTCAATGGACAAGTCCAGGAATGTCTCGTCCCGCTGCGAGGCGGTTTCGCACGTCAGGCATCTCGTCTCGGATGTCAGAACGCCTTCGAAGATGTTGTGCACCCAGCCGGCTCCCGGTGTTGATGTGCCGTCGGATAATGCTCGCGCAGCGGTCACTGCGTTGGAGTTGCCGAGAGCGGCTTCTACAGACTGCTTAAGCCCATCGCCGGCGTCGCCATTCTGCCGGCGCTTTACGGCAACCTGCTCCACTGTCTTGATAATGTCATTCAAAACCAAGCCATAGAACTCATGCGCATCTTGATGCATGGCTGTTCGAAACATGTCATTCTCTTGGCGAAAGATCTCGAGTAGGCGGTTCGGGCTGAGGACTCCTGTGCGCGAGTTGCTCTCGATAAACGCCATGAAGATGTCCTTGAGGCTGGTGAACGTGTTCTCCTCCATCCCGTAGGCGCTAGCATTATCTGTTAATTCTAGAATAGGGCCTTTGATCATAGCCTGCTTTTTCTTGTACTCGGGAGAGTCTGGCTTGTCTTCCGGGCGCACAGGAGCCTGGCCGTTTGGAAGTTGGCCTGGGCTGATCGGCGGCCGTTGTCCTCTAAATGGCGCTGCAGGCACCGGCTTCTTGTTGGCGCCAGGTCCACCGGCTGCCCCGGCTGCCCCAGCCGCCCCTGCTCCTAATGTTGCAGGATCTGGAGCAGGTCGAATCCGTACGGTAACGCTCTTTGGCTTCCCATTCGGTGTGTCCGCAGGTGAGTACGGTGGGAATCGGATGACATTCTCTCGGAAGGGCTCGGAATGCCAGAGGGCTTGTACAATGGAGTTGCAGTAGCTGTGTAAATCTACGTTAGTACGCTGCCCCATAACATAGGAAGGGACTCATTAGTGAACTGGACATGAATTACCATGTGTTTCCAAACTGTTAAAAGGTATAACGGGTTAGCCATCTATGCGCAACTCTGAGAAAAACGTAGCTGCGAAGGGACACAGCAGAGCATGCAACATACGTTTTCCAGACCAAAAAATTTGTCTGTTCCGTCGTCTCGTATCGGACCAGCGTTCTGCAGCATCTTCTCCAGCGGCGTCAACTCCGGCGCAGCCTCATCCTTCTTCTTATTTAACGATACGTTGTTGGCGGCATTGGCAGCAGCCTAGAGGACGAGAAACAGAAACGTCAGTAACAGGTTTCGGCTTGATAAACTGGCTTGCGCTTCGCAACTCCCATCCGGCAGGGGAGAGAAAAGGGAGGCATCCAGGATGCTCCGCGACTTACCACATTGGGCTTGAGCTTGTTGAAAAAGCTCGACATCCTTTGCGCGCACGACTGTGAAGTGCAATTCGACGGTAGAAGAATCGCTGGCGCAGCGAAGGTATGCGAGCAAAGAGGAGAAGAAAATAGGAAAGTCGCTCAAAATCAGGAATCTGGGCGTAGACGGCGGTGGTTTTCTATTCAAAGTAGGCGCTCAGCTTGTTCAGCCTCGCGGCAGATGGGCAGAATTCATTCACTCCGCGAGGCAGCGACGGCAACAACTGCGGCGACGGCTGCTTGTTCGTCACTGCAGGTCATTCGTGAGGTCGAGCAAGCGGTGAAGCGTGTGGATCTGTGTATGTGTGTGTATGTGTGTGTGCGCTTGTGTTTGTGTCAGTGTATGTGTTGCGTACTCGGTCTATCGTACACGAAAAGGAATGGATCTGTTGAAAGTCGGGGTATTTAGTCAACCCTCTTCTCGGTGTTTAGTGGGTTGCGTCTGCGCCCTGTCGGTGTCTTGTCCTATTATTGCCCCTTCTCCTTGTCTAGTTGTGCTCCAGAGAAATGCCCAGGGGGACTAGCCTTGGTTATCGGTTCTTTGGACTGGCACTAGCAAATCAATTTAGAAAGGACGAGGGAAAGAATCTAGCAGAAATCGAATAAAGAAGAAAAAGAGGCGATAGAAACGGCGGACCCGTACCTGTCGGAAAGGGTTTATTGGTGTATTTCGCTGGCGCGTTCCCTTTCGCTGGACCTTTTCTTATTTCCTTCTTGCTTCCAGTCTTTGCTATACCGTCTGTCCTCCTCTCAGTTTTAGTACTCGGTTCTCCTTGGATTCCCGGGGTCCAGTTTCTGCAAACGACCGAAGAGGAAACGCGCGGAGAAGGCCTGGCCGTGGCGCCAGCTCAGAAAAGCCCCCGTTTAGGTGGTTGCAGCGCTATACGGGGGTAGCGCAGAATTCCAAGCGGACGTGCAGACTAGGTTGAAGCTTAAGGAAGAGGGCGTGCGATAGGTTGCAGGAGGAGATGAGCAAGACGAGCAAAGAGGTGAAAGAGGCGAGAGAAAGCTTGTGGTTGGTGGTTCTCGTTATGAATGAATTCGTCGTGCAGAAGTCACTGTATCTACTGTGACTCCTAGGCAAACTAAAGGCAAACAGATCGTGGAAAAAAAGACAGAGCGCCTGTTTGGTGTGCAGGGGGGGGACGAGGAAAGTTTTTGCGCAGTCGTGTTTCGTTCAAAATGAAATAAAAAGAACAGCAATAAAAACAATAATAACAGACGCCCCAAAAATAAATTCGACCAACAAGCACTTTCCCCAAGCCTGCAGCAAAACGGGACAGGGAGCAAATGCGTGGCAGAGCAGAAAATGTCAAAGAACGGAAAGGCGGGGAGAAAGGGACGGGCAGGGAGCAGCAAGACGGGACAGCGGTTCCAGTTGCTGGTTTCAAGAGTCGAGGCAAAGGTTAGCCGAGAAGCGAACTGAACACCTTGGGGGAGTGAGAGCACGATGGAGAGAGAGACAGAGAGAGCAGAGAGAGTACGAAGTATGGGGTAAATGTCGTGGTGGTGGCTGTGATGGGTTGAGGTGGCGTCAATGGAAGTACGAGTAGGTTATAGTTCACGAACGACTGCAGCGGTCGGTGGTGGTGGCGAGCGTTGGTATGCAGGGCAGCTGAAGAGATGCTCAAATCAAGAAGACGTTAACGCCGTCTGCAGGGTTGAAAGCTGGAGAAGATTGTCGTGGAAGAGAGACGGTCTTGATGAAGGGGAGAGAGATGTGGGTTAGGGAGCAGGAAGGATTACGCGTAGACAATAAAACAATGGCACTCCGTAATAATACACAGCCTACAGCAGATCAAATAGGAAAAGGAAAGAGAGGAGCAGAAGCCAAAACGAGAAGGCGCGGCTTTCTGAGGTATATTAAGGTTCGTTGGTTGGCTTGGCTCTCTCCTGCTTGCTTGGCGGCGAGAGAATCGCACAGAACGTGAGGAAGGAGGAGCGCGAGCTCAGATTTCAAAACGGCTCTTTCCTTGCGTCATTCTCTCTTCTTCTCTCTATCTCTCTCTCGCTCTCGCTCTCTCTTGCGTCAAGAGGGTCGCGCAGCGTTTTGCTCAGCAAAGAAGAAACGAACAAATACAGCAAACATGCGAATGAATTTGCGACGTAAGACAAAACTACCCTACCTGGCCAGCAACCACGCATCTTACGAGTTTCTTGTTACTTGTTGTGGAAGCATGCTCGCCGCTCCTTCCCTTCCGTACCCCTTCTCTGCTGTTCGCTTCTTCTTCTTTTCCCCTTTTTGCCCATCGATGAATCAAGTTAACCTCGTTGGTCTTGATGGTTCCGTCGTTCCTTCCCCCTCTCCCCTCGTCGCAGCACTAACACAGACGTGCAGGTGCTGGGAGACACGGGATTGGGTAAAGCAGGTTTTTGTACGTTTTGGTCTGTTCTCTCCCCCCCATTTCTGCGCGCCAGGGTTCTGATAGGGTGTCTCCCCCAACAAGGATTTAACGGAGGAGAGGCGAAACCAGAGCACTAAGAGCAATAATATGTACGTCGTCGCCAAAAGCAAGGCACCGGAATACGGTACAATGAGGGGCCTGTAATTCCGACCTTACAAAGCAAGCAGGGAGGAGTTTCTGGGGCTGCGCAGGAGGCAAAATCGCCCTCCACACTCCGTATGCATATTCCGTAGACGTAACTTTGTCGCTTCCTCGCTAGTGTGGAAGTGAGCAGATACGTTAGTGTCGAGCGTTTTTCCCGTTTCTCTGTACGCCGAGCGCTAGTGACGAGCTCTCAGGGCAGTAGTGTGAGGCGTTTGAGTGTGGTGCTCCTCTCTGTGCGACAACTAATACTTAGCGCACACCATCTGTGCATACGAGAGCTGGCAAAATGCTTAGGCACTCCCCCAACGACTTGCTTCCGCTGCGAATCTCGAGAGGTGTCGGAGGCCACAGCCGAAGCTCGTAGTTTCTTCATCAAAAGCTTGTTGCGAGACCTAATAGGATAGGCGGCACCCACAAGAAGCAAGATGCAGACAAGAGCAGCGAGGGGAGACGAAGCGTCCTGCGTGACGGAAAAATACCAGAGAGGCTGAAGATGAAGGGCTGTTGGCCAACACGAGATCGCAGATGCAACCAACAGAAGTCGGGTAAGTGGAAGAATAGGAAACAAAAGAAGAAAAAAAAAAGAAACGAAGCATCATATGTTTGCTTCCCTTTGTTGCCTGCTAGCCCAAAGCAGGGCGGTTCTTTTTTTTTTTTTTTTCGTAAAAGTAAGGTGATTGTAGCTACGGGAGGGAGAGTGCGGTAGGGAGAGTTGAGGGAGAGAGGCAAGAAGGGAGCCAAGCAGGACAACCGCAATCTGTGCGCAAGTACCTCGCAGAGGTGTCCTGCAGCAACAGCTATTCACAAGAGCTGTCCTCCTTTGGCATGAAGCCGTCTCTCTCTCATTGGAGACTCCGTTTTCTCTCTGCTGATGCAACAGCACCAGACACTTTAGGCAGGTCAAGGCAAAGGCTCCGTTATCAGAATCGCAGACGGGCGGTGACAGCGACAGCGTGCCCCATTTAGCGCGCTGCTTTTCCCCAGTAAAACATTGACAATATTACGGACTTCGCAGCGAGCAGCCAAAAAAGGCCCCTAGCATTTCGGAGCAGGCTCCCAAAGAGACAGAGATGTAACGCTGTCGCTCAAAGCACCTTTTTCTCTACACAAGTACGCTACAGCAAGAGGCGCCTCGTCAAGACCAAAAATCAGCATTTGTGCGGCGCGAAGAGCACAAGCTTCCTCGTACAGACACAGAAGGCACTGCGTGGTAGGGTGTTGCGTTTTGCTAATTGTGCAGTGGACGTGCCCCAAGGCCAGGGCATCGTTGTCGTCCCAACTTCTGGCTGCAAAATTTGAAAGTGCGCAGGTAGGACAGAAACCCGAGGCCACGGGCGAAAGTCCAAAGTGGGGAAGCCGTGACGTGAATATGGAGTAATACAATAAAAATGATCCTCCTTCCAGCATGGGGGAGAGGGGGGGTGACTTGTGGTTGTGGACGGCGATAACGAGAGTCGAAAGTACACAGTCGTACTCGCAGTCCACCGGATGAAGGTACAGTAGTAGCTCCAGAATACGCAGGTTGGTCAACCATGCGTTGAGCGGTCATGGTTGCGTTCCCGCCAGGAAATAACGTGGTGGGTGGGGAGACCGAGTCCTGGACGGGACGAGTACGAAGAGTACGATATTCGTACCTCCTTGCGCGAGTCGAAGCTAGCACAGACAAAAGGGAGCAAGGAGCACATACTAAACCAGCCAGCCAGGAAAGCCACGCGAAGAGCGGGACCTGTTTGCGTGTCGCTGTGTGTCTGAGAGAGGAGAGCAGTGTGTGACAGGCCCATGCCATCTTCGCTTGTCGGTCCCTCCTGGAGGTGGAGAAAAAGGACTGGCGAGACATTTGCATGAAAGTAACTATTATACGCTACTGGTAGGGAAAAAGCACCTACCACAACCTTACCCCTCCTGCTGAAAGAGGGGAAGAAGAGAACTGGCCTCCTGGCCCTCACTGAGCATACCTCCATAGCACCTCCATTCTCTCTTTCGATTCGCGGGATATCCGTCGGGTTGACGCTCGGGAGACACTGGATCGGACGGAAGCATCAACCCTTTTTCCTTCTTTTGGCATTTATTTATAACCTTATGGGGAGACCAGCAGACAGGAAGCCAGTCAGAGGCAATGTGAGATCAGATACATAAAACCGAGAAAGCGCCGCAAGACGACCTCCAAAGAGAGGCCTATTTACCTCATCGGTAGAGCCAGCTCGCACCCATTTGCCGCCTGGGTAGAAAAAATGCAGAAAAGAGGGGTGGTCAAGTCATCATCTTGGGGGCACAAGCTTTCCTTGTAGAATAATTCCAAGAAGGATCTGCTGCTGGTGTTGGAACGGTGGCCAACTTAAAACAAAAGGCATAATTCGATAGCGATGAGTGGGTGCCTCGATCTCTCCAGAGAGAAGACCACACGTTCTCGCTCCTGCCGGAGATGTGTAGGTTACAAAATGTATCTTACGACTTTTCCGCCCAAGAGGCGACACCATGCTTTCCTCCAACGTCGCCCTAGCGTGAACAAAGACCACTAAGCATATCCAAGCATGCCCAAGCACCCGCTTTGAGCATGCACAGAGGCTATCTACGTAGAGGCAAACTCGAACTGTGCTGGTTGAGTTTATACTGTATAAGAGAATGATGAGAAATGGGAAGGCGGGACCCTAATCAAGAATGTCGCATAAGAGTACAGGAAATGATGCGGACCTTGATAGGGTAAGTCCGTCGTCTGGGGTCTCGCCTTCGGAGACATTAAGAACACCCCGAGAGAGATAAAAACAGATAGGCTTATGCTTCGCGCAGTAAAGAGAGTAGCATAGCAAAAGAATCCCTCGACTTCCATTAGTGTTCATAAAACGCGAGGTGACGCAATCTATACCTCCATCACGGATTTCGGGTTTGGACCTAGTTCAGTTTGTTTAGTCGTGGTCACGACAAATCGTTGTATTACTAAAACTAGGTACCCGGATATGTAGGACAAGACGTCGTAGACCGAGAATGCCGTGATTATCAAAGGCAAGCGGAAGGAACGGAGTCTTCCGTTGGCATGGATGGAGGGAGAGAACGCCATTATATAAGATTTTTGCTATCAATATTCCTGTGTTTCGTTTGGACTAGGAGCGTGAATAGTGAAAAAGAGAAGAGTGGACCGGGGCTGCTTAAAAATAGTAAGAAAGAAAGACCTGAAAATAAATATGTCAAATAATAATGAAAAAATTTAAAAATAAAAAAAATAAAATAAAACGAAGGGTCGGAAAGAGAAACGACATGAAAACTGTATCAGAAGAGCCGAAATTATCCGAGGCCTCAGAGAAAGAGCACAGTTCATTTAATGAATATCAACGTTATACAGATACGGCAGATCGACAAACAAACGTTACTCTCAGCACACAAAACTACGACCGATGCTCATACCTCCTTTCCGATATCTACGCCTTCGCCTTCTCCGGGGGCGGCGGGCCGCCAGTAGTCGGCAGACCCATGAAGATCTTGAAGTAGTCCTGCGCAATGTGTTAGCAACAGCAGCAATAAAACGACAACATCGATAAGAAGCAGCGGCTCCCACAACAGCCCAAAAAGGACAAAAAAAAGAGGGAACAAGAGAAAAACCAGAAAAGAAAGAAAAGGATCAAACGTACGTAGATCATCCACTGCAGGCCGGTCAGGGTGCCGATCATGACGATACGGACGGGCAGGCCGTTCCAGAGGCCCTTGAAGCCGATATCGCCGTAGATGCGGGAGACGACGGCGCCAAAGGCCTCGCCGGGCTTGCGGTAGGCGTTGAGCTTGCTGACCATGACGTCGGCCGGGTGGGAGACGATGGCGCACAGGATGCCGGCGAGGTAGCCGCCGGTGAAGGAGACGCCGGTCTGGGCCAGCTTGCTGTAGTCGGACTTCTGGCCGGGCAGACGGGCGTAGATCATCTCGACAATGGTCTCGAAGGAGGCGAACTTCATCATGGTGTAGGGGATCTGGCGGCCCCACAGCGGGTAGAGGCCCTTGTAGAGGCCGCCCCAGCCCTCGGCGGCGGTGATCTTGCTGATGCCGTCAAAGGCGCCCTTGTACGGCGAGTTGAGGCTGCCCTGCATGCGCACCTTGACGGCCTCAAAAGGGCACAGCGCAAGGTCGGCGAGGAACTCGGCCGAGGCCGAGGCGGCCAGGTAGACGCTGGTCTTGTAGTGGTAGGCGTTCTCGGGCCCGACGGCGTCCGAGTACGTCTTCTTGAAGTACTCGTACCAGCCGTACTTGAAGGCGCCCTGGGCCGAGTAGCCGAAGAAGGTGGGGCCCCAGCCCGTGAAGATGCCGCGGAGGCCGTCGGCCTTGTAGATCAGGCGCCATCCCTGGATGTTGCTCTTGTACAGGGAGGAGTCGACCTGGCGGCGCGTCTTGACAAAGTCGAGCGGCGTGACGGCGGTGTGCGTGAGACCCTGGCGACGGGATCCAGTCGCAAATCAGCACGGATAGTCCAGCATAGAGAGAGAAAGAGAAAAAGAGAGAGAGCGAATAGAGAGAATATAGGGGAAGAAGAACAGAGAAAGGAAATGATAGCAGGGGAATGAGGAGAGGGAGGGCGCTTACACAAGCCAGCATGCCGCCAAAGGTGCAGGCGGCGTAGTACTTGCCAGAGTAAAGCTCGATCGGGCCAGCGGCGCCGACCTTGGCGAGGGCAGCATCGTCGACGACCGAGTAGGCCACGCAGAGCTCGGGGCGGATCTCGGGGCGCTGCCGGGGCGGGGAAGACGCAGACGGGGACGTCAGATGGTGACCGTTAAAGGTCTTGTGGAGAGCGTCCTGCCGCGGAAAGAAGAAGGACGCCATGGCCGACTGCTGGACAGCTAGATGCTCGATTCGATTCGATGCTGATGCTCTGTTTCTTTGACCGGTTCGGCTGTATGCTCCGTCAATGACAAGAGCAGATGGTCTGCAAAAGGTGTAGAGTTAGTCTCTGCGGGCGTTCGGTAGATCCGGCAAGTCAATTGAGAGGAAGCAGCAAAGGACGCTATCGTCTCGATCTTCTGGTCATCCAATGCTTAACGTACGACTCACCATTGAATAGATATCGATGAGATATAGATGGACAACACCGAGAAACAATACTTGACGTTGCAAAGAGAGGGAAAAAAGAAAATAATGCGGAAAGGAGATAAAGTTTGATAAGCCCGGAAGAGCTGTTTTTCGTTGGCGAATCCGTGCAGCCGAAATGGAAAAGGGCTGTTGTGGCCGAAAAGGAGGGGGATTGGAGCGTTCCTTTGTCAGAGATACTGTGGCAGATACAAAGCACATTCAATTCAGCCAGGTAGCATCTTGGGCGGCTGTAGATGGTGGTGGTGGTGGTGGTGGTGGTGTAGTTTCGTGTGCTGGATGACTGGTCGCCATGTCTCTGATGATGTCAGACGGGCACATCGACACCCGACTGGACAGAGCAATTGCTGCGGTGAGTTTCTGTCTCTGTTAAGCTGCGGGGCAGCTCTTTTGCAGCTGTAAATTTTTTTTAGAGAAACTTTATTGCATATCACGATGTGTTTTTTTTACGGTTCGCGATTTTCTTTCTCGATGCCAGCAATGAACGTCTCTGTCTCCGAGATTTCCAGACGTCTCACACCTTACTTACACTTTTTTACCGACAGAGCACGCGAGCAGTACTTTCTACGGAGAGAATTATTCTAGCTTAATGAATCAATCCATGGCATATTGTGTGTTTCAGATGCGAGAGTTTTTGTATCGATCTGGTGTACATATGCGATGGGCTCAAGACACCTGATTCACTTCTTTCCTTGATGCGAGGACATCGGACGAGAGGCTTTCCCTTTCAAGAAGCCTTATCGCGGAGAATAGGGCATATCGCAGTATCGCTTGATAGTCTTGTTCGATAACAAGGCGGCCCCGCTTGCCGACGTCACCGGTTCTCCACTGCATCGTCTGTTGAAGAAGTCCTGCTGAGGATTTTTGCTGCTTGCGGGATGTCCCACTTCCAAGTCCACAGCTGGGCGGCAGACGCCAGACGCCAGACACGGCCTGATAGGGCGGGTTCCTGGCTGGAAAAGAGAAAGAGAGAAAAAGAAAGTCAGAAGCAAAATTTGAATGAGCGTTGAGGGAATGGTCTCAAGAAAGATGGCTGGACCTGGGTCGCCCCCAATTGGGCGTCAATTGAGCATCAATTCGCGTGTATATGGCGTGCTGAATGCAGCAAAGCAGAAGCAGAACGACTGACGAACTGGCCGCATTCACAGACGGACAATGAGACACTGTCTCACTTTGTATTAGGAGAGAGAAACTGAGGAAGAAAAGAAGCATCATTGTGCGTAGGCATGTGATTGGTCTAGGCCGAGTCACACTGTGTATCCCCCACATCTCGTAGTGCGGGCGTACCTTTATGACAGTACAAGGTGGGCAGGTAAAATTTGCTAGCAGCATCAGTCAGAAAAAAAAAAGGGACGGTGACTGAGGCGCCAGGAACCTACCCACGACAAACATACGACTGTGCACAGTATTGGCTTCACAGACCTGCGACAGACACAACAGTCCGAGTCAGTATTCCGCTTCTTTTGTAGCGCTCTTTTCATCCTCCTTTCAGAAAGCACACAACCATGGCCGACGTTGCTGCATCAGCCGGCGCCAGTGCTGGCGCCGCCGCCGCCGCCGCCGCTGGTGAGGCCTATGTTTCCAAGTGGTCCGACCGGTACAGAGGGGTACGTTCTCTTTTCATTCTTGCCGCATTTCCTCTGCTGCTGCTCCCTGCGTGCCCTGCCTAACGCATGCTTTCTCTCTCTGTCTCTCTCGCCAGGCCACCGTCGAAGACCTCGACCCCCCCGCCGCCCTATCCCTAACGCCCGCCGACACCGTGGGCGACGCCCTATCGGCCGCCTTTGAGCGCGACTTTACGCACCTGACGGTGGTCGACGGCGCCACGCGCGCGCTGCTGGGCTACGTCTCGATGCCGCAGCTGCAGCGGCTGCTGGCCAGCGGGTCGGTGCAGCCGGACGACGCCCTGGGCTCGGGCGCCGCGCTGACGCGCTTCGGCTTCAAGCGGCAGGGCCGCGCGTTCCGCGTCATCACTATGCAGACGCCGCTGGAGCAGCTGGAGGCCTTCTTCGCCGGCGCCATGACCCGCGGCGAGCCGCAGCAGTTTGCCGTAATCACCGACGAGCGGCGGCGGTTCGTGCTCGGTGTGGCCACCGCGCAGGACCTGGAGGAGTTTGTGAAGCGGCGACCAGCTTGAAAGAGGGGCGGGGCGGCGTGAGGAAAATAAGAGAAATAGAGAGCTCGTGAGGAGGGGCCTTGGAAGGCGACTTTCTTCAACAGCATAACGGCGTTATTGGGATGCGTGTCTTTTTAAAAGGGAAGCGGCAGGAAAACACAAGAAACAGACGTGATATGAGATTCAACATTGATACAAGGAAGAAGACATCCCTTCTACTGCATTCGAGGCATTTTTCAATGCTGCATTTTATTTTTCATTGCTCTCTCCTTTGTTTTGCAATTCGGTATGAATTGGCCAACGCCTACGCTACGGTATAAAGCGTGCAGAAGGTCTCCTATGCTAAGCTACGAAAAATAAATAAAAATAAAAAGCCGAGTCTCCCTGGCCGTGACAGACAACAGGGAGAAATAAAAAACAGCTCCTCTGGCTCTTTCCTCTCCCCTCGTGCAACTCTGTACTATTGCGTTACCTCACATCTACATCATATCCGTTTCCTCCCCTCCTCCTCCCTTCAACCTTTCCCCTCGCTCTAGTAGTTCAGGGCGGCGTCGTCGTTCTCGAGCTCGCCGACGTAGTCGTAGACCAGCTGCACGGCCACGCGCTGCTGGCTGCTGCCCTCGCCCTTGGTGACCACGACGTTGCGGACGTACCGGCGGGTGCCGTCCTTGGCGGTCTGGAAGCCCCAGACCTGGGTGGCGATCCAGCCGCCATTGGCGTCCTGGTTGACGACGTGGCTGACGAGGTAGTCGTCGCCCTCGGGCAGGCCCGTGATCAGGTACTTGTCGCCAAAGGCCTCGACGATGGCCGCGGGCGCGCCCGGCCCGCGGAACCATAGCGTGCGGCCGACGACGCGGCCGAACAGCCAGTCGCTGTGCTCGCGGCGGCGGTCGTCGATGCAGCGCTTCTCCGTGGTGCCCTTGATGCCGCCCGTGATCACCTGGTCGACGTTGATGTGCGTCACCTTCTCCGCCTTCTTGTCGTCCTCGATCGGGTCCAGCGACGGCTCCGACGGCGGCGCCTCGAACTGGCTGATGTGCAGCGTCACCGTGGCCGCGTTGATGCCCTTGCGCACCAAGAAGCCCACGCCCTGCAGGGCCAGCACGGGCTCAAAGTTGTCGGAGAGCGTCTTGTTCTGTAGAGAGCGGTCAGCAGAGGCGCTCACAAGTGCCCAGGAGCAGTTCTGGGGGAGGGTGGATCCGCAGAGCGGAGGAGACCTACCATCCGCCATTGTCCCGAGAGGTTGTGGATCGTCTTGTTTTCCGGAGCCGCCATTTTGAGCAGAGAGTGACGTTGGGCGGCAAGTATAAATGAAGTCGGTGAGCGTAGTACTGAAAGTGTAAATTGGTGGGGTGGACGACACGGATAGGTCGGCGAGGCGCGAGAGATGCGGGCAGAAAGAACACCAGAAAAAAGAGGGTATCAATAGGGAGGAGACAGCAAAAAGAGAGTGAAAAGGAAGAAAGAATAGGCAGGAGACGCCACAAACGCTTCAGACTATCGAAAAGAGAGACGATGCACGCAGCATTTAATACAGAATTTGCAAAAAAAAAACTAAAATAAAATAAAATAAAACTGGGAAATCCGGGGGCTGAGGGCTGCTGGAATCAGTAGCTAGCTAGCGTTGTAATAATACGCAGCAGTACGACTACGAGTACGTATGTAGCATCAGAGACTGTGACGGCGCTGCTGCCGAGGGGACAATGAAGCATTTTTCGATGCATGTGGTTGTGGGTCACGTACGTTAAGCGTACGACAAACAGTAGAGAACAGCTTTCACATGCTGCTCGCCAGGGGGGACGAAAAACCCGCGAGCTTGGGGGGGCTCATTCTTGCGCCGAGATGGAGGGGTGAGCTATGGCGATCAGCAACCTTGTAAGTCCAGCTACCCCTCTTTTCCCGCTAACAGGCCGCTGCTTTATTGCTGTTTGCGGGCAATGGTGCGCTGTTGGTCGGCTTCACGTACTGTAAGATGAAAAACGAGCGAGCGATTGATTGAAAACCAAGGGGGCGCCACAAGGGTGTGAAGATGTGATATGAGTTGGGAACATACATTGAATATGTGTAAGATAATAGGTCCAAACCCCGGTCGGGGGGAGGACGGCGAAGTGACGAACAACAATACGATTATAGAATTTTTAAGAATGCCCATGTATAAAATAGAAAAGAACCAGATAAAATGAAAATGGAAAAAAGAAGACATCAATCGAACCGGATATCCTAATGGTACACCGCCCCGGCATGCAACCGCAAACAAACCAAACCAGATGGCAAGGCAATCGTAAGAAAAGATAGAGAGAGAAACAGAGAAGCCTGATCGTGTGCATTATGGCGGTCATGGGAGAGTGCGGAAATATAGAGAGAGGTAGAGAGAGTGTGTGTGCGAGGTGGTTGACAGAAAAAAGTGTCCCTGAGTGAGCGAGCGACTCAGCGAGTAAGCGCGAGAGAGAGAGGGAATATAAAAAAAAAAGAAAAAGGGAGAAACATTTCAACGCTGATGGAAGAGTGCCGAAAAAAAAAGGACGGCACGGGACACAAGAGTCGCAGGCGCTCCTGCCACTCCGGACGGAGCAGAGGCGAGGCAAAGCAGAGTGAGATTCGTGAGGGGAGGCGGAAGTGCGGAGAAGAAGGAGAAGGGGGGGGGGGGGGGGGGGGGGTTATGGCCACCAGTTCATGCGCTTGTAGCTCTCGATGACGTCGGCGATCAGCTCGGCGGTGATGGCGGGCTTGGTGTACTCGAAGCCGAGGACGCGCTCGAGGCGGCTGCCGTCCATGCTGAGGTCGGTGTCCTTGAGCAGCTCCTTCTCCATGAAGGGGGTGAGGGGCCCCGGGCGGGTGATGCCGGCGTCGGCCAGCAGGTCGGCCCAGGGCCCCAGCAGCTCGTCGTTGATGTCCTCGACGACGCTGTCGAGGTTGAGCCGCGCAAAGGTGCTGATCAGCTGGCCCTGGAAGCCCGTCTGGATGCCAAACGTCTCCGCCACGATGCCCGCCATCGTGCCCTGCGTCGTCTGGCCCTTGTCCACCACGTTGAACACAGGCACCGCCGTGCCCTGCGCCTTGGCGTCCCACTTGGCCCGCGCGCCCACCTTGTCGTCGTACCACGCCGCCACCGCCCACAGCGCCCGCGTCACGTCGTCGATGTGCACCGTATTGGTGCGCAGGTCCTTGGTCCACAGCCACTTCATCTCCTCGTCCAGCACCTTGTACACGCGCGCCATGCACAGCGCCGTGGCCACCCACTGCGAAGCGTAGGGCCCGTACACGTGGGCCAGGCGGACGATGATGAGGTTGAGCCTGGAAGAAGGGGGGGGAAAAAGGAGGGAGGCCCGTTAGCAAGTAGTGAACAACAGAGATAGGACACCAAAAAAAAAAAAAAAAAAAAATTCACCTACCCCTCGATCTTGGCCAGCTCCTCTTCGGCCTGCAGCTTGAACACGGCGATGCGGCTCCAGGGCTTGAGCTTGTCGGTCTCCTCGCTGGCCTTGGAGTTGGGGTTGTAGACCATGCCCGTGCTCAGCTCGACAAAGGCCTTGACCCCGCGCTTGGCCGCCTCGCGGCCCACGGCCAGCGACAGGGCCAGCGACCGCAGCCGGTACACCTCGTCGTCCTGCGAGTAGCGCGTCTCGCCGCCGCAGTTGAAGACGTAGTCCCACTGCTTGCCGTCGGCCCGGTCGAATATCCGCGCCAGGGATTCTGGAAATCCGTCAGCTTACGTCTGGTCATCACAGGGGTGTCCCGGCCCTTGGCAACTAAACCATAAAAAAAAAAGGATAAGAACAGAAGAAAAAAAAAAAAAAAAGAGCACTCACGCTCTCTGCTGGCGTCAGCCTGCATGAAATTGCTGCCGGAGCAGGGCTCCTCGAACTCGGGCGCCAGCCACGCCAGCTGCGGCAGCACCTTGTCGACCAGGCGCATCTCGGAGGCGAGCTTGTTCTCGTGGATGTAGCGGGCCAGGAAGCGGCCGATGTAGCCGAGGCCACCGATGATGAGGACGGACGGCTTCTCCGCCATGGCTGTGAGAGCAGGCCGGAAGGAAAGATGAAGGAGAGAGAAAGGAGACAAAAAGAGAAGGACAAGAAAAAAAAAGGAAAACGGAATTTAGAAAGAGAATTGTGCGCCGCCAGATGAGAAAAAAAGGCAGGTGGATGGCGGTTTCGTTTCTCTAATACGAATTGGCTTGTGCGCCGGAGCTGCCGCAGAGATGGGAATTCGAGAGAGCTGCCCGACTGTCGGTTCTTGTGTAGTGTGCTGTCCTCGCTGCACGACGTCCGACGTCAGTTCTGGACGATGTTTTCCCTGCGTTGTTCTGCCACGTATTGTTTCTGGTGCGGATCGGGGGGTGGGCGGTTGATCCAAAACGATTGCCAACCGGCTGCTTTTTTAGAACCAAACGGACGCTTCGGTTAAGCGGGGAGGGGGGTTGTAGGGGCGGCGTTGTATTTATGATATTTATGATTGCTGTTGGTTCTGCGTGATTGACCGCCAAGTTGATGCGTGGGTATCGAATGTGTGCCTTGGTTCTCTTGTTATTTTATAAGATACTTTTTTTTTTGAAGGACAGTCAATAATAGTCAATTGCGCAGATTGGGTTGGTGCAGCAGGGGCGGGGAATGGGAAGGATAGACCCTCGAATAAGGTGAACTGAAAGGGGGAGTGTAGGTGAGCGAGTGAGCTTTGTTAATGATAGTTGGATGATGGTGTAGGGACGACGGCAACGGTCATGCTAGCGGCAGTGTAGCTGTGTTGTTGTTGGTGGTAGCAGTGGAGGTGATTGTAGTGGTGGTGGTGGTGGTGGTTGGAGGGGAACGTGGGCGACGGCTAGTGAAAGCGAGACGAAGTGAGGTTGATAAGCTCGGAGGACGGGAGAGCCAGAGCTAGAAATGGCGTGTTGTGGTCACGACGGAGAGAACAATGAGACTCTTGAGCTAAGAGAGACAGGGAGAGCGTCAGGGGGAAAATAGACGAGGACGAAGACGAAAAAGGAGAAGAGGAGAGGAGCAAGAAGGTGGGATTTTGTCGGGAATCGGCGAGCATCATGTCTAAGGCGAGGAAGCGCCGGATCGGGTGCTTCATGGGGTCTTCTCAGGCGTTCTCGAGTGTGCTTGTGCGTTTTCTTGGGAGTTTCTTGGGAGTTCTTGGGAGTTCCAGGGCGCCTTTTACTTACACTAGAGAGAGAGCCGTTCGGCAGCAAAAACAATAAAGTACGATGTACAGAGTACGTTAGAGTGCAACACACACACAACGAGCTAGGGCAAGGAGGGGGAGGAGAGGGAACGTGCTGCAGCAGGGGAGGGAAAAAAAAAAAGAGGCAGCAATTGAAAGTAGATTAGAGTTTAAAGAGAAGTGTGGGGAGAAGCAAGAGCGAGGAGCACGGAGCAATATAAGTAGTAATACTATGTTGCTTTGTTATGGAGAAGAACAGATGAGTCCAACCTGAACCCCCCGGCGCTGCTGGTCAGAGTTTGGTCTTAAGGCTCAGTTAGTCGTAACGAAAAGAGACCAAACTGAAAGGGGATAGCAGCGGGCAGCGAATGAGCAGGGGAAGAGGAGCGAAGAAGGGGATAAGGGAAGGGGAACGAAGGAATCAAGTTATCTTAAGATGGTCCAGACTACGGTGCACTCCTCGTGGCAGCAAGAAAGAAGAGGAACAAAGGGGAGGGGGGGTGGACGACAGGAGAGGAGAGGAGGCAAGAAAGAGACATTAAGAGACAAGAAGAGACAAGACGAGACAAGACGAGGGGACAAAGAGGGAAGAGAAAAGAAAAGAAAAGGAAAAAAAAGGAAAAGGATGCGTTGTGAGGCTGGGCAGATATTGCACCACGAAGAGTAATTTCTTTCTCAAGATTGTACGTCGCAGAATTGAATAACACCAGAGGCGAGCACGACCGGGAAGCAGTTGAGATGGTGCACCTCTGACAAACAACCACTAGCTCTCTGCAGAAAGGAGAATGGAGTAAAGGGAGTTTCTGCTCAAATTTTGCTTGCTTTTCTGGCTGGCTGCCGACTGGGTCTCTCTATATTGTCGGGTGGAGACGCTGTTTTATGCAAATCTTACGGAAACCCTGTCCAAGTGGAGGAGCCAAATGAGTTTCAAGCAGCTGTGTCAGGTCCAACAAGCTACGACGTTTAGAGTTGTATGGGAGCACTACTCGTACGAAGTACAAGCCTGCGCGCGCACACAGGATGGAGGGGGAGAAGAACGAGACAGACAGAAGAGAGAGAGAAGGGGGGGGATGTCCATCGTCCATGCTTTCGTATCGTCTTGTCAAGGGTCTTGGAGCATCATGGTATCGTCAATCAGGGTGTCCCTACGAGAACGTCTTATGGAGCGAGTAAGAGAGGCCAAGACATCTCTTGCGCGAGAGGGCGTGTATGTCGAAGGTGTCTCGCCTCTCGCGAAGGGAAAGGGGAATGGAACGGCCCTTTTTGCCCTATCCTTAAGTACTTTTCCTTTTCTCTTGCGAGGTACCTTCTTTTCCCGCGTTTCCCTCGGAAAGCGAACAGACTGCCCGGTTCGCACCACGGCCGGCCAGGTAGCCCGCCGAGCGGCTAGCACGGTAGCATCCCTCCCCCGTCGCAGAGAAGCCCTCTCTTAGCGTGATCGTTGGAAGAGTGCTAACGTAGCGTGCCTGCGCGCAGGGGATGGGCGGATGACGAGCAGGGGAAATATCTCTTCCCATCCCCTGGTACAGGGAACTGCGGTGCAGCAGAACGAACGGCTGTGCACGCTGCAGAGTACGTATGTAGTCGTATGTGTGCGCCCGCGCAGCTACGTATAAGTACGCGAACGGCGGCTGAAAGAGGAAAAGGGTGCGATGAGCGACAGCCGATGATGCCTCAGGGCAGGCAGCGGAGCAGGCATAGATGCCGCAGAGGAGTCACAAGCAAAAAAAAAAAAAAAAAAAAAACAAACAAAGAAAGAGAGGACAAGTGATGCCTTCACGTTGTACGATATAGCTCTGTTCCTTCTTTCATGCTGTGGCCCAACCCTGTCACTGTCAACGATGCAGCGAAAGGGGGGCCATCATCTTCGTACGAAGTTTGGAGGAGCACGGAATGCACGTCGTCGGCTTAGACTGACCTTTCATCCCCTCTCCTGGCACGACTTCACTGTGCCGCCCTTGTGCTCATCTTTTGCGTACATTTTTTGTGTTTCCTACTCGTGCTCGACTGTTTGTCCTCTATGCATGGCGCCGGCATGCAGGCCTTCCACGCTGGCGGATGCCGACATGAACCGGTGGACCAAGTTGGCTGGCTGCTGGCTGACCAGGCCATGTCTCCCTGGTCTCGCAACCTTTTCCTCCTTTATTTTGCCTTCGGATGCTCTCACATCACAGCGCGCACGCAGATGGCTCCGGCACCCGTGTCCCTGCTGCCATCCTTTCTAACAGGCTAACTCTGCTCCCTCTTGTCTCTGTGTGCACGGCTGATGTGCCACTCACCCTCCATCGGCCACCTTTTTTTGTTCTTCATTATCACACATCGTCATCTTGGCCGCCGCCTCGTCACCTGCTACTCGCTCGCTTGAATACTACGACGCCACTAGCCAGAGAACAGGGCCATATTACGACGTGCGAGAGAAAAGACGGCGTTGGGCTTGCCAGACCCCCCCTCCCGCTTTTATTCTCCTGGCCGCCATACCATCCGACGAGCAGCGGACCGCCCCTTTTTTTTTCGCCCTCCAACCAGACCCAATCCCAGCCAGCCCGTCCAACCAACAGCCGTCCCTCGTTTTTAATTCTCGTGGCAATAATTCACTGATGCCAGGCTTCTAGAATGCTTCTCTTGCAGTTGCCTACGACCCACCAGCCGTACCCACTAAATACGTACAGTACGTTTGCGTCAGATAGAGCGAAAAGAACGGCCACTCTTCCCGTGCCGCCCCCTATTTTGCCCCCCCTATAGCGAGAGAGAGAGAGAACAAGCGTGTGTCCTGGTATAAGCTTCTCACCCAGCTGTTTTAGTAAGTGGATAAAAAAAGTGGAAGGGAGGAAGAAAAAAAGAAAAAAAGAACGCAAGGAAAAAGAAAACAGGAAAACGAGAACGAAACAAGAACGAAACAGAAAAGGACGCAGAGAAGAGCAGAGGAATAGAGCTAGAAGTCCCTTAATTAAGAAAAAGAAAGTAGAAACCAAATAAAATACAACGGTTGACCTAGTAAATTACTTTTGTCTTTGGCCCTCTGACTTTCATATCTCGACGATGCATGACAATAAAACATTCCTCACAAGCAACTTATTAAGTGACACCCCGTTGTTATCATATTTGTTTTTCGTCTGATCTCATAATAAAAGCAATTACCGAGTTATTTCCCTTTCCTATATAACATTATATGTCTTGCCGTGAGTGTGGGAGCTCGACTTCGTCTCAGTGCCTCATCTCCGTGGAGTTTCTGCATCGTCTCTTTTATTCCTTTTTTTCTTTTTTTTTCTTGTTGCTCTCCCCTTTTTCGGCGACATTTTGCCACCCGTCTGATTGCATGTCAAAGTCTGTCGCGTCGTCCGACACCCCCTTATACTCTATTCGTATTTTCCCCTTCGCGCCGCCAGAGACGAAAAGTCTGTGTGTTTGCGTCTGCATTGCATGAGGTATATTGCCTGCATTCGAACCGGTCCTTTGCTTTTCTCGACGTAGTACGTAATAGCTCAACCTAAAAACTTATAAGTTGCCCGTTTTCGTAATTTTACAGAAGAGCCAAGAAAAAAAAATTGACGCCAGGGCGCGCCCCGGAGTATTCAATAGCTCCCGCCCAAAAGAAGCGGCGCAACATCTTTCCCGGCTCATACAAGCTATGTGCATGTGTGTGTGTGTGTGTGTGCCGTTCTCTCGCTCTGTGCCCACCTGCCGCTTTTCGGTAGTAGTAGCATTCTTGTTCTTATTTTGTAAATGTGACTTTCACATGCTCATCTTGAGAGCCATGCGCAGGAGGAACCACGTGGCGATGACGACGGCGGCGGCGGCCGAGGACGCGCCCGTGAGCAGGACAATGTTGCCGTAGACGCCGGCGGCGCCGTAGGTGCGGGGGTCGGGGCTGGCGGGGCGCACGAGGGCGGCGCTGACGGGGCCGACGAGCAGGTTGCCGACGCCCTGCAGGAAGACAAAGATGGCAAAGGTGGCGAAGACGACGGAGGCGTCGCCGCCGCCGACGGCGCGGCCCATAGCGACGCGCAAGGTGCCAAACCCGAAAGCGAAGAAGCCGTAGGCGAGGCTGAAGGCGGCGAGCGGCAGGGTGGAGCGGGCGAAGCCCCAGAGGGCGAGAGCGGCCAGGGCGGTGGCGGCGCAGCAGGCGGCGGCGAGGGTGCCGACGAGGGCCCCCGTGCTGCTGAGGAGGCGGCTGCGGCGGTCCGACAGCCAGCCCAGGGCCAGCTGGCCGAGCACCTGGCCGGCGGCCATGAGGGCGGCCAGCAGGGCGCCGCGCAGGGGCGGCAGGCCGACCTGGGCGGCGTAGGACGGGAGGAAGACGACCGGGTACGAGAAGCCGACGCCCTGGCTGAAGACGGCGCCGGCAAAGACCCAGAACAGCGGGCGGCGCACAAAGGACCAGTCGGTGCGGCCGAGCCCCGCGCGCTCGGCCGGCGGCAGGCGGCCGCGCAGCAGCGGCAGCAGCGGGCCCGACAGCAGGGCCATGGCCACCGCGCAGGCGCGCAGCGTGGTGCGGTAGCCGTAGCGCGCCAGCAGCGCCTCGATGACAAAGGGCAGAAACGTGCCGGTGACGCCCGAGGCGGCCGAGATGGCGCCAAAGGCCATGCCCTTGCGCGCGATCCACCACTCGTTGAGCATGCTGATGATGGGGTACGTCAGCGTCACAAAGCCCAGCCCGTACAGCAGGCCCTGGGTCGCCACCAGGCCCGGCACCGTCGTCGCAAACGACGCGCACAGCAGGCCCAGGATGCTCAGCGGCCACCCGGCCCAGATCTGCTGCCGCTGGTACCGCGGAAAGCGCTTGGTCAGCAGCGCCGAGAACGGCGAGCCGAGGTAGATCAGGCTCTGCGCCACCGTGCCGATCAGGGCCACGTGGGCCGCGTCCCCGCGGAACTCGGGCAGCTGCGAGTAGTAGTTCTGGAACACGCCGAAGCACATGGGGAAGCCTACGACAAATACGATGATTAGCTGCGCGTCCGGCACATGCATGACAATGCGGGCTTCCGCTCAGTTACCCCAGAAGAGCGCCTCGACGATGAAGCCGGCAATGAGAACGGTCCAGGCGTCGCGGCCTCTGTCGGTCGGCTTCAGCTCCTGCACGTGTCTAGCAGCGCTTTGCGCGTTGTCTAGTTCGACGTCGTCGGGCCCCTGTCCGACCTGCAGCTCCTGCTGGCGAGCCGCACCGCTAGGGTCGTTCATCGTGAGCTTGTGGAACACCCTTGCTTGAATTTACTGGGCCTGGCACACAAAGAGATACAAAGATTCATGTACCACACTGTATCATGAGCAAATTTACTCTTTTGCGGGCAGTTGCAGACGGGAAAAGTGATTTAAATCAGTCTGCTCGGCGGCGGTGTAAAGCCGTTGGGGATGGGAAATACCGATAATACCCATGTCCCCACTCAAAGTGCACACGGATGTACATACAAGGGCGTAGTAGCTTTGATAACTCACATATCCGCGGCGCCCGAGATAAACCAATCAACAAGAGCAATTCGAGAGAGATCCCGAAGCGTGTTGGAGCTTGCCATGCTGCCGATGCAAATCGCGGCTACGGATCACTACATACGTACCGACGAGCATTGATAAAGGCCATCATGAACAGCACCTGAAAGTAGCTAGTCGGTATTTCTAGAAAGAGATATAGATGGCTCGAGGATCAGAATAGCAGAGAAAGATCAGACAAAGAGACGGGCGAAGACAGTAAAAATAAATTACTCTGTAAAAATAAAATTACTCTGTAAAAATAAAACAAACAAAATGTCAAGACAGAGAAGGCTGCGGATATGCACCTTCGCATCCCCTAGCTCGCTCGGCCTCGACAGCATTGCCAGCCGCCGACCTGGGCCTCCTGGGCCTCCTTGTCCGCAAGCAGGGTGGGTGACTGGCTGGCTGGTAGATGAACCAAAGAGGCAGGAATATGCGGAGGGGGGTGCCGCGAAAGGCTCAGGCCGCACATCGTGGAAGAGCTAGAAGGACCATGGTCAGCTCATTTTTTTGCCTCTTTCGAGCCGCGGCGGGGATGGAGCTGAGGTGTGATGAGGTGCGAAGAGGTGTGACGAGGTGTGGAAAGGCGTGAATGAGAATACCAATTGAGCACCCGGATACCAGTCACCGCACTGTTCTAGACCTCTTCCCTCTTCCTTCTCTGCGGCTCTGTGGCGTTCTGTTTACTGCTTTCGTAGATCGGGTTTCGCCGTCTGCATCTCTACTCTTCTGTCTCCAATTTCCCCTGAAGATGTCTCACCGGTGGCAAACTAATTTCCTTTTTCTATTTTCTTTACCGTTTTTCACTGCATGTATCTCCTTGTCTTCATATGTCTCGGAGTTTTTTTTTTTTTTTTTTTTTTTTTTTTTTTCTTTTCTTCTGCAAGCAGCGACTCGGTGGATCAATCTGAAGCGTCTACAAGGAACAGCCTGCATGACAGCACCGGGAACAATTTTCGAAATGCCCAATCTCGCGTCGACGAACGGGAAAGTCATAATCTCCCCCGAGACGAGCAATCCGGAGAAGCTAAATAAAAAAGTGCATGGGCCTTCACGAAAGATGAGAACAGGTTGGTAACGGAGGCTCCGAGATTGCATGGGCAAGGGACAAAAGAGAAACGAAAAAGAAAAAAAAAAAAAAAAGAACAAAAAAAGAAGCCTATTGGAAGAGGCCGATGTAGAAGAAACAAAGTAGCCCTAGGCATATAGCAGACCGAGAGAAGGGATTCTATTTCATGCAATGCTGTCCACAAAAAATCTCCGGTGGTGCAGTTTTGTACAACATATCGCGGTCTCAGTTCGAGATGTTCGCTCCCGAAGTCATGTCCGTAGCTGTGATACGGGTCCGTAGCACATCGTTCTATGGTGCCTCGTGGGACAAGGTGCAACAATGGCAGCAAGCAGCAAAGGACACTGTAGAACGGGAGCAAAGCTCATTGGACTACACTTCCGCTGCAACATGTGGACGACTTTGAAAAAAAAAAAAATAAAGCTGTGATCGTTATTGAACTTTTCTTGTTTAACATCTACAAAACAAAGAAAGAAACGTGCCAGGCACAAGAAGGGGCACCGCCGAGACCAAGAAAAAAAACAAGGCACAAAACAGGATCCAAGAGGTCCGGCCTTTTTCGTCCAAGCAGCCTCCTCCTTGCAGCCGCTCTTGCCTCCCCCCCGTCCTCCCGTCTCTCTGCTCCCTCCTCTCCCTCTCTCTCATGACCGGCCGCGCACGCCGCTGATCATCTCCCGGTGGGTGGCGCGGTCCCGCTGGCCCTCGGACAGGCTGCCGACGCTGCGCAGGTCGCCGACGACGTCCTTGGCCTTGCCAAAGTAGACCTCCTGCAGCTGGTTGCGCATCTTGCTCTCCATGTCCTCGACCAGGCGGCCGATGTTGGCAATGTGCGACGAGTCGGCCGTGCCGGGGGGGCCGCCGGTCTGCACGGGCAGGTCCTGCTCCAGCTGGCGGGTCATGTTGCCGCTGAGGTCGAGGCGGCCGTCGTCGGTCTCGAGGCTGAGGATGACCGTCGAGGTCAGCCGGTAGTTGGTGGTGCGGCCGCGGTCGATGGCCTCGAACACGTGGATGGAGTCCCAGACGCCCGTGGTGGTGCCGGAGGGGGAGGCTGGCAGGGGAGAGGGAACCGAGTTAGCAAGAAAAAAAAAAAAAA